>JARHVA010000813.1:942500-1482500 GCA_037957365.1 Torreya grandis | reverse complement strand
TCCAAATTTTGACTGGATTAGAATTAGAAGGCAATGTCAAATGTGTTGGATCCGTTATCCTATTTAGGATGTTACCAATAATAAATAACAAATGCACGTGTCTTGAGCAAGAGATTTGATAGCAAAGAGTAATCCAAAGTACTTAGGTGTAAAATTGGCATTTTGACTCAGAATGATCTGATCAAAGTTAGTTGGCTCATAAATTGCATTGCTCCATTTAGGGATACCTTAGCCAAAATTAGAATTTGAATATGTCAATTTCAAATATTTTAATGTGCTTTAGTGTTTTTAGGCCAAATTGTGTATTTTAAGTGGAAATTGGCTAAAACCATGGATGGAGGTTATTGGTGGCCAGTTTTAGGTGTCTAAAAGGAACATGTAGGTAAAGCCTTGGATAAATTCTATGATAATTCTTTATTTTTTATAGGTTTGGTTTATGCAAGAGTAATGAAATTATTAGTTAATACGGGTGACTTTGATGTGTTCCAAAGTACAAGAAGATATGGATATAAAAAGCCTCATGTTTTTTAAATTGAACATGTAGTTATCACTCAAGGGATGAGAAGGGATACAAATTTGATTTATTTCATTGAGTAATATATATATTTGATTTATATATCACCTATAAGTTAATTAAAGCAAGTGGAAAAATATAGTAGTAGGAAAAAGATAATGGAAACTAGGACTAATTTCAAAGTGAAGAACTTTTTGCTTATGTTTTAAGCAAGTATGATGTTTATTTTTCTAAAATGTGTTAATAAATCTCAACTTATTCTTAAGAGTAAGGATAACTCAAATTATAATTTTATCATAAGATTCAATTTGTTACATTGTAGTGTGACATATTTTTTTTACAATTTAAAACTAAAACAAAGAGGAGTTAGTATTGAGATGTATCAATTGGTAGATACATTTTATTCATCAACATTGTATACTTGAATTGTTCCATTTTATGCATTTATAATTTATATATTTTCACTAGATGCATCATCTCAAGGCACAACCCTTTTAGTTACATGGGATTATTCTACAAAGATGAATACCTTTGGCCTCATTATGTGTGACTTACTAAATGAATTACACTAGAGGAATATCCAAGAGAAAAAAATAATAATTCTATATTTTTGATTTATTTTTAATTATTAAGTTCAAAATATTTTATATACTATATTTTGTATACTAGATATTTTAATGGATTTACTAATGTGGGCTCATGTATTTTGTTAATAGTTGTTCATGTTCAAAATGGTTATGATTATGAGGCTTTAAGTCTTTTTCATAAAATAAAATAGGTAGGTGTAAGACCCAAATCATATTCTCTCATAAGCATTGTCCATGCATTAAAATTATAAATTGGACATCTCTCTCATTGATATTCAATATAGGATAAATAACTGATAATGTAATATTCATTAAATACCAAAATGCTAAGATTATTGAACTAATCATTTGAAATCCTTTCATACCAAAATTATTGCAAGAGTTGAAGGAAACCTTGTTTACACTTTTTTTGTTGTATTGGGTTCCATAAGCATTTTATAAGAGCTATATAAGCTTCATTACTATTTCCTTAAATTATTTCATCTCTATTATCCAAGTAAATTTTGGGTCTAGCCTTAAATCAGAGTCCATTGTTCTAGGAAAATTATTTCCATGCAGAAGAAGAAGACATCACAAAATAAGAACATGGGTAAGGATTCTACGCTCTAGGAATAAAATAAAATTTTCCTTATTCTAAACCTTAGTAATAAACTACAACCATCAACTTTACTAAAATCAGAATGAAAACTACATATCACCTAATTCAAGGTAGAGCACAAATCATAAGACAAATGTAAGAGATTAAAAAACTAAGTGTAAAATTCCTAGTCTCTAAATTACATACCAATAATAAAAAAGATCAAACATGCTTAGTTTCTCATAAGAAAATAGATTCAAAAAAATAATACTAAATTGGAAACACAAACACAGCTAAACTGAATAGATAAATTTCCACTTTCTTGGTATAAGTTGCTAGGTAGAGCCCATACTCCTTAGATATTTAACAAATGATTCAATAAATAGTAGTGTTATCAATGGTCCTTGGAGTACCTCACCAAGACATGATATTATTGTATTTTACAAGTTACCATGGGACTTGCAAGATGTTAAATTATCCATACTTATATATTACATGATTGTTTGCGTTATAATACTTATTCTTGTCATTATCTTATTTACATAATTGATTACAGAGTTAATTTTCCATAAATTACCATATTCATTTGGAATCTGACAAAGCTAAAAAACTCAATAAATCTTAATCATAGACAAATATAGCATATGTGATGGACGGGATACATTAGTTCATAGAGAATAATTACACAAGACACAAGATAAAATGGAATGCTCAATAACCAAAACTTAAATTTAATTCAAAACTACTTCAAATAGATAAAAATCTCTTTACATGTAGTGGATATATATAGAGTTGAAGAGAACATGACTCTTCACCTTCTTCACTCTACATTACCTCTTATGTTCAATCTGAGGTGAACAATCAATCTTCCATTTGTTTCAATGACTTAAATGATTTTTTAAATTATATAATATACAAAAAATTATACATATATCACACATACAAAATTTACAAAAGTGCATGTGAAATATCCTTCACATCATCATACTAATACTTTCCTGGACTTAAATAGTTATCTTATCCCAAGATGAAAGTTGTTGATAAAGTATAGGTGTGAAGTTTAGGTGCCTGAAACTTGATTTCTATATAGAGGTGGAGTTTCCTTGAGTTTTTCAAAATTTGATTTTTAATAAATCTTTGGCCTTAGTTTCACTCAAAGTATCATTCACTGATTTTAGCCTATTTTGTAACTACTTAGCCACCCTTTTAGATTTTCAACTAAATAAAATATCTACCACCTTTGATGGGTTTTTAATAAGTTTGTGTAGCTATGATTCCACCCTTTATGGGTTTTCAATGTTTGTGACCCCACTTGCAAAGTCTTCTTACACACAAATTTGTTGTCAAAATCAAAATTTATAAAAATTGTAGGGTTAAGACCTTAGAGTTGACATTGGTTGAGTTTTTACAATAGGAGTTGATTGGGTGGGCTATGTGGAAGCTAATGAAGTTGTAAAGGAATATTTTTTGGATTTTTTTTTTGTATTTATTACACTAGATATTTTTGTTTGGTTGCTTGTGTAGGAGGAGTTGTCTTGCTTGTTTCCCTTGAGTGATCTTCTTTGATCACATCACCTTGATGAGCTTGGTAGGTGTAATTTATTGGGGTTAAAGTTAAATATCCTTGATCATAGATAATATATTAACCAAATTTGCTTTGTAGTTGGTCCAATCTCTTAGTACATCCCACACCATTATGAAGAGCATTCACAAGTGTATCAAGCTTTACATGGTATCTTGGATCTTCTTTCATAGCAGCAATGATTGGTATATGGGTTGTGACATGTTATTGGATTATTTACATAATATATTTCATTCTTTCCACATACATTTATGTATGTACACTTGTGAACATGATTAATAGAATTTATATCTCCTAAACTGTTATGAAAATTATGGCATTATGTGTATATAATAGCGATGTTTGAAGAGCAACATCCATGGTCACTTGACCTACCATTACTACCTTTGCTTTGTTATCATTAGTCAAGTCTTCATCATTTTCTTACAAGGCATTTTAACGTTATGTTTTTTTATTAATCATTTGACATGATATTTTCATAGTTTACATTATAGTTGTGTCAATCTATTCATACTACTCTAACAATTTGAATATGGTGTCAACTTCATTGTGAATCTTGGCCTCTTATGCCTTTATCTTCTCTAGCAATTGTATCATTACCTAGTCTTGTGCCAATTTAGTGATGAGATCCATAAACTACAATACCTTGAACATCACCTTGTTTCTTGATATTCTTTATACCAAGGTTAGGCAGGTGTCATTGATTATCTTCCTAGCCTTGGTAAAATGGTCATGTAGTTCATCATTCCCCTCTGTGAGAAGCAAAGAGTCCTATTGGATTTGGTTGGTCCTTTGTGAAATATAACCATAGAAAATGATAGTGATTTTAATTTTTTCATCTAAATAAAGTTATACAACATCTAAGGTGGCATTCCTTGGTGCAGTGATTATATATAACTATGTTGTTGAAGTTGAATCCATTGCCTATGTCTTTCACAATGATGCCATGGGCAGCACAAAATTTATGTACCTATCGGTTGGATCTTGCATGTCCAACCACCAATACCCCATGTATCCTCTACACCCTTTAACCCTTTTTCCTATGAACTCACCCTTACAAAACTAAATTCCACAATATTCCATAAAGGTTGTGTCTAGACATTGAATATTTCTACTTGATTCATGGTTACTCCTTGCTATTGATTTGATGATTCTAGGGAACCTTGGCTTGGCATTTATTATGATTGATCTAAGGTTGAATCTGTAATTATATATTATTATGCACTATCCTCTTCCTTATTTTTATCTTCTAACTCTTTATTCTTGCTCTAAACCTCTACTTGAACCATCTTCTCTTGTTCCTCCTATTGCTTCTTTTTTTTTCTTGTCACTTCTTTTCATCTTATTCTTTGAACTTGGTCGCTTTGTAAATTTTAGATTTTGTGGATGTTACTTGCTCCTTTGTGGCCTTTTTATTCACTTCCTCCTTGTGTATGTCCTCCATCCTTTTATTTGTAGTATCCTTAGTAGCTTAATCTACCTCAAATTTTTTTGTGTCCTCTTCCTCCCACTTCACTTTATCCTTCAATGGTTTTTTGGTAGCATGCTTCTATTGCTCTAGCAATTCTTCCTTTTCTTTTGCAAACTTCTTTATTAATTTGTCTTTATTTATTTTCATTCAAAAAACTTAAGTGATTAATTTTTATTCTATGATCTATTTTGGTTATGAGTGATTCAGTTGTGCTTTTTGAAGAAGATGATTGACATGTGTCTTCTTATATTATGCACTAGTATCCAAAACAAGTTGATGATTAGGCATTTTATCTGTTTTGGGAATATTACTTGGGGAATGAATGATTTCCCTTGAGGGGTATACTATAGATTTATGGTAAAATAGGGTGAGAATGGTCAGCTTTCAAGTGGATAATATGGGATAGGTGGATTTTATATGAGATGGTGCAGTGGATGGTGGAGTGTATCACATGGAAGGTGTGGTTTGGTGCTTGGTTAAAGTGGACTTAGGATGTGCATCTAGTAGAACTAGCATTTGATTCTTTTGATCCTTGAAAGGGATTCCCTTGTCAAAGCTTCTTATTATGTCTCCTTAAATATGACCTTAGATATTGTGAATGTTTCTGTTCATTCTACAAATACTAGATGTGGTCATATAGCTCTATTTGTATGTGGTTTCTTGACCAGTGCATTGAAGTGACTAGATTTGGCATTTACTTCTTCTTCAATTATTTTTATAATGAGAGGCATAGCTAGGTCCTTTACCTTATGCTTGACCCTTTATTTTTCTCTTCAATTGTGCTTAAATCAGGTGTAGTTGTGGATACTTGTGCTCACATTCCTAAGCCTAATGTTTCTTCCAAAAATAAATCTTGTACCCCACCTCTCCACCCTAGTGTACTCTGGTAGAGGTGAGATGTTAATGAAGACATGTGAAATGTCCTTGGGAACTTGGGTTATTCACACATCCTTTTCATAGAACCATTTCTTCTCTTCATACATGTCATAGGGAACATTTTTTACACCCTTAATATGAACCTTGCATATAGATCAATTTATAATGGAATGGTCAGCATTCTAGGGTCATTCAACCATGCCACTAAGTTTTAGGTCCTTTTGGGTAGTGATAGAATTTGTTGCATATTTATCACCATGTGTCTTACCAGTATATCATTTGATCTTGAGTCAAAAGCTTATGGTTATGATTATGGTAGGGAAATTCCTAGTTGTCATTATTGTAGAGGATGAACACTTTGTGAAACCATGTTTTTTTGGTAGAAAACTTTTGCCCTTGCTTACAACATGTTGATGAAAAATGGGAGGGAAACTGTTGGTGGATTTAAAATATTATGAATTTATAGAATTGTGTCATTGTGCATATTTTTAACTACTATTATGGGCATTAGGTAATCCATTATGTCACATAAAATGGATGGATTAGCTATTACTAAGACCTAGATTTACATTATCTACTGTCCAAAGTTTTGTAGTTTTTGGGATGGGTTTCCTCATCACTACCATATAAAATTTTAAAATGTGTTCTTTGGATAGAAATTAGCATCCACATCAACTTGCACCTTGGTGACATCCATTGTGTGAAGCAAAGCAAGAGTACCAAAAATTGGTGTTGGAATGATTAATTTCTTTTGGAGAGCAATTTCTCCACATTTGTATTTATTTCTAAGGCAAAAAATTTGGGATAATTAAACTCCTCACCCATTTGAACCATGTAATGAGTTATGTCAATGACACCTTTGGTCACTTGCTTCATGCCTTTTATGATCTCATAGTACCATGGTATAATGCACTCTACTAAAACTTACAAAGGTGCATCTGTTACTTACACAATTGGGACTTATTTAGTAAAGTTATCATTGTTTCCCTAATTTCTTTGTAAAATGGTGGATTTTTTAATTTATATAGCTGAAATGGCCTTCCCCTTATTGGAAATCCCATGGCTTGCATGATGATTTCAGCACTAATCTAAATTATGACCTTTGATGTGAGTCAAATGATTCCTTTATTATTTCAGTTAAATAGGGCCATCATTGACTCATATTTATATTCAATGTATGGATTCTAACCAATCATTCATCATTTGAGCCTTGCATTGGATGAGGAAGCACAAGTCTCCTTGTGTTAGTGCAGCTCTTTATGGTTATGGTTGTGAAAACCACTCTCTATTTTTAGCATCAATAAACTCAAAATTTTAGATATAGTTCCATATATCTTATTTTAATGACAATATGATTCCTATTTCCTATTTTTTAGCATCACTCAAGGCAACAATAGTTGGATTTGCTACCATTTTTCTCCTTTGCAAGCTAATTTTTTCCTTTCTTTATACTATGTTGATCAATTCCACATAGTCTCACCCTTTTACAAAAAAAAATCTCGCATAGAAAGGATAATGAAAATTATGAAGCAATAAAATTGTGATTTTATTCACCTCCTCTTATCTTTATATCAAAATTTGTGCTAGCTTATGCATATCTATTGAGATTATTTGAACACCCACTCATGTATGTTTTAATTATAGTAGTTGTTGATGAATTTACATCTAGGTTTTTTCATGGTTTTACCTTTTTGATTTGAGTGATGTGACACACCATAATTTTATTTTTAAATAATTTCCACTTTTAGACACTAACTACTTGTTTAGAAGATCTATCTTTTTGAAATTTGCACTATACTCTTTTTGTCTTCTTTATGAACTGCCTTTCTATTTTTTTTATGTTGTTTATTTTTTTATAATTTTACCCTATTATTTTATTTCACAATCGCACATCACTCTCAAATTTTATTCTATGTGCAAGGATTTCTCAAATTCCTCTCAAGGACCTAATTTATTCTTGTTATTGATTGTGGTAAAAAAAACTTGTTATTTTGCCAACATTATTTCAACTATTGTTTATATGATATAATGTTCTCATTTTCATTTTTTTTTTCCTATGTTTTGTTACCTATGAAAAATAAGACCAAAGTAATATCCTAATTTAAGTGTGCATTATGAAACTTATGCATTGCCTTGTGACTCATTTGTAAGCTTGAGCTTCCTATTATTTATCCTTCTTGGAAGTATGTTGCCCTGAATATATCATGATCCAATTTGTCCTTGATTTATTAAATTATGGATTATATAGGGAAATTTACACCTAATTTTCAACTTTCTTGGATACACTTTGGATTTTATTTCAAAAATTGGTACCATTTATTATGGTTGAAATTCCTTATATCACAAGTTGTGATCATGTCATGCTTTCTGACTGTCCTTGTGCACTTCTTGATTCCCATTTTTCCATCCTCCTTATTTCTTCCATGTGAGTTAATTATAGAAATTAATTATTAAATGAATCCAATTATTCAATGACTACTTGTCTCCAATCCATGTGATCATGGCTATTCACAAACTAGGTACAAGATACTTTAGAGGCATGACTACTTCCATTTCATAGACCAATTAGAATGAAGTGTACCCTACCCAATTATTATAATTAGCTTTTTAACCCATAATATTGTTGGTGTATTTTATTACTAGTCATTCCTATGAATATTGTAAAAATTCATAATCATATTCTATAGTACCTTGTTAGAGGTTATTTCTTGGCCATTTGTCTCAGGATGATAAGTTGTACTCTTTTGGTGCAAAATCATAAACTCCTTCAAGTTTTTGATGATATTTTAAAAAAAAAATTACCCATACCACTTATAAACTTTTGTTGACATATAAACCTTATTATAATGTTCAATATAAAATGTTATTAGCATCCTTTACACCACAACTTGGAGTTGCAGTTACCTCAATCGCTTGGTGAAATAATTTGTCATTATTATAATGTGGATGGCATTGGAATGCTTGGAAGGTGGAGTAATAAGGCCTAAAATTTTAATCCACCATTACTCAAATGGTTGTGCAAAAAGAAATAGATTTAAAGGCATCTTATCCCTTTGATTCGGCATTCTCATGTGCTAGCAAACACATAGTGTTTCACAACCTTATATGTATCCTTAATCATTTTAGGCCACCATAATCCACTTTGTAGTATCTTCTTTGTAATTAATTTACCTATAAATTATCCTTTTGATACACCTTGATGGGATTAATGAAACATGTGCAGTCACTCGTGTTCTGAACCCACTCTACACAGGTCATTATCCTTACCCAACTTGTATAGGAATACATTGATGATGTTGAAAGGTAAGGGACATGTGAATAAATATTTTTTGACCTACTCTCTATAATGATTTGTAAATACACCATGCTATAAAAAAATTGTGATTTCATTTAGTTGTTTCAGAATTACACTAAATTAGAATAGATGATATTATGGTGAATCGTCTTCTAACTCTTATGGCTCCTCTTTTATTTGTATCTTATTAAAATGATCTAGTCCTACATTCTCCCTTCCTAGATTAATGTTTATCTTGAATTTATATTCATAAAAGAGCATCAACCTCCATGAAATAATTCCTCTCAATAGTGATTTAATCACCAAGTATTGTAATGCTTGGTGATCTATGAAAAACTCAAAGGGAGTAGCCAACAAGTAATGGAAGAATTTTTTGTAGTGTTAAAATTATGGAAAGGGATTCTCTTTCTATCATGGAATATTTTTTATCAGTAATGAATTTTTTATGAATTTCAAAATGGATTAGTTGATCCAATTATCATTCTCCTAGATGTGCAAGTACAACTTCAATGGTTGGTATAGATGTATCGATGCGAATATGAAATGTTTTACTCTGATCTATAAATTCCAAGATAAGAGTCAACCAAATTTTGTTTTAACTCTATGAATGTAGTATAACATTCTAAAGTCCATTCAAATGGGTTTTCCTTATGAACTAACTTTTTTATAAGTATTGCAATAGTTGCATATCCCCATATAAACTTATAATAATAGTTGGTATGACACATAAATGATCACTTATTGGTGGATTGTGTCCCTTACTATGACTACAATTTTATCATGATCAACCAAAATTTCATTGTTGTATACCATGTCCTAATAGCACAACAAGAAGTGTGAATAATAAGCACTTATTCATATTTAGTGTGATGCATAATGTCTTACATCTGTCCATCTTTAAGCATAATTTAGAAATGTTCTTTGAATAATGAGAATAATACCTAATCATCCAAATAAACTTCTAGGTAATCATGAATGAAGTCCTTAAATATAGTGACCACAGCTCTAGAAAACATAGTTAGTGTGTTCTTCAACTAAAAAACATCACTTTATTGGTAAAATATCCCCACTCGAGTGTGAAACTCATCTTACTTTGATCCTATGGTATGATGTAAATCTCATGATATCCATTGAATCCATTTGTAAAATAATCAACTTCATGACCTATGATAGCTTTAAGCACCTCATTAGAAAATAGGATAGGAATGGGATCATTTTTACATGCATCATTTAGTGCATAATAGTCTCTATAGACTCTAATTGTCCCCATTTTATTTAGTTGTACCATTATAAGACTTACAAAATCTAATTTTTTGACTGAATAAATGGTTTTGGCTTCTACCATACAACCAATTTCCTCCCTAACATTCATATTTATATTTGGATTTAGCCTATAAGATCTCTTCTTGATTATTCATACACACTCTTTAAGATCAATGTTCATCTCTCCAATGAAAGGTCTACACCCATTAATTATATGCAGTTTGTATGGAAGACATATCATAGTTGTGCAACAACTATATAGCTTCTTACACCTTTTATTGTGTCCAATAACCTTTGATTTATGACATCTTTATGAATTATTTCATACCAATATTTTCCATCTTTTTTCACACTCACTCTTTGAAAAAATTAATTCCTTCAACTTTCATAGATTCCACTAATTTGTGTTTGCCTACTTGATCTATAATATTAAGTTTATGCAACCTATCATGTTTAAATTTATCTGCATATTTCTTTTTTTGGATCTCCATCCTTATTTATGACTAAAATATACCCTTTATGTATAGGTCCTCCACACTTAGTGGTTATTAGGATCTACTTGCACTCTTATAAATGCTTTTACAAGACTTATGACTTGACCCCTTATGTTCCCAAGCATATCAGTAATTTTATAAATTTTCATAGATACTAGTATCAGATTCAACTTGGGACTTATGTTTAACTATGAAATCCATATCATCTACTCCCCCATAATAATAAAATATTTTCATTTTCTATAAATGCTTATGCACCATAGGGTATTCATCTTCAAAGACAAAGGTTTGAATGAAAACTTGTTGAATATGTGGTCATGTCTTGGTTTATCTTTTGTACTCCTAATGCATATATCAAGCCTTAGGTAGAGGAGTTAATGGTGTTTGAAAAATATGTACCCAATACTTTCGCCCAATATGTTATGATTTCCACATGTTGACACATGAATGCCCATGCATATCTAGACAATCCCTTCCTAAAATAGTGTCCATTTTTATAAGAGTCTAAGTACGATATAAAATATTTAACACATGATTTTTTATTTTTCCTCCCATTTGAGCTCATCATATTTTTGAAATACCCCACTAGCTGGATATGATTCCTTTTAGTGCATAATTGAAAGCCCCTACAGGCATCTCTAGTTGTGGAATTATTCCTCAAATCTAGGAATGAAGCTTGTTAAGTCTTATGTAGTGAAAAAACTAAGGTATTTGTCATTTTTTTTTAAACATAATTCACATTGGTTTGGTCTTGTGGTCTCCTCACATCTAATTAATCATATCCACATTTGAGTCCCCATTGATAGATGATGTCAATTGCCAAGGTATTATACCTTCTTAAATAGGTTCAATATAATCTTATGCAATTTAAGCTAACTGATAGATGTCCTCAATTTTTGATTGCATCAATGATTACACCACTACTAAAACTTCATGGTTAGGTTGGGATAAATATGGAAAATTTATATCTTCCACCAATTCCATTTCAAGGTTTATATCTTCCTTAAACTAGATTTTTGCATTATGTGCATATTGGGAAGATGGTTCATTAGGAATCATATATGGCTTGATTTTTTCTATATTCAAAGGTATGGCAATGATAACATTTTCCTAGTGCACCTCTAGTTGGTTGTGGACTATATTAATGGTTATGTGACCATCTTAGTCCCATTTTTCCAATCAAGGTAGTGTAATGAGTTTCATCTATTTTCATATAAATTACCTCAAAGTCCCTAAGAAAACTAAATTTAACCACCTTTATTTCAACATCCTCAAGCCTTCCAATAGGCTTGATGCGACCATAGTCTATGAGACTCAAATTAATAAGGTAGTAGCTTAATGTTGATCTTCTTATAATTTCCAAGGTGGATCTAAGAATCATGTTCATTTTGATTTATAAATCAAACACAACATTTGGTATTGCATACCCTGTGAACTCAATATCCATCCCTATATCCATATCCTATGGCGTCTTAGTCTTCAAATACCAAGCCATCTTGTAGGTTCTTTGTTGTCCTTTTTTACATATTCCAATAAATTATACAATAAATTTATTATATTTTGAGAAATATCTTCATTGCACAAATCGCTTACTAGTTTCAGAATATCTGTGGAGGGTATCACCACTCTATCTTGTCACAGGATTCACACATTTTATCCATATATATGGGCCTCTATCATTTTAGTATATATTTCATTTTCATCCTTATTTTTTATTGAACTTAATAACTAGGTTGCTTTGTTTAGGAGGACCTTTTCCCTTACATGATCTAGGAATCTGTCTTCACGTGTCATTCTAATGGGACTCTCCATTGGCATAGCTAGAGGATGAAGGCCTTATTTTTGAGTTTATTTCTGATGATAACATGTACAAAATCTTGTTCTTTGGGGTGATTATTCACCATGTTAATAGTGTGCATTATTTTGTCTTTCCTCTTTTTCTCTTGTGTTAGGAAATCTTTGGTATATTGTTGTGTCATGACTCTATAGTAAGCACAATAAGTTTATTGTTATGGATTTCATGTGAAATTTATAGCGATATGGCTCATGTACCCATGTAAGTAGCAAATGATAGGTTTGCATGGTTTTTTATTCCCCTATGTATAATTTTGGTAGCCACCTTGTTAACTTACATGCCTTTATGGTGTCCTCAACCTATGATGGATATAAATATCCCTCAGACTACCTTTAAGGGGATGGAGATGTCTAATTGGATCTAATCCTTGTTGGTATTGAGGTGAGGTAGGATCCCATCCTTCTTAATGTTGTATAGATTGTAGATTATATTCTTATTGATACTACAGTGAAGGAGAGGCCCATCCTTATTAAGGTTACAGTGTTGGTTAAACCCATCCTCCTTGCTATGACATTTCTAGTTTTGTAACTATTACATTAGCCTTTAGAATAATGGGTTGTTGCATAATGACCATGAATAAATTTCTTGTAATTTCATCCTTCAACTCTTTTAAAGCTCTATAATTCTTATCATCATGATTAGGGGATTTTCAAAAACTACAACTCATACTCTATAGTTGGCACACATACTATTATAGTAGATAAAAAATATAAGTGGCATGATCCCATGTGCAATATATCTTGTAAAAATATCTCTTGATTTGAGGAAATTCATTGTAATGGTGACGTTCCTTTCCACAATACACCATATCATAATCTTCTACTTCTTTCCCCATTGAATTTCATCCATTATGCATATTACATCATCTATTTTAGCATTGGTTATCATATTTATACTCAGATACTCTCCATAGATTTCAATATGTTCCACACTTATTGTAGTTACTCTTGATTTAGCTTTTGTCTAGAACTGGGCTTGCACTATCACAAATTGAATCTTACTCTTTTGTGCTTTCACAAACCACACAACTTTATCAGCATCTTCAAATTGAAAAGTTACCTTGTTTATTACATTTGAGAATTAATGATCATGATCCCATACAAACTCTCCCAACTTTTGTATGATTTCCTTTAGGTCTTGAATAGTCTGATGAGCGCACTTATATTATTTGAATTCTCCAATAAATTTAGATTTGGCATCATTTAATGGCAGATAAGTGCAATTATTTTTAAAAATTAATAATAAAACTTAGCCTATTAATACTCATATGAGCTCATAGTTCTTGGCCTCATCTAGTGTGACTCCCTTTACTTGCCACTTCATTTCACAAGTCAATAAATATTTCTCTAGATCTATAGACCTATCATACGGGTGTAATGTAACAAAATATTTGATAGGAAGTGCCATTATCCCTAGAGGTGGATTATTTCCTAACAGTTTGGTTTGTGTTTACATTATTATGTGCAAACTTACTATGGTATTTACAAGTATTATTGATGTAATTGAATAGGTACTTTATTATTTTTCCATCAATTTCCCTTTTTAAAATCTCTTCAACTTATCCAAACCATGTGTTTTTATCTCCTTAATTTCTTATGGATTATTGATTTCTTCAAAAAGGATAGGCATAGGGGATACATCCCTATAAATTGAATGAACTAACCATGGATGTGTTAATGATAACCATCCCTAAACTTGATTTGGAACCTTCTTAAAATTCTACATTTATGAAATATTGTCCTTCTCAGTCCACATATGTATGATGACATTTTATATGCTCACTAAATCTACTATTAAGTTTCTCTTAATTATCATAGACATTTTTTTACTAATACTATATTCTCCTTTCCCTTTCAATTTTGGGTTTGTCTCATTTTCTATGTTAGTCTACATTATCTTTGGTATCTTCCAACTCTCTATGAGCTATGGACTTGATCTCCTCTACTAAATGCCTACTTCATCTCATTCACTACAAATTTTATTTACTTCTCCTACTTGCAACTACTTTCAGCTTTTCATCATCCATAGGGTTTTGTTTACTCCATATTTTGTGCTATCGTAACTCTCACTAAATACCCAATATATTATTTTCAACGTCTAATTTCCTATCGTACATTAGTTTTAATTTATTTTCAGGCTTCATTTGGTATAATGTCTTTGATTCATTTAATCTTCATTCATCTTCCTCCAATTTTCATCCCCATGTTGCCCTGTCTAACTACTCCATCTTAGTTGGAATCAGCACCATAGCCTTTACCACATCTAGCATTTTCAATAAAAATTGAATTCACTTTAATAATTTGCATCTTCTTACTCTTATAAAAAAATCATCACTATCTCAAATGTAATTTACAAAGTCAAGAACATACCCGTCAATGGTAGTTTTTACCCAGTGATCAATTGCACACTTCCACTTAGTGGTTAGGTTACACAACCTTCCCAACTTATCTTCATCCCACAAAAAATGCACTATTATGCATGTTATAAATTAGTAGTATTCCAACCTTGATAACAATGATACTAGTAATTTGGGCAACTTGCACTAGAAAATTTCATACATTTCCCCATATATATGAGTAGAATTGATTTAATGGGAATGCACTCCTATCCTAATAGATTCTTCTTCTCTAAACTTGTGTATATTCAATTCTATCCATCCCTTAGGTTCCACTTGACTCAGCAATTATCTTAACATTTTTTAGGTCCTAGCAATGGAACCATTGTTAGCAGCAATCCCTATATTACCTTATTACTCGACATGTATTATTGTAGTCTACAAGTTGTGATGGGACTTGTAAGATGTTACATTGTTCATACTCAGATATTACATGATTAGTTTTTCTATCATATTTATTCGTGTCATTATCTTATTTATAGAACTGATTATATAGTTAATTTTACATAAATTACCGTATTCACATGGAATCTAATAAAGCTCAAAAACTCAATAACTCTAAATCATAGAAAAATATAGCTTGTGTGATGGCAAAGATACATTAGTTCCCAAAGAATAATTACACAAGATTTAAGATAAAATGTAATGCTCAACAATCAAAACTTATATTAGATTAAAAACTAATTCAGAAAGCTAACATATCCCTTTACACAAACTAGACATATATAGAGTCAAAGAGAACATGACTCTTTGCCTTCTTAACCCTTCTTTACCTCTTATGTCGAGGTGAACCTTTAATATTCCATTTGTTTCATTGACTTATATTAATGTTTACATTAAACAAGATATTTTAAATTATACATATGTTGCATGTACAAAATATAATAAAAATGTTTGCAAAATATCCTTTACATCCTCCTGCTAACATGCAATTTACACATGGATCCAAAATAAAAAATAAAAAATTTGATTTAGGTATGATTGTTTAGATAAATTATAATTCTATATGATCTATAAATGTATTTCCTAAAAAAAATAGAGTTTTTAAGTGTCTCTGCATGCTTTTAGATTTATGGCTAAAATAGAATATGATAGCATGTCTAGGATTTTTCAAGAATGTAAATAAGTCATGGAAATCCTTAACCCTTGCATTGTTTCCCACTAACTCAAATTAATATGTTTCCTAAGTAATTGCCAAAGAAAAACCATAAAAAAATTCTTTTACCATAAAAATTGCTTTCACCCCATTGTTTCACCTCAAGGATATAGTCTCACTGCATTTAATCCCAAAGATCCATGTTTTAGGTATACTAAATTTAATAAATGGTTATATCACTAACAATAATAACCACCTTACTCAATGATCTATACATAACTATTTCAATCCAGTAGCACCAACTAGGTTGAGAATTTTCAAAACACAATGTACTCACCTTAGCACACTTCCATCTACCAAATATGCTATTTTTATAATCGAGAAGATCCATCAAGATTTATTAAATCAAGGTATAATTTTAGGTATCTTTGCGCTAACATCTAGGCATCCAATAACTTTCAAGCAGTAAAATCAAAACATAATTGTTTTATAATGCTACAACTTTAGTGATAAAAAATAAGTCTCAGGTAATCCTTTGGTACAAACATAGCTAGGGATATAGGTTCATTTTCTAATGACTTTAATGAATGCCTTTTATCAAGAGTAAAGAGTAGATTTTTGACAAGGACTCTACCCTTGAATAAAAAATCCATAACCCAGGCCAAAAGAAATATAATGAATGATAAATGACTACACAACAAGAAAAAAAATAAATAAAGGTTGTGTCACAGCCAGCTCATGGCAACATCACAGCTAGGACAACAAAGACCCACAACAAATGGAAAACACAAAAAACATGAACCATTAGATATTATCCTATAAGGGCTACATTCCAATTATCTAACATTTATTTCAATGTTTATTCCATGGTAATAATCTCTTGATCTCTATCCTTCGACATATAATTTCCTCTTTTGGTCTTATTTCTTAAACCTTCATTCGCAAAATTCTATTTGAGAAACTAAACAAGTACTCCCATACTGACAAGACAATTGCTAATTGTAGCCTTACTATTATCAACTAGTGCTTAAATATTCTATTTTAGAGACATATTCTGCTCTTCTAATATATTTATCCTTTCTTTCAATGCACTCATCTGGCTAACTACCTCCAGTAAATTATTAGTGGCTACTTATTTGGTTCCCTCTCCTTTTTTATGGACTCTTTGATCAATCATTGAAACTTTTAGAACCATCTGAGGAATGCTCTATGAATATTAATTTCCTCCAAGTTTTCTTAGAGGCTATTATTTCTTTAACAAAAGCTTTCTCACCCTCAACATCCCCAAATTTTGTTTTGTTTTTGGCCTGCTCCTTATCTTTGTTAATAGTGGGGGATTACCAAGTCTTCAAAATATTAAGACCCTTTATTTCCTCTTCAATTCCCTCTTTATCAGTCCTCATGTTAACATCCTCAGCACTGGACTCTTTGCCCTTGGACTTATCAGGCCCTTGCCCATATTTCTTTGGAAAAGGTTTGTTTCTCTATGATTTTGAAGTTGATTTGAGGGTTACTTGATGTTTGAATGCTCTACTTATTCCACACGTGGAAACTGAGGTGGACTCATCTTCTTTGTTTTAGCATATTTCCACAAAATCATAATCACAACTTGGTGTAACGAAAACCCCCCTTTCACTTTTTTAGTCTCCAAAACTAAATTTTTCAATGAGCATAGAATGTAATAGGGAATACTCACTAGGTACTAATGTCTGAATAGATTTTAAAAAAATGGAAGACTTGAATAGAGTTTTACCTATTATCTAAGTTGATGAATTTCATAACATGTTTAGCCACATAATTGAAGGGATGAGAGATGGAGTCTGTTAGATACGCATGTTGGAAATGAATTAATTCCTCCCACTTATATATAAATTTATTGATTTCTCCCTTAGTATCTTTCTCGATTTTGTATAAAGTTCTTCCTTTCATCTTCATGCTAGTAACATGGCCTATGAGCTCCTTAGTAACCTCAAATTGAATCTCCTAAATCTTGATAACTCTATGATTTCATCCCTCAATAAACTTCCTAGAGACATGGGGATCGTATCCCTCAATTTTTTGAATGAAGTTCCTAAAACCTCCAGACTTGAGGATCTCCCATAGCTCAAAGTCTCTAGCTAATGTCTCTGTTGAGGATGGTTCAACCCGACAAAGATCTCCTCCCATTTTGTTTGCTACCCAACTCTCTTTGAGTTGTAACTAATAAAAAATGACAAGGAAATGGAAGGCCACCTTAATCCAAGTGAGGATATATCTATGCCAAGAGGTATGATAAATCAACCACCTAAGGTAATTTATCATGATGTAAACAACACACCACGTATTCACATGAGTTTTTTAATGGATAATCATGCCATCATAATTCCAACCCCTTCTAATAATGATAAAAGAGGACTCTTGAATCTGATTGGTGAATCTAATCTAAAATTAAAAGATAAGTTATTACTAACTTTCCCATTGGCCCTCTTGTTAAGAAACATGGCCAAGAAACTCATGCAAGACAAGAAAAGAAATAAAATAATTTCATGCATTATTTAATAGAGGAGACAACACCATCAAAAACCATCATCTAAAGAGCTCCCTCTAAAAGAATTGAAATAATAAACTTCTTGATTAATTATTTGGATATGACATCCATTATCTCTTCTTTAAATTTTCATTTCTTAAATTTGTTAGAATCTCTCTCTCTCTCTCTCTCTCTCTCTCTCTCTCTCTCTCTCTCTCTCTCTCTCTCTCTCTCTCTCTCTCTCTCTCTCTCTCTCTCTCTCTCTCTCTGTGTGTGTGTGTGTGTGTGTGTGTGTGTGTGTGTTGGATTGTAATCTCATATAAAGAGTTGATGATCTCCAAGGCCTCATCCATAATGTTAATAATACTCCAGTTTGTCATTCTTTTCTTTAGAAAATAATGGATGATGTTGAGGGAGTCTCCTTCCATCCCCAATTGATTTACCCCTAGATCTTTCCTTAATTGAAGACCCTAAAGTGTAGCTCTAGCTTCCACCCAATGGCTAGTTTATATCCCCATATTCCTTGCATAGGCTATAATTACTTCACCCTTATAATTTATTTGAATTCCTCCTCCACTAGATCTCCCTAGACTTCCTTTGGAAGCCCCATCAAAATTTAATTTAACCCAACCCATTAAAGGTGCCTGCCATATAGTAGGTCTTTTTGGCCCATATATAGATGGGGGGGCTCCTTAAGGGGAGGAAGATGATAGATGTAGTTCATGGGAAGCCTCTTATTTTCAATTTTAGGATCAATCACTAAAGTTATTGTAAGATACAAATTCCAGTTCTTAGCAATAATATATTTTTGTCCTTCACACTAGAATTGACTAAAATATTATAGGCCTTAAAGTTTTCAATGAGTAAATTTATGGTCACACTAGAATTGACTAAAATATTATAGGCCTTGAAGTTTTCAATGAGTAAATTTCTAGTCTAAAGAGCAACTCTCAAGCTAGAGATTTTTTGATATCTAAATATTTTATCATTACATTCCTTCCAAATACCCCACAAGGTATGGGGGAGAACCCAACTCCATAGCTTCTTCACGGTCACCTTTGAAGGGAGCTTCCAATAACACCAAATCCCAATAAGCAAATAAGGGTAGACCCAGACCATCTAAAAAGTAGTGAGGATAGAACCCTAAACCTTGAAATCAAAAGAGAAGTCCAAAATTAAATGGAAGATAGATTCCTCTTCCTTTTCACATCGAGGACATCTATTGACAACCATAAGTCCTCATTTTTTAAGATTGTCCATAGTGAGTATTGTATTCTAAATAATGAGTCAAATAAAAATATTCACTTTGGGAATGAGTTCTTTGTACCAAAGCTTACTCAAATGAAATCCATCATCAATTCTATCAACTAGTAAATCATAACTAGTTTTGACATTGTAATTATCATCTACTGATTTGGCCCAAATAAATTTGTCATCCTTGTGAAGGTTGGGGAGATGATATCCCTTGAGAAGTAAGTTCAAAACAAAACAATGGCATTTTTTTCAAGTTTTAAATTTTCAACTTGGATTTGGATCCAATATTTACCCCTATCAAAAACCTGGATGTAATTAGCAACTTTGATCCAAAAATTATTATAAACTATAATACTAATTTGAATACTAATAGTATTAGTATAGTATGAAACCTGTTAGAGAATGGTCTAAAATATAACCATCTTGCCATAATATAGTATTTTCCCCATTTCTTATCTTCCATTTGCTTCTTCTAATCATGAGGTCTCTATTGCTAGTTAGATGATTCTCAAACGCAGATCTTCTAACGAACTGATTTTTAGTCAAAAGACTAAAGCTCTCTCTAGATTCAAGGTAATTAGCTCTTAAAATCAAGGTTTGTTGATTTGACTCATTGATGAATCTCCACCCAATCTTAGATATTAAAGTTTGGTTCATATTTTTTAGCCTTCTCAAGTGCAATCCCTCAAGTTGTTTTGCAAGACATACCTTGTCCCAGGCTACCAAGTACATTATATTCTTGTCTTCCAAACCTAACCAAAGGAATCTTTTACAAATCTTTTTAATCTAGTCTGCAATGATTTTTGGCATTTTGAACATCAGCATCAGATACACAAGGAGACTCTGTAATGTTCTTTTGATAAGGGTTAGCTTTTTATCTTGAGATAATACTGCACCTTTCCAACCTACCACTTTGTTCTAAAATTTGTCTAGTAATGGATTCCAGGCATGAATGGGTAATTGATCGACAAAATAAAGGCATACCCAAGTAAGAATAAGGGATCTTTTGTATCTAATAGCCTAAAACATTATTAATCTTATGTTGTCTTACCAAAGGAGTATTAAAAAATAAAATTAGGGTTTTTTCAAAGTTGATCATTTATTTAGAAGCATTTTCATTTTCTATTTAATAAAACTTTTAGATCCTTAACTTCCTTGACAAAGGTTTTAGTTAGCATCATCATGCCATCCACAAATTATTGATGAGAAGAAGGGACTACTCTTGAAGCTAGATTGAAACCTTAGAATCTTCATTGACTAACTGCATCCATAAGGGACCTACTAAAGGATTCCACCATGAAGATGAAAATAAAAGGGGATAGTGAATACCCCTGTCTATTTCCCTTTTTGCTCCCAAAGAACCCTTGAGGGACACCATTAATAAGAATTGAAAACATAGTCATAGATATACAAGTTTGAATCAAAGTTTTGAAATGGTCATGAAACCCAAATTTATATAGCACCTTATCTAAGAAGCCCCGTTCCAATTTATCATAGGCCTTATTCATGTCAAGCTTGATGGTCATACCTGATTTGTTTCCTTTCTCCATGTAGTGTAACATTTCATGAACTGCAATGATACCATCCTATATTTGTCTTCCCATCATAAAGCCTCCTTGGTGTTTATATATGATCTTCTCCATCAAGGGTTGTAGCCTTAAGAATAAAAATTTTGTCAAAAAATTATAAACAAAAGTACAAATCCTAATGGGTCTAAAATCTTTAAAATCAGAGGCCCCTTGTTTCCTTTGGATCTAACACTATGAAAGTGTTATTGAATTCTCTTCAAATCTTACCTAAGGAGAAGAGATCCCCTACCATAGCCATTAGATTTAACTTGATTATGTCCCAAAAGTGGTGGAATAAAGTCATAAGGAACCCATTAGGCCCAAGGGCTTTTCCTTTATTCATCAAGAAAATAACACTTTGGATTTCATCCATTGCAATGGGTTTAAGTAGCTTTGAGTTGTCATCTTGAGTAATCAGTAGCGATATGTTACCAATGAATTGCTCTCTAATCCTTTCATTCTAGGTAGTTTTACATCAAAGAAGTTTTTAAATAAATTAAGAACCTCACTTTTAATGAACAAAGGGTCAGAGCTTTTATGGCCTCCTTTAAGTAAAATTTTAGAGATTTAGTTATGATGTTTATGAT
Source organism: Torreya grandis (assembly GCA_037957365.1). Taxonomy (NCBI): domain Eukaryota; kingdom Viridiplantae; phylum Streptophyta; class Pinopsida; order Cupressales; family Taxaceae; genus Torreya; species Torreya grandis. Next base: position 1,460,580 of record JARHVA010000813.1, on the reverse strand, counting down.
TAATTGTTGTCAAATGAACTAATCTAGTGTTTTGATCCCCTCCCTTCAGCCAAATAACCCTTGATTTAAGTCTCCAAAATATTTCATCTTTAGCTACTATGTTGTGTTATTCACTAAGAAGTTGTTTTTCCTATAAAAGGGAACTCTGATCTTGTCTATGCTAAACCATAAATTCTTCCAATTGAGACAATTATTTTCTAATATCATTATTTTGATCAAATGTGTTACCAAAAACATTTTTATTCCATAATCTAACTTTTTCCTTCACTTTTTGAGTTTTCTTTCCAAAATGTACATGGTTGAACCCTAAAGTTCCTCTTGCCACCAACCTTTCACTCTGTTATTGAAATCAAGGTGTTGGAACCATGTGTTCAAATTTGTAAGGTGTCCTATCCAATTTTTTGGTTGATTCTATATTTAAAAACAATGGGTTATGATATGATCATATTCTTGGTAAAGAAGAGACACAAAAATAATAAGAAGAGATCTAGTCCAACAATATGAAAAAGTGATCCAACCTTACCTGAATAAGACTTTCCCCAATTAACTCAACCACGAATGTTATTACCTAGTACCTTCTCAAGATAATAGAACATTTTTTTAATTTTTTAATTTCTATAACCAATAAATCCATAATAAGTGTACCCTTGATAAATATTAAGCATTAGAATAATACAGTACATGATAGACTCGAATTTCATGTGAGATCTAAAAATCATTCTAGAACCAAATTCTAAGTTATTTCATCCTTCCAACTAGATGGAATAATAACTCAATACAATACATCAGTATCTTTATAATCTTGGAAAGACAAGATTTAGTAATCTTTGTTGACTTTTTATAATGCAATTACACTTCTATTATTTCATGAGATAAAACATTATAAGCCAACTATCAACAAATGGATCAATAATACATTGTCATTACAATCTGGTTTTGTAATAAACATAAAAGTAATTAAGTTCAAGCATACAAAAGTATTAGGAATATTTATAGTGTTTTTAACAAGAAGCAAATATGACTATATAATAGCATGCATTTATTGGTTCTAGATGAACATGTACGTGAGAGCAAGGGAGTGTTAGGATTACCTAGTATTTTAATGAAAGGATTCATCGACAACTAATTTGATTATATATTAAGCCAACTATTTTTTCTATAATTCCAAAAAAGTAAGTTGGCAAGGTTTAAAACCATCTAATAAGGAAATCTAAGTGGTTAATATGTAATCTTAAACCATTGACTATATCTACCATTAAATAGTAATTGCAAATAGCTTTAAGTTTGAAAAAATAATAGGGTGTAAGTAGATCTATGAAGGATGTCCAAGTAGTGTGCTTTGAAATGTTCTCTTCTCATATCCTATATAGTTATCTAAACTACTTAAATGCTTTTGGTTTGGTTCATTGATGGAGAACTTGATTCATTTCACTTCCCTATGTTCATGTAGATTAACCCATCACTAGAGTGCAACTATTGTTTTTTTATGTGCTATAATCTAAGGTTCCTTAATAATTTCAATGCTAACATGGATTGTTAGAATGTAATGTATACTTAAAAAATATTGGATACCATTAATAGGTCCACATATATACAAAATAACTAGCAATTAAAACCAAATCAAAAACTTAGTTTTCGTCTTGGTTCATTGGAGTTTGGTCAAAGTGAGTAGATGGGTATGTTTATTTTAAGGATTTGAGAATTTAAAAAGTTGCATTATTATCCTGTATTATTTTTTAGTTGACTCATTTGTAGTATGGTAACTAATAAATGATTTTTAAAAAGTTTCAGTAAAATGTGTAGGCTATTAAGGACCAAAAACAATTGATCCCATCTTCAATCTTGGTTTCTTACCACTTATAGATGATGTAGAGAGTTCATGCCCTAGAAATAATGCATAAAATACTTATGAAGTATGCAGGGCCCATATACATTATCTTTTGTCTAATTTAGCATGATGACTATAAATCAAGAAAAAATGGATTCACATTAGCAAAGTTTTGTATTGATAATGAAAAGGTTGAAAAATCAAAATTGTTACAAAGAACCTAACAAAGGGAAAATAATTATATGGAAAGGAAATTTAAATGGTACGAAAATAGTACATGCATATATTTATTAGTCAACTCTCAAAAGCCTAACATAGATAGGGGTAGTTTGTTTGAATGAGTAGTGCGTAACATATAAACAGTAATTAAGTACGATGTAAGCTATATGAGAAGTACTTTAATACCAAAAGTCCCAAGAGGGAAACATGATCAATGGTAAATCACTCTTTCAAAGATGGTATTGTAATTGAATACAACATTAAGCTAAAATTACGTAGATTATAATTTTAAGACAATATTAAGTAAAGTTGCACACTTACATGGCCATTGAATACAACATCAACATTATATTTGTAAAGTATCTCTTCCATTTCCTTTGAAAAATGTTCATTTGCATGAAATTATAGCAAAAAAACATTTAAAACAATGCATGGATGAGGTCTATGCACCTCAAGCCAAGTTACAACAGTGAAAGTTCTAGAAAGCAACCTCTTCTAGATCACACTCAATTGAAACCACAGTACTTCGAGGGATGTCTTCATCTTCCCCTTCTCCTCATTCTTATTGATTTTTTATGGAGGTTGTTGGAAGTGACTCTAACTTGGTTTAAAATGGGATTAATGTAGGCCATTCTATTTAATTTAAGCATTATTTTGTAGTTGGGTTTGTTATGTTATGTTATTCTCTTATCGGCTTTAGGTTGTCCAAATGATTCTTTAATTATGTTTGGTTATCTTATACAGTTGTGTTGTAATCAACAATTATTGGGACTTTTTTCATATAAATATAATGATGCATCTCAGGGTAGGGGAGTTGTTATGACAAGTCCTCCCTGTATCAAACACTAACATGTGAAATAAAGTTGTTATTTTTTTATGCTCTATCGTATTGTGTTCTATTATGTACTTATAATTCTATGACAGTATTTTATTAGTAATGTAACTTTATAGGAAACACATGTTTATGCTCATTGGGACCATTTTCTTTTAGCTATTACAAACTTTCTTGACTCATTTAAACTGGAAGAGATTGAACTATTAGTGGATGAGGTTTCCCATTTGTTGTATCATGATTATGGTTTTATACTTTTATGGATTTGTACTCTTATATATATATATATATATATATATATATATATATATATATATATATATATATATATATATATATATATATATATATGAACTAAATGTATTGTATGTTATAAAATTCATTGGGACCCAAATAGTATCAATCAAACTTGTGAAATAAAATCTAATGTAAATTTCTCTTTATGATTTGGCATAAAATGGAATAGGATTAAGATTGAGAGTCATTTGATAGTGCATATTTGAGAGACTAACTTGATAACTTCTAAATCAATTTGCATTCGAATAACTATGGTATCATTTTAATGACTATCTCAGTGGACCTTTAAAAAAGAAGATATGGTTATGAATATCTCAAATTGAGAATGATTCAATGATGCCTTTAACCAACTTCATAACTTGATATTGACTTATAAGGAATTAAAGATGAGCTACTTGTAAGGAAACTATTCCTATGGCTTAATTTTCTAGATTTTGTGACGATTTGGATATAGGGAGTATTGATGGTATTTTAGTGGTACATATTTTTTGTTCATTCCAAGATTTAGTAAAGAATTGGAGATAAAATTCTAAAGGTATTCTCTTGTAATATCAATTAAAGTCACTTTGTATTTGAATACATGATTCCTAAATTTTTTTTATGATAATCTTATAAACCCGATGGTCATTTAATCACTATGAGATTGATTATACCATGGCTCTATCAAATGGGTCACTCATTCTTAAATGAGGTTATATGATTTCCTTAAGTTGTATGGATTGTGATGTTATTAGCCTCATTGGTGCTTGTGACTACTCACTGCAAAAGTAATGCAATAAATGTATGCTTTCATGTTTGATAGTCCATCACAGAAAAGAGTATGCCTAATCCCTTCACATGTGCCTAATCCTTACTAGGAATATTGTATTACATGATGGAATTGATATAAATGGTTCTCATATAAAATGTATTATCTTAATGTGGAACCTCCTTAAGATGAAGGATATATTTATCTTGTGGTGGAAGTTGACATGTTGTCACTTTTAACAAACTAATTATGAGTATGTGAGCGGTTTCTTTTTTGAGGGGGTGGTCTCTTTCTATTGAAAACCCCTGGTACAATGTAGTACCAAGCCTAGTACTAATGCTAAATATGTTGAGTTGATTAATCAAAAAGATTTATTAATTGTACATAAGAGATCATTTTAGTCATATGATAATCTTACACATACTCTCCTGAAAACTATTAACTAATAATCATGATTACTATTGAAATTGTGTCGCAAATGGTTATAACTAAATGGGTTTTGATATTCAAGATTGAGTAGGGCTTATCCCCTTCCCAGCATCCTATTCATATTTTTTTATGGTGGTTGTCCCATGATATGTTTTTGATGAGATTAATCCTTATTATGTGAAAGATTGCCTATTGAAACTATTTAATGTATTATGAAAAAGCATGTCTCATTGTTATTTTTCAAGAGGTGATTGATTATTATGTTGGCATTGTTTGAATGTAAGGCTTGTCAATTATGTTATTATTTCCTTTTTTAATATTCTTGCTAAGTAAGAAATTTGAAAAGCCTATCTCAATAATGTAACAAAAATTTGGTGGACCAATACATATTCTATTTTATGGCAGCCACGCAACAAGTTTAAAATCATTCCTTTTAGTGTGGTATTTTTTTTTAATGTGCTCATCATTTCTTATAAGATCAAAGTTCAATTATTCCTTGTGAGGATGTAAGGTAAGTGGCACACAATTCTAAGGTAAGTTGTGTGTATTTTTTTTCACTTATTCTAAAAATTGGGGATTTTTTTTTATAACTTAGAAGACAAGGTTTTGATTGGTCTGCGCTTATGGCATTGTTTCAACTCTACAAGAGGAAGAATTCATTTTTGTTCCTTCTTATATTTGAGACAAATTTATGTCAACACAAACTGCACTTTATAATGTGTTATGTTAAATTTGATACTTCAAATAGTTTGACAAACCTCCCTTATCATTCTTATTTGGTTTTTAGAGTTTTGTACACAAAGTTTGATTAACAGTGTTATAAACTTCATAGAATTTGTCCATGAGAGATATAACATATATGATATGGATTTATCATATAAATTATAAAATATAGTTGATCCATTGATATTGTATTTAATCTATACAATATAATTGATCCAATTTGGATCATGTTTTTCCTTCCAATTATGAAAAAAAACATTGCATTAAAAAATTTGCAAAAATTATGTCAAAACTAAGAGGCATGGTGGCATGACCCTAGTCTATTAGAAACTCAAGTTCCATTTAAGGATAAATACAAATGATATAAAATGACAAAGTTATAAAGTGCATATGGAAGATCATATCTATTAACAAGCTATATAAAGATAGCACTCAAAAGCCTTAGCAGATTCTGCTATAATATTAATGCTTGGTGGGTGTCTCTATTTGTTTGTCCTCCTTACTAGTTCAATAGGTGTTGTGTTTGGGATCCTCATTTTTGAGTGTATATAACCTAAATCATTTGGATCAATGCTCATTATCATCTTTATATTTGAATCCCTTATGCCAAAGGTACTTTCATTACTGTAAGTGAGAATTTTGGATGACTTACGTGACCTACATTATGTTATGTCACACTCATTTTTACTTCTTCTGAACTTGGACATTAACTTACTATGTATGGTTTTTGGGATTGGTGTGATGTTGTGGATACAATAAACATGGTGTATTTTTCCAGAGGCTATTTAAAGTAATAATTTTTAATTCCTTGAAAAAAAACTTTAATGAAGCCTTTGGATAGAAAGGCATCGTCTATGCTAACTAGTAATTGTTGATGAGGTTTTCATGCACACCAAACCCTGAAATAGATAGCCTCTAACATTTTAGGATCTCAATAGATGTAAACACCACTCCAAGGTGCAAGTTACAGGTATGGGTTAGACAACTTGGTGGTGGAATAGTTGGTTGAGCATGCAGGTTGTTAACCAGGTATGTATGGGTAAATGAAACCTAAAAAATTCAAAACCTACTTGAGTTGGATGGATGGAAACTTAATCTAAATTAGGTATATATTAAAAAAACTCCAGAAGGGGGAGGGTAAATAAAAAAAGAAGGCACATGTGATTCCAAAGGGATTACTTCCAAGTTGGTCTCATTCATGGACAAGTGTTTAAAAATGATGCTTGCAGCTAGTAGTTATTACTCGCACACATACAAACACAATGAGGGATTCTAAGGATAAATGCTATAATATACTCCAAGACTTCAACTAAAGATTGATTTTATTTAGAGTAGCATTTGCACACCCTTATTAAAAAAAATTATAGTTCAGATCAAGGAGGTATCTAAGGCAGTTGTTGCTCACTCTTAGAAAATTATATCGTGGGAGAGACTTCTAGACACTTAGAGAAATGAAACAGTCAACCTCTATTGCACAAAATTAGCAATGTTTTACAATCATCCAATAGCTATTTCACATTTTATACCAGCATATATTACCAATAACAAACAAGAATTCTAAGTAGAATTTGCACACTTTGAATTACTAAATCACCTAACATGATAACAAAACACAATCAATCACACAGATTTGGAGAAGAAAGACATAACACAGTTGTGTGATATTCAAAATATTTCTTCATGTATTAATAAAATTTTCAACTCCCTTTAAAAATGAGAGAATTACAAGTATATATGTCAGGAAATCTAGAACAATAAATTGCTCTGATTTCAACTTGTCAAGATCTTGCTCCTCAATAAGAGCACAAATGATTACCTTGTATAAGCAACTAAACACGAAATTATATCAGAATTAACAAGTAACTAGAATTCACAAATGACACAGAATATGAGAGACAATACACAATCTTGTATTAATACTCATGCCAGAAGGAAATACAATGAAGATGCCACAATCTTTCACACCTCTCAGATGTACAAATCTCTTTCCCTCAAGAGTTCACTCTCCTACCAAAAACAGTCCCAACACACAACTCAAACACAGAGTTGGTGTTCACCTCCAACCATTCAGTAATAACACTGCCAGTACACAAGTACTCAAAAGTACTTCAAGCAGATCTCCCATGAACTTGCAACAACCTGCAACTCAAATGATCTTACTTACCATGTAAAACTTTCTGATCTTGCTGCCGCCTGCAGATCAACCTGTTCTTACAATTGAAAGGATCTACATTGCCTTCATCTATTGCTCTTCTATGGAACTAGGAGGAACACACCTTATTCTCTTCACTAGCACACTTTACAATACATGCCAATGGGTCTATAAATAGATCCCATACTAAACAATAACTTAGACTTTTAATTTATAATAATTAGACACACAGCTCAAGACTCAAAATAGCTTTTACATGCAAACAATTAATTCAAAAAACTAACTATTCGTGCAACGAGCAGTTCTAGAACTGCACAGGCGATCGACGTCGATCCCTGTCTGACTGGAGGTGACCGATGTCAACCGACTCTTGCCGATGTTGGTTGCCCTTCTGTTCACCCCTGACCGATGTCAATTGGTCTGACCGACGCCGGTGTCCCTGGAACTTAGCAACCTCCTCCATGTTTGCATACAGTGAAGCTTTTAGCTCCATAACCTAACAATCTCTCACTTAGAGATAAATAGCTACACCTATACCTATATCTATACATCATCTAGTTTGTTTCCTTGGCTTTGTATCCCTCTTCAAGATCACTCTTGAAGACCAACCACCACAAATCTTATGGTGCACCTCATGTCATCCAAATCACCTACCACATTTGCATCTACAAATCTATGTAAAAAACAAATTGACTCTACATAGCATGTGCACCTGCTACTAGTCCCTCTCAGATATTTGAGAATCCACTGAACTACCCTCCAGTGCTTCTTTCTCGAATTGACCCTAAACTCACTGATAGCTCCCACTGCATGAGAAATCTCAGTTCTAGTACATACCATGCACTTAACCTCATTATGTGAATCAGGGCACTATTCATAAAACTGTCCAACCATCGGCGTGCTAACCAGTTTCACACAATCATCTGGAGACAAAGTCAACCTGTGACCTTCCATGTCCCTAGAACACACTCATGCCAAAAAATCTTGCTGCTCCCAGATTTCTCATGACACACCTCTGAACTAACTGACCTTTAGTTCGGCAACTCCATGTATGTGTAACCCTGCAACAAGCACACCATACAGTAATAGGATAATGTAGCTAATATTATCCAACTTGGTAAAGAAAACACAATGGTTAAACCTCTATTATCCTGCAGCTTACTCAAGACCATATACACTAACCTTCCATCTCACGTGTCCATTCTCGCTCTTCTTTATCTTGAACATCTATTCGTCTCTCAGTGCTTTCTTCCAACTGGCAACTCCACCAAAAACTCTCGTTTGGTTCTTTTCTAAGGAATCACATCCTTCATCCATGCCAAGCTCCCATTATTTTTTGGATCTACCTACTCTGCTTCTATAATAACTTCTTGGTTCTTGACCATCAGTGAGCAATAAATAGTGTAAAGAAGGAAAATAATAAATTTGAGGCTTACTTACCTTTTAAGTCCTCCATATGGGTGCTTGAGACTCCTTGACAGCTTACTGTCTGCCCAAAATTTGTCTCAGTGATCGATGCCGATCACATCTCAATCTGCACCCAATCGACGTCGGTTTCATGTGACTGCCTCATCGCCAACATCGGGCTGCACATAGCTGACGTCGGTCTCTGTCTGGATGCTGATGTCAATTTTTTAATCGACGTCAGTCTCTATGTTTTACTTATGAGTGATGACTTCTACCTGCGAGCTCCTTTTGGATCAAACCCTTGTCCATATCAACCTTACTCTGCTCATAATTTTTCAGCCCCTTGCACTGATCTCTATCCGTCATCTTCTCTTTGAAAACCAAGGTTTTCTTATTCTTGTCACGAACATCAGATTTCTCAAAAAATGTCACTTTTTTTTTTGTTTACAGAAATCTCGATCCATGCTTTTCAAATCCAAAAGCATACCCTTTGACTCAAGAACATGCATCCCCTTTGTATTCATGTGACCAAGCCTATTAAGCCACATCTTCGAATCTATAGCTGAAGTAGATAAACTAGAAGGAGAATCAGTAATACAAGTAGATAGATAAAGCGTACCTATTTTCTTACCTCTTGCTACAATAAGTGCACCTTTGAAAACTTTTCAAGAGTTTGCTGTGAGAGTTACTGTGCAACCCTCATCACCCAACTTTTCAATAAAAATTAAATTCCACTTTAGGACTGGGATATGCATGACCTCTTTTAACACCCATGTGTTGCCCGTCTGCAATTTCAGCTTCACTTTCTCTTTGCCAACCATTTGACAAGGCTTACCATCCCCTAAATAAATTTCTCCAAAGTCTCCCTGGACATATTCATAAAAAAATTCTCTATTTGGGGATGCATTGAAAGAGGCACCAAAATCTAAAATCCAAGATTCTACTTTATTCAAGGAACATACCAGAGCAACCTGTGCAATAATACCTGCAACCACTGATTTTTTAGTTCCTTCTTGCTGATCTTCAACTAACCAACAATCTCTCTTTACATGCCCTTGCTTTCCACATTTCCAGCAGGTTATTCTGCCATACTTGGATTTGGATCTCTTACTTATTTTGGACCTTGATCTCCCATGCTCGATCTTCTCTCTTTGCCTTCCCCTGCTTTCAACACTCAAAGCATTCTCTGATGATTTATCTGTGTTTTTTCTGCGAATTTATTCATTCAAGATTACACTCACAACATTATCCACTTTTAAAATTTTTGAAGCAGACGCAGTATTATTAACTGCTATTACCAAACTCTCTCAACTTTTAGGTAATGAGCATAAGATTAAGAGAGCCTTAATTTTATCATCAAAAACAATATTGACTAAATTTAACTGGTTTACCAAACCATGAAAATCACTAAGATGACTATGAACAGATTCACCTTCCAACATTTACAAATTAAATAATTATTTCATAAGAAATACCTTATTCGAAGCTGAAAGTTTTTTATATAAATTTGCCAAAGATTCCATCAACTCTACTGTTGTCTTAGCCTGAGATAAGTTAAAAATTACAGACGATGCAAGGCTCAACCTTATAGATCTCAGAGCCTTTCGATCAAGAACCTCTCATTCTTCATCCTTCATATCCATGGGCTTGCATGCAACCCCACCCAACGGTAAGTACAAATCTTTTTGATACAAATAATCTTCAATCTACATCCTCCATAATTGATAGTTTTTGCCATTAAACTTTTTCATTCGTAGCTTACTTTTTTCTGCCATTGCTATACTCTCACTCAAACAGAAACCCCTGTGAGTGATCTGTAATCAACAAACACTAATTAGATCTGATACAACCTATTAGTAACCCAACCAAAAGCTCTAATACCACTTGTCAAGAAATTTAGAACAATAAACTACTCTGATTCCAACTTTTCAGGATCTTGCTCCTCAATAAGAGCACAAATGATTACCTTATATAAGCAACTAAATATAAAATTATACCATAATTAACAAGTAACTAGAATTCATAAATAACACAGAATATGAGAGACAATACACAATCTTGTATTAATACTCATGCCAGAAAGAAATACAATGAAGATGCCACAATCTTTCACACCTCTCAGATGTACAGATCTCTTTTCCTCAAGAGTTCACTCTCTTACCAAAAATGGTCCCAACACACAACTCAAACACAGAGTTGGTGTTCACCTCCAACCAGTCAATAATAACATTGCCAGTACACAAGTACTTTAAGTAGATCTCTCATGAACTTGCAACAACCTACAACTCAAATGATCTTACTTACCATGTAAAAATTCTTCTTGATCTTGCTGCCACCTGCAGATCAACCTATTTGTACAATTGGAAGGATCTACTTTTCCTTCCTCTATTGCTTTTTTGTGGAACTAAGAGGAACACACCTTGCTCTCTTCACTAGCACACTTTACAATACATGTCAATGGGTCTATAAATAGATTCCATACTAAACAATAACTTAAACTTTTAATTTATAATAATTAGACACGCAGCTCAAGACTCAAAATAGTTTTTACATGCAAACAATCAGTTTAACAAATTAATTGTTCGTGCAACGAGCAGTTCTGAAATCGCACAGGCGACCGATGTCGATCTCTGTCTGACTAGAGGTGACTGACGTCGGTTGACTCCTGTCGATGTTAGTTGCCCTTTTGTTCACTCTTGACTGATGTTGGTTGGCTTGATCGATGTCGGTGTCCTTGGAACTCAGCAACCTCCTCCATGTTTGCATACAGTGAAGCTTTTAGCTCCACAACCTAACAATATATAGATTTGAGGAGGGTTCACCTCATCCTCTAAATCCATGCAAAGCACCTAATTATGTGCTAATAATCAGAATGAGAGTTTTGATTGAATGTTTAACTTTACATGTACAATGAGATCATCAAAACTGTGTCTTTTGAATAATATACAGACTTCACAAAATAATACAACATGTGCATGTTACAAAAATTCTTCAATTGATTCTTGCATGAACTCTTTAAGTATAAATGGACTCCTAGTTACATTCATCAATTTTACATGCAAAATACATATAATATCAACTTGATAAAACTAAGATTATCTCATAATTGGGGCATACATAGTTGACGAAATGGTACTTGAAATAGTCAGCAGAACTGAAGTGGTGACAGGATTCAAACTGGATGGTGGATTAGAATTAGAAACTTCAAACATGACTTATTTAATTGCCTCCAAATCTTGATAATGTTTATATCTAATAGCATGTTGAATTTTGATTGCATCCATATTACGAAGAGATGGCCTATGTACCCTATTGACTTTTGTCAATAGTCATCCATGCTCGGCCTTCGTGGCTCTGAACTCTACTTGAAAGACTTCCACTTCGGTAAACTTTTTCCTATCAAAACCAAGTTCCCTCTCAATTTACTCCAATTAGTAAACACCTGCTGAAGTAATATGTCAAAATTGAACCTATCCATTAGTTTCTCTAAAGGGTCTCCAGCCTAAGATAGTTTTAATTCTTTTAAAATTTGCAAAACTTGTTTCTCATGCTCTGCCAGCTTTGGGATCAAGGCTTGCGTGCTTGTCACCCAATCTTGCATTCTGATAACAACCAAATTGAGAGTATTTGTTGTCTCGAGTGGTGTCATCAAATCCAAATGGATAAAAGTCTTATTAGTTGTGTATAATACGAGGATGTTTAGTTTATTCTCATCTTCTTTCAAAGAATTGAATAATTTAGATGTTTCAACCAAATGAGGAGACAATTCTATTTTCACTAAATTGATGGTGTCCACAATATTATACAACATGAGAGTTGTATTTTATACATCATTTATTATTATTGTTCTTGCATCTAATTTAGCTCTTATTACAGTTCTTTTCTAGCTTATTCAGTGCCTACATGGAGTTTCAGTAAAGCCTATGTATAAATATAGAAATAGTTTAAAAAATCTCCATTGTATGGAGACTTGCCTATTCTTTGATTCTTCATTTTGGAAAAAGAGAAAACATCTTGCCTTTCCTCTAAAACTAGACCCTTGCTAGATTCATCTTCTATTTTCTCTTCTTTACTCTTTGGACGGTTTTTGTGGCCTTGTCAAAAATAGAGCTTACCGTAGGCATCTCTGTAATCACTAAATTTGACCTTTGTGTAACTTGGCCTTCAAATCTGCAACCCACTATGGAATCACCAATTGTGCAAGATCAACTTGATGAGTGTCCACAGTAGTGGTATTTGTCAAAGTGTCCCTTGAATATTCTATTAGTCACTGTATATGTAAGGGATTTAGTAGTAAAGGAAAAATGATCTTTTGTCAGTCCCCATTACCAATTTTTGGAATGGGGTGTCCCATGTAAGTCATCTTCCTACCAACCTTTTTAGATGCTACAATGGAAGTGGTAGGAGTGGTAGTAGATGATGACATGGGGAGACCTAGCTGAGTGGTTTGAATTGACCCCTGGGTACTAGTAAGGACTACCTTAACTTATTGAAGAGAACCTTTTTGGGTTTAGGGGTAGTAGGGTCAATAACAACTAAAGAAACAATGGAAACAATAGGAACTATGGAAGTAATTGGAAGATAAGTAACAATAGGAACCAAAGACACAACAAAGATGCTAGAAGCAATAGAATTAATGGAATCCAAAAAAACAAAATAAATTGAGGTAACAATGGGAACTGTAGGAACAAAAGTAAGTGACCCAGAGATAGCCATAGTACTAGGAGTATCACCTAATGATTCATTTTCCATTGGTGTTTTCCCTTTGACTCCCTTGGGACTCAGTACCTTAGCCCTCTCTAGTTCCTCATCCTCCTCCTCGAGTTCACTCTTCACTGATGTTTTTCACACAATTGAACTCACAGGGTCCTTGGAAAATCTAGGATTTATCTTGCAACAAAGTGTTATCTTTTTTACCAAGGGAGAATCCTATTCAGTGGTGGAAGGTGAAACATCCACATTTGAAGCAGTAGGAGTCTCAGTCACAATAGTAAGTCTTGAATATTTAGAGTCATAAGAATCAATGTTTATTGGTTCCTCTACTCCCCCAAAGAGCTTCTAATATCAGGGGTCTCTTCCACACCTTGCTCTTACATAACAGTCATCATCACATGTGGTGGTGGTGCTTGGGATGGCCCTGCTTGGTTCATAATTTTCTAGGAAGGCCCAAAGGATCAATAATCGAGTGTGTGTCCCCTAAATTGTAAGGGAGAGATTCCTTTGTATTGGCTTTAAGACATCCTCTATCAATCTAGTCATTTGTGCCTTGGAGAGGACCTTATCATCATTATCATCATTCAAAAAGATAAAATCATGTTCATATGGCTCATTCTAGTAAGGGATACCCAGGCCTTTGATATACTTTTGAATGAGGCCATGAGGATCCCAATCTCGATGTTGTAACAAAACTAATGAGTATAATTCTCTGATTCTCCCAACCTCTCCAAAATGTTTCTTGTTGGTGTAACAAATCTTGCCTATCATCAAATAAGATCCATGGAACAAGCTCTTGTGTTTCTTATTCATATCTTCATCGATGTTCCACTAGAGTTGATATGCAATCTCTTGTTCAGCCAACTTGTCTGAGACATACTTTGGCAAACACAAGGGTGAAACCTTGGTCCTCACAACCATGATTATTGTATAATCAAGATGTAACCAGTAATCACCCCTTGGCCATAATGTCTTTCTGATGAACTCAGATACTTAGAGTAAGGGTTTCTTCTGTATCACCTTCTAAATTTTTGGGTAAACACCCTCGAAAATATTGACTATTTTTCTCATGTATGAGTAAATATGTAGAAAGGGAAAGTATTCACATACTTTGTTCTTAATACAGTCAAGGAGAGGATCCCAAAGTGATCCATTGTAAATGTAAACAATGGCCATAACAGCATCCAATAAATAAGACATCACATAGAAGTGGCCTCTCAGAGGTCTCTTGTCCTTTTGAAACATTTGTTATACTAGCTTGGTCCTAATGATCTCCCCAAGTGTGTATGTCAACTCTAAGGTCATTAACAAATCAAGGGGTATCATCCACTCCATTTATAGGTAGTGGATGATGGCGCACCTAAACACCCTATTGAGCAAGGTCATCCTAATCTAAATTCCCAACTTGAATTTTGTAATTGGAAACGGGGTGTTGGCTTTGTGGGTCACCTTCTCCCCTAGTATTATCCACTTTCATAATGCATTCTTCATTGTATTGGTTGTCTTCCATAATATTAACCTTGGGCCATCATATGTGGCATATGCAATAGGGAGCCGTAGGTATCTTTGGAAAGCATCCCTAAAAAATCAAGCCACAACTATCTTATGATCGAGTTGGTGAAGGAAGCCATCGGAGACCTTGCCTGCAAAGAATAGGGCTCAAAGTAGACATTTGGATTAGTTACTGAAAAATATAGTTGATGTCATTTCAATGGTAGGAAATCAACTACCAGTTATTTTTACTCAACTATCAAGTCCTCAATTGAATGTGTATCCACCCTTCTCAATCACATCCCACAATGTTGTGTAATAGACAAATTTATTGTTAAACAAAACAACATCAAAGATAGTGTTTGTATACTCTATGGAATATTTAATAGATATCTTGGATGGTGGAGAAACTCCCCTAAACACCTTGGAAGATGAAGCCATGTTATTATATAATATATTTATGTAATTCTAGTGGCAATTGAGCTAGTTGGTCATTCACTGGAAATAGATCACAAGTTGACATAGGTAGCTAGGGCTTTGAGTTCTCTTGGAAGGCAAGTTAGCTTGAGTTCTTCAATAATCAATAGGCAAGACATACCTTCACATTTTGATCATATAGTTTGAAGATGGACTTTAATTCCATTTCATGAGCCATTAATGTCTAACAGCTCCAGACTTATTTAACTTCATTTAATTTGAAATAGGCAACTTAGTTTAGCGGGTATGCCATATAAACCTTGCATACATTCAAAATAATGACACATTGTCATCTTAGGGCACATATCGCTCTATTTCTAGTTTTATATAAAACTAAATATGCCACACAACGTGCTCTCGAAAGTCGAGTGTGAGAACTTTTTGTTGGAAACACAGCCACTGAGAGGGGGGTTGAATCAGTGGACTCTTAAAACTTTCTTCTAATTCTTTAGTTTATTACTCTAGCATTAATATAAAATCTATAGAGCAATAGAACCACAGTAGAGAACATAAAAATATAACACATGATATATGTGGAAAACCCTTAAAGGGAAAAAAACCCACAATGACAAATGCATGGACTACTTGTCCTAAATCATATATGCAATGAGTCAACAATATTGTTGAGCACCCACTCAGCTTGAGGCACCAACCCCAAATAGTCAAGCACCAACTTGACAAAAATATTTAGCAAGCACCCACTTGCTAAGAAGCACTAACTCCTTGATTCGTAGACACCAATCTATAGGACACTTCAACCCCCTTTGCCAAGCCACAACTCAACTGTTTCAGATCATCCACCTTTCTCAATTACTTTTATCAATAAATGATGGTACAATTCTGCTCTCTCTCTGCTTATCTATCTTAGATTCATGTTGCTATTTTTTTGCTCATTCTTATCAAATTCATTCTATTGTTTGTCTACTCATCACTCTCAAATTCATTCTTCCTTTTTTTGCTCTCTTTATCTACTCAATCAAATAGACATATTAAGCTCTCTTTTCTCTATACTCTTTATTTTCAAAGACTTTGTTCTCTCTGCCTTCTCTACTAATCGTTTTTAACATATTTTGTATGAATCATTCAATTATTTCATACTCACACCTCTTTTCCCTTTGATCCTCAACAAACCTTTGCTTTCCTCCATAGCAAATTTATCTAATCATCTTCTCTGCCCATTCATTCCTCAATAGACCTCTATTATGCTCCTTAGCAAATATTAATCCTCCATGTCCATTCATAGAAAGGCAATTTGATCTTGCTTATATACAAGATGTTGATCAACAACCTATTAAAGTTGGCCAAACAAAACTCCATGGTTGGATATAAAATGATTTATTCTCTTTTGAAAACATACTTCACATTAGCTTATTTAAAAGCTCACTCACAAGTCAGCTTAATTGAAATGAATTTAGGATAAACCAAGCAATTATTAGAATACATTTAGTGTCAACCTAATGAACTCTGTAGTAGTCTTGATAAAGTTTTTAGCGGCTCTGATACAATCTATAGCAAGCTTGATGTAATCTGTAGCAGACCTGATGTAATTTGTAATAACCATGATACAGTCTGTAGCAACCTTCATATAGTCTGTAGTATGCCTAATGCAGTCCATAGCAAACCTAATGTAACCCATAACAAGCTTGATGTAATCCATAACAATCCTGATGTAATCTATAGCATGCCTGATATAGTTTGTAGTAACTCTGATGTGATTTGTAGCATGCCTGATGTAGTCTATAGTTGTTCTCCAAGTAGCTACGAACATAATATTATTCTCCAAACTCCTTATATGACCTCCCTTCACAAAAATATCTTGTTCAATGGTCTTTAGTCTGAATCAATTCTACAGACTATTTTTGTGTCTCTATATGATGTAAAATATAGATAACAGGTCTCTTGACCAATTGTCTATTTCATCATAAATAGCTTTCATGTTAAGCTACAAACTTGGTCAATTTTTACTGACTCTACAGAAACTACGAACTCTTATCAACAAAATTCCTTAACATCAATGACCATATTCTTTATTGAATAGCAAACCCTTTGACATAAATCTTTGACATCACTCTTTGACATCAAACCTCACAAGATGAAAAATTAATGACAACATAAAACTTGATCACTAATCACCTTTGACAACATCATGTTGCCAACTGAGAACACACTCTCAACAAGACACTCATATCCACAATACTCACTCACAAATCAACACTCTCTTTATACCACTACCATGCTCAAGCACTTGACCAAATAGACCTTTGATATCAATGACCATTATGCCTTTACATGATGCACCTTTTTGACATAAATGACAACAACATGCCAACAAACTCCCCTTTTGTCATTGATGGCAAACACATTAATAGAAAATACACTACAATTTGAAATCACTTCAAAATGGTACTTTTCTCATTTGCTCATTCTCCCCTTTTTGATATTAATGACAAAGGATCTTCCATAAACTACCATCTGATCCTTGGACTTGAACTTCAGTAACAATACAACGAAATGCTAACAAAAACTTACCTTATGCTCATACCAGTTGTTGTAGACAACTTCTAGAACACTTGAATTGTACCTCAAGAAACACTACTTCTTATAACTTCTACAGCATTGTCTTGACACTTCACAACACATGCCTAAAAAGTTCCCCCTAACTCCATACTCTCCTCTTGAGTCACAATATGGAAAGCACTCTTAGAATCATCTCTAAACATGATACTTCTTCTCATTCTGAACTTTCTCCCATAATTTAGCACTTTTCTCAAACTAGCCTTTTTTCAAGTGATTCCCTCTTTGACATTAAAGACAAAGAAACACTTGCAGCATCTAGAATCACACATTTTGCAATAATAACTCAACAAGCAGAATCATGATAATCTTATGAAGCATCTCATAAACATGCTCCCCCTAACTTTATGCATACATTCTTCAAATGAATTCAGATACACAAAAACACTCACTTTATCCTTGAGATGACTGATATAGATCAAACTCTTGATCGCTCACTAGGCTACCCCACTTTTGACACAAACTGAAGAATTAGGGAGTCCCCCTTTGTCTTCACAACTTATGCTCATCACTTGGGTCATCAAGACTCTTAAACCATCCTCAACTTCCTTCAAGCATCTTGATACCAATACCAATTCTCAACACAAATCAAGCTATCAATTGTTAGAAACACAAAATAACTTTGCTTACCTCTTTTATGCTTTTTAACAACTACACTTGGAGCTTATGAACAACCTGAATAGTTATCCCTCAAACCAAGCATCCACCATGCTTCTGTTAATTGAAGAGTGTCTCCATGAAGCCTAATGGAGTCACCCCTTTCCATAGAGCACTAAAACAACACAAACTCAAGAGATTCTAAAATCTCCATACTCTCAAAAGACTGAATATCCTTCAGGATCCTTTTAGGCTTGATTGGCACCTTAGGCTTGACCTCTTCATCAATCATTTGATCAATAATATGATCTAATAATAGACATTCCTAACTTGATTTCACATCTAAATTATGCTCTACCATAGCAAATAATCTACTTGGGCTTATACACTGATCATGACTCACCTTTACTATCTTTGGTTTTCACACATTCATTTGTCTTTTCTCTTGCACTCTAGGAGCTTCAAACCTCTTGTTTTGACTTGATGGCCTTCTAACTTTATTAGGACAGAATCTTGCAATGTGTTCCACATTATGACAACTATAGTAAACAACCTCATTCATACCTTTTGATTGATGAGTCATTTCATAATCCTATGCATATTCATTTTTAGAGTGTCTTCTACACTCTCTTGATCTATAATGAAACTGATTGCATGCAAAACAATAACCATTGAATGAATTAACATACCTCATAGAATTAAGTTATCTAATTGATCTTTTCATGTTGACCTTCTTGTCTTCATTAGCTTTGTCTTTGACTTGAGCTACCTCCTTTTGGTCTTTTTTGAAACCAAGACCTGTCTTATTACTTGCAGACTTATGAGTACTCAAGATGTTATTTAGAGTATCAGTACTCTTTTCAAACTTCATAAAGGTCTTCAACTTATTAGATGCTTGATTCAATTTAGCTTTCAAGGATTCCATTTCAGTTCCATACCTAGTGCATTATTCCTCTTTAACCTTTAGGCTTGCTATCACAATATCTATCTGGGTTTCTACTTGTTGGATGATTTCTTCATGCTCCTTAGTGTTTCTACTTAATGTTTCTTTAAACAAATTGATTTGTTCCTCATATTCCTAAACTAATGACTTCAGTTTCTTGTTCTTCTTCTTCACAAGCTTCAACTCTTTTAAGGCACTCATGAGCTCAGCTTCAAGATCCACTTCAACTTCTCCTTCTTCATTGTCATACATATCTCAAAAAATCATGCATTCTTCTTCTTGGGAGCAACCTGCTTCTTTGGCTATGAATAGGACTTCATTGCCAACATGATCAACAACTTCATCATCACTTTCAGAATCACTCATTTCACACTCATCTAAGGCACTATTATCTTTTTTAGTGTATAAGCTTCTCTTATTCTTGAATGACTTCTTTTTGCCTTCATACTTTTTGAAACTCTTCTTTCTCTTGTCAAACCTATAGGACTTCTTTTGTTCATCATGAGGTTCATCATGTTCTTCATCATCCTTAGCCTTATGTTATGAGGACACTTGTTTGCAAAATACCCAATCTCTTCACAATTGAAACACTTGAATGGCAACTTACTTTTGTACTTACCTGAACCTATCTTTAACTTCATAGAAAACATGGCAATCAATTCATCATCATCAATATCTGAATCAACATCATCCTTGGCCTTTTTACGTTGTGTCTTCTTTTTTTTTGACTTATTTTCAGCTTTAAAAGTTGCTTCCTTCTTTTTAGGCCTTCCATCATTGGTTCTCATCTCATAGGCAGTCAAGATGCCACAAAGCCCATCTATCTTTAGCTTGTCCAAATCTTGCATCTCTTCTACTACAAACACCTTAAAATCAAAGTTAGGAGTTAGTGATCTCAATACATTTTGAACGACTATAGACTCTTTCACTTCTCCTAATCATCTAATGACATTGACCACTTCATCAACCCTCAACAGGTAGGATCCAATGGTTTCATCTTCAGACTTTTAAACTATTTCCAATAAGTCTGCAACTTGGCCATCTTTACCTTGGTGTCTCCTTTATAGATAGTCTTCAATTTCTCCCATATCTCTTTGGTTGACACACAATGCATTACCTTCACAAACTCTGCCTCTGATAGGCTATAAAGAATGGCATTCATTGCCTTGGAGTTGTTATCACTAGCTTTCTTATCCATTGCATCAGTTGGTGTAGGAGCACTATAGCCATCCACAACTGACTATCAAATATCATGACCTTGAGACATTAAATATGTCTTCATCTTGATGCCCCAAAAAACATAATTAGATTCAGTGAATAATAGAGCCATATTAGTAGAGAAATCGCTTTGAGCTTGTTGACTATCCATCGTCACTTCTAAGATCTCCTTCAGGCTGTTAGGCCTACTTCAAAGAACCTGCTCTAATACCAATTATTGGAAGCACATCCACTAAGGAGGGGTGAATCAGTGGGCTCTTAAAACTTTTCTCTAATTTTTTAATTTATTAGTCAAGCATTAATACAGAATCCATAAATCAATTGAACCATAACAAAAAACATAAAACCATAACACATGATATATATGAGAAACCTTTAAAGGGAAAAAAATCCACAGTGATCACTGCATAGACTACTTGTCCTAAATCAAATATGCAATGAGTCAACAAGATTGTTGATCAACCACTCAGCTTGAGGCACCAACCCTAAATAGTCAAGCACCAACTTGATAAAAATATTCAGCAAGCACCCACTTGCCAAGAAACACCAACTCCTTGATTTGTAGACACCAATCTAGAGGAGGCTTCAACCCACTTTGCCAAGCACCAACTTAGTTGATTTAGATCATCCACCTTTCTCAGTTGCTTTTGTCAACAAATGATGGTATAATTATGCTCTCTCTCTACTTATATATCTTAGATTTGTTTTGTTGTTTTTTTGCTCATCACTCTTAGATTCATTATGTTATTTTTCTACTCATCATTCTCAGATTCATTATGTTGTTTTTCTGCTCTCTTGCTCTGTTCAATCAAATGGACATATTAGGCTCTTTTTCCTCTCTGCTCTTTATTTTCAAAGACTCTGTTCTCTCTACCTTTTCTACTAATTTTTTTTAGCAGATTTTGTATGAATCATTTAATGATTTCATACTCACACCTCTCTATCCCTATGTTCCTCAATAGACCTATACTCTCCTCAGCAAATTTATGTAATCATCTTCTCTGGCCATTGGTTCCTCAACAGACCTTTGTTCTACTCCTTAGGGAATATTAATCCTCCATGTCCATTCATAGAAAAGACAATTTGATCTTGCTTATATACAAGAAGTTGATCAATAACCTCTTCAAATCGGTCAAACAGAACTCCATGGTTGGTTGTAAAATGATTTATTCTCTTTGAAAAATATACTTCACATTAGCTTATTTAAAAACTCACTTACATAGGTCAGTCTGATTAAAACGAAGCTAGAATAGACCAAGCAATCATTAAAATATATTTAATGTCATCCTGATGATATCTGTAGTAGTCTTGATAAAGTTTATAGCATTGCTGAAGCAATCTATAATATCCCTGATGTAATCCGTAGCAAACTTGATGTAATCTGTAGCACCCCTGATATAGCCCATAGCAAACCTCATACAGTTCGTAGCATGCCTGATGTAGTCCATAGCAAACCTGATGTAATCTGTAGCAACCCTGATGTAATCCGTAGCAAGCTTGATATAATCTGTAGCATCCCTAATACAATCCATAGCAACTCTGATGCACTCTGTAGCATCCATGATGCAGTCTATAGTTGTTCTCTCAATAGCTTTAGACACGATCTTATTCTCCAAACTCCTTAAATGACCTTCCTTCACACAGAATAGCGTATTCAATTATCTTTAGTCTGAATCAATTCAGCATACTATTTTTATGTCTCCATATGATGTAAAATATAGATAACAAGTCTCTGGTCAATTGTCTATTTCACCAAAAACAACTTTCATGATAAACTACAGACTTACTCAGTTTCTATAGACTACAAAAACTATGAACTCTTATCAACAAAAATTTTTTGACATCAATGACCATATTATTTACTGAATAGAAAACCCTTTGACATAACTCTTTGACATCAAACCTCACAAGATGCAACATTAATGACAACATCAACCTTGATCACTAATCACCTTTGATAACATCATGTTGAAAATTGAGAACACACTCTCAATAGGGTACTCATATCCACAATACTCACTCACAGATCAACACTCTCTTTATGCCACTAACATGCTCAAGCACTTGACCAAACAAACCTTTGACATCAATGACCATTATGCCTTTACATGATGCACCATTTTCACATCAATGACAACAACATGCCAACATCTTTGTTAAAATCTGATTAACCCAAACTCACGATGCCTCAGATGCACGAAATGCAAAGAGAAAAGTCACGAAGACCCAAAACTTGTGAAGACACAGAGACCAATTTGAGTGACGCAAACAAAAGTCTCAAAAAATAAAAGTACCAACGACAAAAGTTTCAATGAACAAATCTCACGATGAACAAAAGTTCCAATGAATAAATCTTGCGATGAACAAAAGTTGCGAAGAGCAAAAAGATGCGAAGACCCAGAAGTCGCGAACTATGCAAAACTTATGGTGTACAAAAGTTGCAAAAAACACAAGTCACAAAAGCTCATAAATCCTGAAGTACAATAGTTACAAAGACCCTAGAAGAAGTGAACTCAAAAGTCACAAATTTGCAAAAGTTTCGACAAACAAAAGTGCCAAAAAACAAAATCCATGATATGCAAAACTTGCGAAGTGCAAAATATGCAAAGTCAAAAACTTAAGATTTTTAGTTTGTAGTTCTTGTGAACATTTGGAAAACCTGCACACATACAAAACCCTCAAAAACCATCAATATGTTAGTCCGAATAAAACCCATAGCACAATCCTAGATGTCAACGGAAAAAAAAATGAATGCATTAACATAGAATAAGCATATTTAACAAGAATCATGAACATGAGGGATAAGAACTTTAAAACGTTTAACCCTGCTAAGTACACACATAAGTGTCAATGAAAAGGATTTTAAAATTAGAATTAGGCTATCAAACTATAATGGGACTCTATTCAAAAAAAATTGAGAGTGGGATGTGTTGAGTACAACAGTAATAGTTATAAATAGAACAAATTATTTGTAACACAAACAACATTGTTTCTTGCAATCTATGAGAAAATAGGCCATTCGCTTTTATTAGTTTTCAAATTGTGGTGATTGTGGTAGAAGCTAGCTTGTCTAGTATATATAGGGAAGCTCTATTTATAATGTATCAGAGCAATTTTATGATTTATTATCTTCATTTCTGATTAGTTACATAGTAGATTGAAGCAACCATGATTTATATAAATATTAGATACTATTAAGATAGATTCCTATCTATTAAATTGGTTATGAAAAAGGTAGTTAACTTTTCTTTTCTTTTTTAAGATTCCATTTAAATTTTTAATGTGCATGTTGATCCCTTGGGTCTTTTGGATGTAAAAAAATGAGTAATAGAAATGTGGGTCATGAGCATGGGCGACTAGAACAAAGAGACCATCATATGCATGATTTAGAGCAACAGTTAAAAGAGAGACAAAGACAACTTCACGTGAATCAAATAGAGACCAATGAAGCAACGAGTTAGGTTTTCCACATTTCCCTTCTTTAGCTCATATTTGTTATTGTTGATTTATTAAACAAGATGATACATTCAGTATTATTATATTATGTGTTTTTTAGGGATGGGCTCAACATGGTCTGCTTAGTGAGCTTTGTAATTTATGGTATAGATGTATAAATGTACCATTTTATGTTAAATATATTTAGTGTTGTCGTGCGCACTTTATTGTGTGAATTTGGAACATCATCTACGATCTAAAATATGCAAAGATGTAGTTCTTGTATTTAATAGTTTTGTGTGCAAATTGATGCAAACAATTATAAAGCATTAATACTTAGGACTAAGAAATTAGTAATATTTTCACCGTCATTATTATTGGCACCATAGATATTGTGATGTTATCAACCCTAAATCATCATGACCTAACTCATATTTGTTTTGGCTTGAGAAGAGAATGTGAGATAGCAATGTTGAAACAAAACAATAACTACACAATTGGAAGTTGAGATAATGCAACATCTTACAAAGTTACATGATTTGAAGGAACAACTCCTTGAAAAAGAAAGACAGATGTTACGCTTGTGACATTGTTTCAACTATATAGGATGTTATGGTTATGACATTATTTCAACTCTATAGGATGTTACACTTATGGCATTACCTCAAAACAAATACAAGATCTCTATTTATTCAATTTTGGTGGAAGAAATGCCAACACTTTTACAAGACGATCATGCTGGCATGGTGCTCCTCTTTGAGACCTTATAATAAAACGTTGTTACTATTACTACTTATTTCAACCAAACTTTTGTCTCTTTGCGAATGGCACAACACTAGTAGCAAATTCTAGAATGAAATTTAAAAATTCAAAATACACAAACAAGGTGAAATATCATATTCAAAGGCATAGAAAATGAGGCCAAGACAATGAAAATGGATAAATGTGAAAATAGTAGAGGCCTCAATATATTTTTTAATGTGAAATCAAATAAAGGTTTTATGGACATCCATAAATATGGGAAAATGTTTTCTAAATGCAAGAGACTTGATGATTGAGTATGCCTCTAAGCATTATCATAAAAGTAAGCATGAACATGTGATACTTTATTAAAGGTGCTCAAATACTTCAACAATATTTCAAAATTTTATATAAATTAACTTATTTTTACATTGAATCAAATAACTGCATTTCAATTCATATTACAAACTAGTAGAGTAATTTGATTTAAATTATGTGTTTATCCTTATTACATACAAGAGTTTGACAAATATATAACCTTTAAAAATATTAAATTTCAACCACTACAAGAATTTGAAAAATATAGCATTAGAATTCAAGGATAATACACCAATTTTTTATTCAACACCAATGGTGTTAGTTTTGTGGTAGTCGTTGTGTAACAGTAAAATTTGACACTAAAATTGATTATAACATATAACATTGTGTTTGTGTGTATGTGCATGTGTGTGTGCGTGCATGTTGACTATAAAGAGTCTCCTTCAGCCTTTGAGACCCTCAACCTCCCCAATATCTATATAGGGGTGGTTGAGTGTCGACTATGACTATATATATCCGCCTAATATATATATAGGGTGAGAAAGAGTGACTAGTTGTATGTAGTCATAGGCGACTATGGCTATGGCTATACTAGGCACTCAGCCAATGGGAGAGGGAAACCATATAGATCTAATTGGTACTCGATAAGCCAATGGTGATGACAAAGCTCGCTATCGATTAATGGGATATAGGATATGGAATGTATATAAATATCTCAAAACTCTACATCGAGGTCATTTATGCACCCCTATCTATATAGGCTATAGGCCGAACCTTATTCAGACAGGGAGGTCGAGGTCATTTATGTGCTCAACCGACCCCTCTCATATATATGGGAGGTCAAGGGCATCAAAGGCCCAATATCTATATACTTTGATTTGTTCGAAAAGATCTAAAAATTAAGTTGGGCAAGGAAAACTCTGTGTGTGTGTGTGTGTGTGTGTGTGTGTGTGTGTGTGTGTGTGTGTTTGTGTGGATAGGCCCCCTATATACATAGGCTAACATCTCTAGTTATACTTGGGAGCCCAAGGGCCCCGTTCTTTATATGGTGTAGTGAAGAACTCCATTTTTGCAAGCAAAAATTGAGGGGCCTTATTTATATATGGTGTAGAAAACAAATGGATAGGGCTTCGACAAAAGAATGTTCGAGAGGCCCAGGGGCTCCTATCTAGATCTCCATGAATACTATAAATGGGAGAGAGGCCCCACCCCTATATCCCTATTTGAGGGCATTTTTGTCAAGCCCATACATATAAAGGGTGTTGATGGATTTATATATTAAATAGGAGATGCTTAAGAGGCCAAGCCATATAGACTCTAGATAGCCCAGATGTCTATAGATAGGGTTTAGGTGGGGCAAGGACAACCTATGCATTATAATTCTTTGTCATTAGCCTATATAATCACACAAAATTAGGGAGGAGGGGGGCAAGGATATCAAATTTGTCGACTATCAACTATATAAAAAGTGTGCCCTCCCCTACTCAATCTATCACCATATCCATACTATATACAATCCCATGATTGTATATACAATCCCCAAGACTATCCTCTATATCTATATGCCCATTAGATATCTATATAAAGAAACTATACCAAACATATATATAAGGCGTTTTACTCACACATATATAAAAAATACATATTATATTTATATTTATTTATATATATAAATAAAGAGAGCACCTTTTCTCCATATATATGATACCTTATATATAAAATAAGGTATATATATAATATCTTATAATAAAATATACATGAGGTACTTTATATATATATGGGGTAATTTATATATAAAAATATACTTCATAAAAATAAAGTATATATACAAAATACATTTTATATTTATATATGTAAAATACTTTATACATACTTTATTTTATATATAAAATACGTAATATATATATATATATATAAAGTATCTCATATATATAATAAGGTGTATATATATAAGGAGTACCTTATATATATCTTATTATATAAAGTACCTTTTATATATATAATAAGGTATATATATAAGGTACTTACAAAAATATAAATGTATTACATATATACTATATATATATATAAAGTATCTTATACATATTACAAAGATATTTTATATTAAGTTTTTATATAAGGCAGCTTTTTAATATATATAAGACATATAGATAAGGTACCTCTTCTATATATAAAAGACACCTTATACATATTAAAAGTGTCCTTTTAATATATATAGTATACGTATAAGATAACATATATATATAAAGCACCACATTTCATTTATTTAAGTTGATCTCCCATGAACCTGCAACCTGCAATTCAACAGACCATTTCATATGTAGATCTCCTATGAGCTTGCAACACCCTATATTTTACAAATATAAGATGTATTTTATATATATATATATATAAAAGACTATAATATATATATACTTTTTATATATATAAAAGGATCTTATATACAAGATGTCTTTTATATATTTTAAAAAGGCACCTTTTATATATTTTAAAAGGGCACCTTTTATATTTATAAAAGGTGTCTTTCTATATATCTTTTATATATTTAAAAAAGGCACTTTTTATTTTGACATATAGATAAGGTACGCTCTTTTATATATAAAAGGCTCCTTATACATATTATAAGTATCCTATATATATAGTATACGTATAAGATAACAGGTATATATATAAGGCACCACATTTCATATATTTATGTATATAAGGTGCCTTTTATATATATAGAAATATAAGATATATTTTATATATACATAAGACTATAATATATATACACATTTCATATATATAAAAGGCACCTTATATACAAGATGTCATTTATATATTTTAAAAGGTACCTTTTATATTTATGAAAGATGTGCTTTCTATATATCTTTTATATATTTAGGCAAGCCCCTTTTTATTTTTATATAAGACAAAGCCTCTTATATATAAAAGGCTGCCTTATATATATAGACATCACATACAGATATAATATATATATTTATATATAAATTGCACTTATTTATATATAAAAGGTGTCCTATTTAATATACAAAATATATATATAAGCATACTTAAGACTATTTATATACATATATGTGTGTAAGGCACCTTATATGTCATATATATAAGGTACCTGTTATGTATGAGATCTACGCCTTATAGAAGCCAAGGTCACATACAGATATAAAACGTTTTATATATAAGATTTTATTTATATATAGAGCCATATATATAAAGCATCTATATATATAATATATGTGTGTGTAAGGCATTTTTATATATATGTATGTATGTTGACTCTACTTGGAGAAGCCAAGGTCACTCTAACCTTATATTCTTTTATATAAAGAGCCTTATATCTTATATATATATAAGGATATGTGTGTGTAAGGCATTTTTATATATATGTATGTATGTTGACTCTACTTGGAAAAGCCAAGGTCACTCTAACCTTATATTCTTTTATATAAAAGAGCCTTATATATAAGACGCCTTATATAAGGCTCTTTTATATAAAGAGCCTTGTATATATTATACTAAATATATATATAACACGTCTTATATATATGTAAGGCACCTTTTATATCTATTTATATATATGTAAGGTGCCTTATATATAGTGCTTTGTATATAAAAAGCGTTTTATATATTAAGCACTAAATATAAGGTGTCTTACATATATAAATATAGATACATAAGATGTATTATATATAGACTTATATATATAAGGCACGTTATATAAGGGGCCTTTTATAAAAGGTGCTTTAAACACGTATTATATAGTGTTATATGTAAGGCACTTTACACATATAAGATGTCATATATATGCAAGGTGCCTTATTTGGATGTGTGTGTGAGTGTGGCATCAACTATCTCATCTATATAGATAGTGATAATCACCCTAGGCCCTAACCCTACCTATAATATACATTGCCCTATAAATCTATCTAAGCAACATATATAAATTGGGTCTTCTCTATTCCACATAACTATAAACAATTACAGCCTATATATATTATAATATATAGTGTTATATGCCATAATCAATTTTAGTATCAAATTTCAATGTTTTTTAACTACTACAAAACTAACACCATTGATGTTAAATTACAAATTGGTGTATTATACCTTAGTTTTAATATTTTTTTAGTGATATAATTATTAAAATTCTTTTTGTGCTCGAAAAGGTGCCAAAAACCTAAAATATACAAAACCCAAAAACCTACCAAAAGTTAGGGTTAGCAAAAAACTATACATTTGTGATCATCTTCCCAAGACAAATCCAATGACTACTATATTGCTCAAGGGTGTCAAAAACTAATTCCAAACTATATTATCCAAGGGAGCAGATGAAAACCCTAAATTCCTTTTAAATAAAATGTTTTTGATATTGATCTCCCTATAAAACACGATCAAGTTCACCCTGACCATAACTAGATATAGAAAATAATTGCAAGAAAAGAGATCAAAATTACTTGATAACGTTATTTTGCTCCCCTCTACTACTAAAAATGTGTCACAGAATTTGCCCAAATCAAAGCTCTAATACCACTTTTAATGAACTTACTGAATTGCAAAAATAGAATCACAGCAATATATCACAATATAATAGATTGCAAATGCTACAACATTCACTAGCACAAATGAGTGGATCTATCTAATATAACTGAAATGATAGTAGAATGAATATAGATTTGAGTCACTTCAAGAGGGAAACCTCCCAAGTCTTTACAATAATAAGAAAATACTGAATATATGATCATAATATCCTAAAACTACCTCCTATATATACTCTAATCAGACCATAGGAAACCCATAAACCTAAACAAGTCAACTTCTCCTACCAATAAGCAACCTAGAGATTAACAAATGATTAAGTCAAAAGTTATACATGCCACAAGTCAACGATACATATCCCAATACAAACCATAGGTTAAAAATGTAATCCTAATTTTCTTCACATTCATTCAGATTATTAATTTGAGATCCGTTCACACCATTATCATTCAAATAAGGCACATTTTGGCGACAGGAAAAATAAAAAAATTAATATTGAATGCACTTCTAAATTCCATTTTATAGCTTGATCTAGATTTAATTGAAAAAATATAATGAAAAAGATTTCAATTGATCTTGGGAATCTTATATCTCATCACTTATAAGTTGAAATCAAAACATAAACATACAAATTATACAATCACTATAAAGTTTGAATTTTTTTCAAAAATATCAACTCAGGTTTTGATATCGTATATAAAGAAACTAGGGTTAATAGATATAATAATATGCAATAGAATAAACCATAGGAAAATTAGATACATTCAAATTTAACACTATGTGGCACAAGTCATAGGTTAAGGGTGTAGTCATAATCTTCGCATTCATTCATATTGTCAATTTGAGATCCATCCACACCATTATAATTCAAGGAATGCACATTTTTGCAACGAAAAATACAATTTTTTTAACAACGTTAAATACACTTCTAAATGTAATTTTCAATTTGATATTCATCCACACTATTAACATTCAAGGAATGCACATTTTTTCAAAAACAAAAGCAGTTTTTTTAACATTAAATACACTTTTAAATGTCATTTTCGAGATTGATTTAGATTTAACCAAAAACATATAGTGAACAAATTTTCAACTAAGCTTGGGAATCTTATATCTAATAACTTATAAGTTGAAATCAAAACATAAACATACAAATTATACAAACACTCTAGGGCTTGAATTTATTTATTTTTAAACCTACGGTTTGGAATCAAACATAAAGAAACTAGGTTTATTAGATTTAAGAATATACATTAGAATAAACCCTAAAAAATTAAATAAAAACATATTTAGCAGAAATAAGATAAATTCAATTTTGACATTGTGGCACAAGATATAACCCTCGAAGGGAGGCATAAAAAATCAAAATTTTGTGAAACCCTCAAAGTATATGCCAAACAATTAACCCTAAGAAATTCAAATCTATCACAATTTCCAACAAAATCTAACTCCAGAAGGATGAAAAAAAATGAGGGTTTACAAAAAAAGTGAAACCCTATGGTTAAATGCAAGACAATGTGAAATCACCAAAATATAATACAGATAAATGGATTTTTATTTAATAGTGACACAAATGCCCAATTACTTTTAACTGGGCCAAATAAAATGTGCAAAATAGTAATCAAGCGTAATTAATTAATTCCAAATCCAAAAGTAGAGAAAACACAAAGGGTTTAAGGTTATCAAATTTTCGAAAATGACCCAAGAGACAGTCAGCAAGATATGATAGTAGAAATACACGCTCAACAATGATACAAATCTGAACCATAAATTTAGAAATAATCAAAGATGTTTGTTTGGGACATTATCTACTCCCCTGACAATGTTTGAAGCATTTGTCCATTCCAAACAAAATTGTAGACAAGTCAAACAATTTGATGATTATGTTCACCTGAACCTAATCTTCAAAACCTTTCTTAGTTTGACATGTTTTTTTCTTCGATCACTTTCCAAACAAAACTCTTCTCCTCACCCTAATTTGGTATCTAGAAACTCAAGTAAAACAAAATGTTTTGGGGGCTATGTTAAATTAGAGAATAGTCGAATTGTCTTGATATTTATTAAGCCCCTAGAAAGTAACAATATCAAAAACAAAAAGTCTCAATAATTGGACTAGTTTCAATGGCATGCAAACCAATGTCTTGCGGTGTCTTTAAACATAATTTTTTGTACTTCAATAAATGCTCTAATGATTGTTTGATTTCCTCTAAGATACTTGCAAGTGCTCAATACATTCGTGTGAACAATAAAATGAATTCTCTACATTGCTTTCCATGCAAATGAACTACAATGCTTGTGTATTTATAGACAATAGAATTCAAACTTGAACTCTTCTTGGCACTCTCACCATCAAAGTAACAACTAAAAAGAGAAAAAGAAATGGCCATACCAACAAGTGCAACCTAGCTAAAAGGCAACTAAAACCCCCCAAGAGCATCCAAAATGCTCCAAACATTTCTCGAGTGTTGGCGACACTACAAACAAATTATACCAAGGTCTTGAAAACAGTAAGAGAGAAAAGTGGGAGAGAGAAGGGGAGACACAACGGCAACCCATAAAATACCTTAATAACGCCTAATTTAGACCAATAATCAACAAATACACAAACACAAGGAACCTAAAATCATGCAATTTAAACCCATCATTATCTTGATACTAATGTTAATCGTCGACCCTTGAGTCAATTTGATCTGAAACATATCATTAAAATTAAAATTCAATGTCAAATCAGTCAAGTTAACAAAAAAACATAACGGCTAATGTGACATACATTGTGGCCACAAGCAAGGTGGAAGGTGAATTAGCTATAAATTGTATTTATACTATATCAGATTGAACTGAAATTTGAATTTGGATTTCTTCAAACAAAACCCAAGTCCAAATTCCACAAATGGACCTCAAAAAATGTTAAATGAAGAATTGACTGAAATTTGACCCTCGCTCGATCATATGAAGTCAAAATGAGCTCAATTTTGGCTTGTAGAAATGCTAACATCATTTCCCACACGCTCAAAATAATTTAGCTCAAAACCCCTCCAACCTCTAAAAAAGGAGAAACTCATAAAATTGTATTTTGGCAATCACTAAGTCATACGATATCATAATGAGTTCAAGTTCAAACTGCAACAACATAACACCTATACTTACATTTTCTCTAAAATATTTAGATCGAGACTCATCCATTTGATCTTCCAAAATGGCAAAAATATGTCAATTTGGGAACTTGCAGGGTGGAGGGCAGCCACAAGGAATGTAGTATGAACCTCACATATAATATTAAAAAAAACATCAAATAATATGCAGATAATTATGCCAATGAGATCTAGGTGAGTTGGTTAAGTGGTTTGATTATCCCCACCCAGATTCAAATCTCAGGAATGACATATGAAGTCGATTGTGGATGTTTACATTCTCAAGGTCAGTTGTGATCATTGTTGGTACTTTGACCATAAATGGCAGTTGGTACAATTCTCGAGGCCATTTAATGGTGGTCGGTGCAATTCTTGGGGTTGTTCATAGTCATCGGTGCGATTCTTGGAGCCGTTAGCAGTGGTGTAGTTGGTATTATCTAGTTACACCTAGTACAGGTTGTATTTTGTGGTTAATAAAATGGGATCTAGGCCCCGATTGTGTCCTAGCCCAGTTTCAAGCTCCAATCAAAAGTTGTAACCCAGCAAAAAAATGGAAAGAATTATAGATTACACAACACAAAAGATATGTGGGCCAAATGCCCTAATATGATTTATATTTATAAATAACCTCGAGGTAGGGAAATACAATACAATATTCCTTATAGGGAAGTAATCATTCCACTATCGCAGACCTCTTCGAGGGGACAACCTTCTTGTTAGAGCATAAACTCCAATTCTAATATTTATCCTTCATATCATACATAATGATATGCCCCTCTTTATATAGACCCTCTTACAATAATAAATAAATATATCATTAATCCGTATGTAGGTCAACTCATTCCCCAAAATAATAAATACCACTAATTACCCATATGACTCCATATAATATAGCCACTAAGAAGATGTGTGCCATACGTCAATATCTCCACCCACAAATATATATCATAATATCATCTCTATGTACATTACACTCCACCCCCCTTAGCATGTTTCGCCCTCAAAACATGCAAAGAACTACGTAACAAAATATGATTTTATTTATTTTGCACATTACATTACATAACAAAAGATGTTTTCCTCAAAGCTTGAACACCAAATAAAGCCCCGACCATGCATCCACTTCTTCCTTTGCTTGGAAAATATGTTTTCCTCAAAGCTAGAGGACCAAATAGAGCCTCATCCATGCATCCGTGTTTTCTTCATTTGCTTGAATATGATTATAAACATAATATTTTTAGTCAAAATAATTTGAGGTAGATACTCAAGGAAAGCATATGGATCTATGTATGGATCAACCAATAAAATATTATCAACTATCAACAAGTGATCAAAACTATCTATTGAAGAAAAGAAAATTTGTGGAAAATCATTGACAACAAATAAAATTACTTTTTTTGCTTGCTATGGTCAATGAAAAATACGCTGAAAGTAACTTATTCCATCATAAATGGGTGGATCATTGAAGAGAATCTCAAATAAATCACTCTCGTCCAAGTGAAATAAATCCCCATAACACTCTTTGTAATTGTCCTCCAAATTGAGATATGCATCTATTTCATTTCCATATTATACTTCT
This sequence comes from Torreya grandis, assembly GCA_037957365.1. NCBI lineage: Eukaryota > Viridiplantae > Streptophyta > Pinopsida > Cupressales > Taxaceae > Torreya > Torreya grandis. The sequence continues at coordinate 1,426,189 of JARHVA010000813.1, read as the reverse complement.
ATACATAAAATGAAGAGAAATTCTATCAAGAACATCATTAATTCTATTCGACCCTCAAATATCTTATTCATTTTCTCTGCATGATGTATAAGAAATTGCTTAAATGCCATGAAAAGTAGGATTTTAAAGATATTTTTATTTTTTTGACATCTTTATACCACAAATCTGAAAATAAAACCATGTAGAAAAATAGATTTGAACGTTTCATGTCAATTGCACAAAACAACCTTTTATTTGCTCACACATAATAAATGATATGAATGTTTTCCCAAGGGTCGCACCTAAAAAAATCAAAAATCTAGTTCGCTAGACCAACTTCAAATCATCATGTCTCCCTTGATACTCCTTCAAATTTCTATTATAGTACTTCAAATCTTGATACTGCTTTGATACCATATGGTATGAACCTCACATATAATATCATAAATACAACAAATAATATGTAGAAAATTATAGATTGCACAACACAAGATGTATGTGGGTCAAATGCCCTAATATGAATTATATTCAGAAATACCCGTAAAGTAGAAAAACACCATACAATATTCCTTATGGGGAATGAATCACTCCACTATTGTAGGCCTCTTCAAGGGGGTAACCTTCTTATTAGATCATACACTCCAATTACAATATTTCTCTATGTATTACACAATGATATGCCCCTCCTTATATGAACTCACTTACAATAATAGATTGGTATATCTCTATTCCATATGTAGGCCGACTCATGATCCAATATAATAAATACCACATGTTACCCATATGACTCCATTTAATACAGGTCCCACTAAGAAGATGTGTGTCATATGTTGGCGTCTTCACCCACTAATATACATTATAATATCATCTCTCTAGGTACATTACAAAAGGAAACACTTTACCGCATAAGCAGAGACAAAATAACAACTATGACCACTCCAATAGCACCAAGACACTCCTAGTTTGAGGGATCGACATTCAATTTTTGTATTGCATGTATGTGATTCACTAATAGAAGCCTGAGCTATCAATTTGAATGCTAGAGTTTTCTCACACCAGGTTTCTCTGGCGTATATGGTGTTTCATGTGTGCTTGATGAGCTTTGAAGTCCAGTCCCATGTTTTGTTTACTTTCCATTATTGTCGTTTAGTATAATTCACAATTACAACATGTCAAGCTGAGTTTTGGACAATTAACTCAACAAATTTTGGTAGCATGTAATAAAACCATCATAAAGACACTAGGTTTATCTTTGATTAATCATAAATTTGTATAACCTCTAGGATAGCATATCATATCGGTATCAAAACAGTTCAAGAATACAAATATTTCAATATTTGAGTTTTCCCTTGGTGTACCATTGTTTTTCAAGGCTTATGTTGTTGGCAAACCAAGGAAAAAGAAAGGCGATGGGGAATTAAATCCAAAGCAATCTGAAATTGGTACAAGAAGTGGAGAAAGGAGATGAAAGACCAAAGTCAAGCTTTAATGGAAAAAGATTCAATAAACCCAGAGGTAAGTGTTATCACTCTGGGGTGCACCCTGCTTGAAGATGTGCAAAGTACACCTTCACTCCAGCGGATACAATTGAAACTTCTCTAAACGTGGGTGATTTTTTGATGAGAAGAACCACCAGAGAGGGTTGGTTCCCTTTAGATTTTTTCAATAAACTTGACCACTATGATTTTTGTGATTTTTGGGGTGAAAAGGGAGAAAGAAACTGAAAGGGAAATATATTTAAAAGGGGGTGATACACCTGAATTGTCAAAACCCTCTGAAGTTACTGAAATCAATGCACACATAATCAAATGAAATAGATAATTATGTCCTTGAGCATAAATATTTCAGATGAAGGGTTGGAAACCTCTTCAAATGACCTGCAAAAGGGTGAGACAGGAAGAGATAGGTGAGGAAGGGCCCTGCAAAAGGAGAAAAATCGCACTTATACGTTGATGCACAATCAGAGTGCACACTATCTCCTGTCAAAAATCAAATTCAGAATAATTTCTTTATTGATAACTGGTCCAACTTACAATTTCTTCTTTCACATCTTGATACTGCTTTGATACCATATGGTATGAACCTCGCATATAATATCAGAAATACAACAAATAATATGTAGAAAATTATAGATTGCACAACACAAGATATATGTGGGCCAAATGCCCTAATATGAATTATATTCAGAAATACCCGTAAAGTAGAAAAACACCATACAATATTCCTTATGGGAATGAATCACTCCACTATTGTAGGCCTCTTCAAGGGGGTAACCTTATTAGATCATACACTCCAATTACAATATTTCTCCTTCATGTCTTACACAATGATATGCCCCTCCTGATATAAACTCACTTACAATAATAGATTGGTATATCTCTATTCCCTATGTAGGCCGACTCATGATCCAATATAATAAATACCACATGTTACCCATATGACTCCATATAATACGGGTCCCACTAAGAAGATGTGTGTCATATGTTGGCATCTTCACCCACTAATATACATTATAATATCATCTCTCTAGGTACATTACAAAAGGAAACACTTTACCGCATAAGCAGAGACAAAATAACAACTATGACCACTCCAATAGCACCAAGACACTCCTAGTTTGAGGGATCGACATTCAATTTTTGTATTGCATGTATGCAATTCACTAATAGAAGCCTGAGCTATCAATTTGAATGCTAGAGTTTTCTCACACCAGGTTTCTCTGGCGGATATGGTGTTTCATGTGTGCTTGATGAGCTTTGAAGTCCAGTCCCATGTTTTGTTTACTTTCCATTATTGTCGTTTAGTATAATTCACAATTACAACATGTCAAGCTGAGTTTTGGACAATTAACTCAACAAATTTTGGTAGCATGTAATAAAACCATCATAAAGACACTAGGTTTATCTTTGATTAATCATAAATTTGTATAACCTCTAGGATAGCATATCATATTGGTATCAAAACAGTTCAAGAATACAAATATTTCAATATTTGAGTTTTCCCTTGGTGTACCATTGTTTTTCAAGGCTTATGTTGTTGGCAAACCAAGGAAAAAGAAAGGTGATGGGGAATTAAATCCAAAGCAATCTGAAATTGGTACAAGAAGTGGAGAAAGGAGATGAAAGACCAAAGTCAAGCTTTAATGGAAAAAGATTCAATAAACCCAGAGGTAAGTGTTATCACTCTGAGGTGCACCCTGCTTGAAGATGTGCAAAGCACACCCTCACTCCAGCTGATACAATTGGAACTTCTCTGAACGTGGGTGATTTTTTGATGAGAAGAACCTCCAGAGAGGGTTGGTTCCCTTTAGATTTTTTCAATAAACTTGACCACTATGATTTTTGTGATTTTTGGGGTGAAAATGGAGAAGGAAACTGAAAAGGGAAATATATTTAAAAGGGGGTGATACCCTGAATTGTCAAAACCCTCTGAAGTTACTGAAATCAATGCACACATATAATCAAATGAAATATATAATTATGTCCTTAAGCATAAATATTTCAGATGAAGGGTTGGAAACCTCTTCAAATGACCTGCAAAAGGGTGAGAAAGGAAGAGATAGGTGAGGAAGGGACCTGCAAAAGGAGATAAATCTCACTTATACGTTGATGCACAATCAGATTACACACTATCCCCTGTCAAAACTCAAAATCAGAATAATAACTTCTTTATTGATAACTGGTCCAACTTACAATTTCTTCTTTCAAATCTTGATACTGCTTTGATACCATATGGCATGAATCTCACATATAATATCAAAAATACAACAAATAATATGTAGAAAATTATAGATTGCACAACACAAGATATATGTGGGCCAAATGCCCTAATATGAATTATATTCAGAAATACCCGTAAAGTAGAAAAACACCATACAATATTCCTTATGGGAAATGAATCACTCCACTATTGTAGGCCTCTTCGAGGGGGTAACCTTATTAGATCATGCACTCCAATTGCAATATTTTTCCTTCATGTCTTACACAATGATATGCCCCTCCTGATATAAACTCACTTACAATAATAGATCGGTATATCTCTATTCCCTATGTAGGCCGACTCATGATCCAATATAATAAATACCACATGTTACCCATATGACTCCATATAATACGGGTCCCACTAAGAAGATGTGTGTCATATGTTGGCATCTTCACCCACTAATATACATTATAATATCATCTCTCTAGGTACATTACAAAAGGAAACACTTTACCGCATAAGCAGAGACAAAATAACAACTATGACCACTCCAATAGCACCAAGACACTCCTAGTTTGAGGGATTGACATTCAATTTTTGTATTGCATGTATGCAATTCACTAATAGAAGCCTGAGCTATCAATTTGAATGCTAGAGTTTTCTCACACCAGGTTTCTCTGGCATATATGGTGTTTCATGTGTGCTTGATGAGCTTTGAAGTCCAGTCCCCTGTTTTGTTTACTTTCCATTATTGTCGTTTAGTATAATTCACAATTACAACATGTCAAGCTGAGTTTTGGACAATTAACTCAACAAATTTTGGTATCAAGTAATAAAACCATCATAAAGACACTAGGTTTATCTTTGATTAATCATAAATTTGTATAACCTCTAGGCTAGCATATCATATTGGTATCAAAACAGTTCAAGAATACAAATATTTCAAGATTTGAGTTTTCCCTTGGTGTACCATTGTTTTTCAAGGTTTATGTTGTTGGCAAAGCAAGGAAAAAGAAAGGTGATGGGGAATTAAATCCAAAGCAATCTGAAATTGGTATGAGAAGTGGAGAAAGGAGATGAAAGACCAAAGTCAAGCTTTAATGGAGAAAGATTCAATAAACCCAGAGGTAAGTGTTATCACTCTGAGGTGCACCCTGCTTGAAGATGTGCAAAGCACACCCTCACTCCAGCTGATACAATTGGAACTTCTCTGAGCGTGGATGACTTTTTGATGATAAGAACCTCCAAAGAGGGTTGGTTCCCTTTAGATTTTTTCAATAAACTTGACCACTATGATTTTTGTGATTTTTGGGGTGAAAAGGGAGGACACTGAAAAGGGAAATATATTTAAAAGGGGGTGATACCCTTGAATTGTCAAAACCCTCTGAAGTTGAAATCAATGCACACATAATCAAATGAAATCTATAATTCTATCTTTAAGCATAAATATTTCATATGAAGGGTTGGAAACCTCTTCAAATGACTTGCAAAAGGGTGAGAAAGGAAGAGATAGGTGAGGAAGGGACTTGCAAAAGGAGATAAATCTCACTTATACTCTAATGCACAATCAGATTACACACTATCCCCTGTCAAAACTCAAATTCAGAATAATTTCTTTATTGATATCTAGTCCAACTTACAATTTCTTCTTTCAAACTTTCGGGGTTTTTTTCAATGGCTTGACTAAGCCAATAAATAGCTTCTTTCAAACCCTGAAATAGCCTTAAGTACAATTCTAAAAGAGGAAAGGGTTAGTCTTGGATAATTAACCAAGACTTAACACCTTTTTACAATATAGAATATTCAATAAAATCTTTCTTTTACAAAAATGCATGCCTTTTCGAACATCGGCATAGAAGTATCACACTGAGGCCAAGTTTGAAAGGTTAACTCTTAAAATAAACAAGACACTCTCCAAGAAAACTCCAGACATGCACGAATCCCAGGTGGTGTAAAAAGATGGACGGTGGAATTATGAAAGTCAAACTTCTCTTTGCATGGTATACTATGCCAATATCTAAATAAGGAATTTCATTTGATTCGCTTACAAGCTAAGCTACAGGAAGAGATATTCTCGTTTGCATGAAAAACAAGGAAGATGTGCAACGAATTTGTCCAGTCAACTCCACTTGGACTTCTAGAACGTTGAGAGCCTTGCAACGTGAGAAGAACGCCAAAATTAGAAGTCAACCCTGAGCTGAGCAACGTTTGGATGCATGAGAGTGACTAGACAAACCATGGAAAAGCGTGACTTTAACAAGCAGTCAACTAAAGATTTGACTAGTCAACCATAAATAGCCTCTGCTTTGTATGGAATTCCACGTTGACTCCATCGTTTGCATGTATTTCCTCGAGCTTATCTACTTATGGCTTTTGGTTGTATTTGTCCTTGATTTACTCGGCCAAAAGTCTGTGACTTTCCGTGTCCATTCCCTCAGATTTTTTCCTATGTATTTCCTCTGGTTTTCTTCCCTGTAGACTTTTCTTCGATTTTTTTTCCTTTTCCTTCGGACCTTTCCTATGTATTTCCTCTTCCAATGTTGAAACGGGCATTTGTTCAATCAATTTCCCACAGACAAAATGTCCGTGGAAATTGTTTATAGCTTTTCCTTTGCTTATGTTCTTTACCATTGGATCTCTTCCCTCATGTGCATTCTCTCGGACTTTACTTTCTCCAACCCTCCGAAGGAATTCCTTCGGACTTTTTGTCCGAGTCCTTTGTCATTTTCCCGCAGACAATAAGTCCGCGGGAATTATTTTCCTTGTTCTTCCCGGCTTGTAGAGTAACTTTCCCAAAGGGTACATACCCTTCGGGAATTTTGAAAATGTCTTTCCCGAAGGGCACATGCCCTTTGGGCTTTTGTAAAAGCCCTTAAAATTCATGAGATAAACTTTCCTGAAGGGTAGGTGCCCTTTGAGATTCTTGAAAACGTCCCTTCCAAACTTGAATTGTACCTTCCCGAAGGGCAAGTGCCCTTCGGGATTTTTTGAAATTGTCCTTTGGAAGCTTAAAAATGACCCTTCAACCTTAAAATAAGACTTTTCGAAGGGCAGGTGCCCTTCGAAATTCTTGTCAATGACCCTTTCGAAGGGCATATGCCTTCGAATTTTCTGAAAGGGTACTTTTTTGAAGGGCACATACCCTTCGGAAAAAATGAAATGAACCATTCTTTTGAGAGAGAAGCCCGTCAGATTTTTTGACTTGGCCTTTGAACTTTTCCCAAAGGGTACCTACCCTTCGAGATTTTTGAAATGATCCCTCCCGAAGGGCACATACCCTTCAGGGTTTTTGAAAGAGTCCATTTCTTTGAAATGGCTTCTCCCGAAAAGCACTTGCCCTTTGGCTTTCTTGCAATGGTCCTTCCGAAGGGCACATGCCCTCCAGATTTTTGCAAAGTGTCCCATTTTTTTGAGAAATGCCTTCGGGCTATTTGAAAACTGTCCTTTGGATAGTCAAGTGACCCTTTCCTTTCCTTTGGATAAAAAGTCCGAAGGAAATAAACCTTTCTAAATGATCACTGTGACATTCTTTTGGACTCTTTACAAAGTCCTTTGAAAACTCTTTCCCTCAAACAAAAAGTCCGAGAAAATTGTCCGTCTCTTAGCCCGAAACAATTCTGGGGAAGAAAAACACTTAGGAAAAACACAGCTACTGTATAGCCTGAAAAACAAAACTGTAATCCTACAGAATCTGAAAGAAAACACTTACCTTTCTTTTGTAAGTGAATCTACAGGGATTAGCTTTATAATTGTATATGACATTTCGAAAAGGAGATATGGCCTTTGAACTTGCTGTAGGTGTCTTTAAAATTTGCACCGTTGTAGCTCGTTAATGACTTCAAAAGAGGCTCCAAAGCAGATTTGATCTTCATTCTTCCTCTGATTGCTTGATGAGATTATTTGCACTAATCATATATATGGAGACCATTATTCTTGGAACCTTATGACTTCATTGGATTTCTTGACTTTCTTCACTGTATCATATTACCCAAGCCCTGCAAACTCTTTCTCTCATATCCATGTTGCCCCTTGATCAACCCTAGTTCTCTTGAAATAAAACAAGGTGACTTGTTGCGTATAGGTCTTCAGGAATCTCTCATCCTCCTTATCTTTATCACAACATCATGACAAAAAACCTAACTGTTATAACATTGTTGTAGGTGTTCACTTGACTATTCTTGATGCTCTTGAAGATCTACAAACACCTTTATCAATGCTTATGACCCTTTGATCATGCTTTGGCTCCCTGATTCATCATGGCTGCATTTGATATTTTGATTGTCCACATATCACCTTATCCATGCCTTTAGACTATAGATCACTACTTTGGCCATCTGCATAGGGGATTTGACTGTTTTGGGAAAGTTCAAATAGTAAGGGTAGTAACAGGCCAAATTACTAATAGTAAGATTTGGCAATCTTGAAGAAAATGTGGCTAACTTATCTGTCTCAGTTGATAAACTATAAGATTTAATAGCTGATAAATTTTGTGCTGAAAATGAACGGCAAGATAATTATACCAAAAAGGATTGTTTAGAGAATGGACAGGGTTCAAGTGGTGCAAGTTATAGCCACCATTCCAAATGAAGCTAAAGTAGACATTCAACTGTTTGAGGGGGATGTTAATGCCTAGAAACGAAACCACTGGTTCAAACAACTAGACGTCTCGGTATTCAAGAAGTGGGTAAACTTGAACAGAGAATCTCTTTTGCTGGACTCAAAATGGGTGGACATGCACTTGTATGAAGCGAAAGTTGTGGACCCAAAGAGGTTGAATAATAAGGCACCAACAATCAAGTGGGATAACTTTTAAGAATCACTGGGAACAGTTTTATCCTCTAGGGCAGGAAGCAAAGACAATTACAAGAGAGCAATTCTTCAAGCAAGTTAGGGCAAACTAAGAGTACACCACTGAAAATTTATATAGGCAAACCATAGTGCTAAGGATTTCTTTGAAAGATCCATGGGTTTTGATGAAATATATTGTTGGAATGCATAGCCATATCCATAGACAAATGCTTCTTTTGAGTCCAACAAACATTGATCAAGTCAGTTGCAGTGTCAATATATTGAGGATGGAAGGAAAGGAAAAGAGGGTAGTTCTTCAAATAAATATCTAGAAGGTACCACAAAAAATAAAGGCAAAGAATATGGGCATGGAAAAGAAAAAGGCAAGAAAGTTGCAGCCTCTTCACATAAATGCAAGGATCTAAAGAATCATTGTAACCATTGTAGCATCAATGGACCCACCAAGGGGAAATGTTGGAAGCTACATCTGGGGCTACATCCAAGAACAGAAAAGCCAATTCCAAGAAAATGTCAGTCACTACGAAAGGTAAGGAAATAGAAGATAGTTCTGATGTAGATGATTAAGTTAATTGCACTACAATTCATAAGAATGTAAATGTGACCAGCAGAGGATTTTGTAGGTGCAGAAAGAACAAGGTTTTTTAACATCGACATACAGGTTAATAAGACCGGCATTTATGCATTCTGATTCTGGTTCACAAGAAAACCTTGTAGCAAAAAAAATAGGTCAAGAAACTTGGTTTGGAGACATATGAGCATCCACATCCGTCCGCATTGGGGTGGTTGTATACGGAAGACGAAATGCAGGTTATTAAATAATTGAAGATCAAATTTGCTATTAATGCAATCTTCATTGTTGAGGTTGTGGTTGATGTAGTGCTGTTGGACATATGTGGAGTGGTATTTGGCAGCCCATATTTGTATGACATGAAGGCTATCTTCTTTAGGAAGAAGAATAAATATCGACCGATCAAAGATGGAGAGGCTTGTATCATCCATGCTTACAAGGGAAGGAAGAAGATTGCTATAGTGACCGCCTACCAAGCCAAGCAGCTTATCAATGCATGTAAGAAGTTTGCATGATTAAAGTAAGTCAGTTGAAGTAGATGCTTCATTTGAGGGGCATACAAATCAGAAAATTCCAGGAACCCAAGGACACCATTGCCCAACATCAAATTGTATAGGCTAGACAGTAATGAGGTGAAGAAGCAACTCCGTGACTTGTTGAAGCAAAGGGTCATCCAGCCTAGCACATCCCCATGTGGTTCACCTACTGTGATGATTTTGAAGGAGGGAACATGGCATGTGTGTTATGGAGCACTGAACAAAATTATCATTAATAACCATTACCCATTTCCCAAGGTATATGGCTTGGTGGACAATACAAAGTACTTAACCAAATTAGATATGTAATCTGACTGCCACCAAATCCAAGTGAAGGAAGAGGACTAGAAGACTGCATTTAAAACGAGGCAAGGAAAATCTTAATGGTTAGTATTGTAATTCCATTTGTGTAATTCCCCTGCTATATTAATGAGACTTTCGGAAGATGTATTGTGACCGTTCATAGACTTGTCTATTATAGTGTATCTAGATGACATACCAATCTTTGGCCAAAACTAGAATGAATACATATCTCATTTGTAACAAGTGTTATAGATATTGACAAAGGATAAGCTGCTGTTAAAGATGCAAAAATGTGAGTTTGTAAGGACATCAATGGTGCACCTTGGGCATGTGGTTGTTAAGGACAACTTAGGATTTGATCTGGCCAAAGTGGAGCTCATTCAACGCAGCTAATACGATCAACAATGACCAAAACAAATTAGGGCTGTCTAATATTTACGGAAGTTCATAGCATCATTCTCTTCCATAGCCATTCCTCTTCATTCAATCATTACATGTGGTAAGAGCTTTCATTAAAATAGAAACCATAAAGTTGATTTTGACACTTTAAAGCAAAAGATCATAAGTGGTCCAGTTTTAGTATTGCCTAACTTGCAGCAGCCATTCAAGATTTGAGACCGATGCTAGTGACTACACTTTGTGTACAGTATTGATACAAGGGAAGAAACCAGTATGCTACCATTTGGAGACATCCTGTGGAGCAGTTATGAACTATCCAACCTATGATAAGGAACCCTATGTGTTGGCTCAAGCAGCAAAGAAGTAGAAGCATTACCTTCTTGGGAAAGAAACCATCATTCACAGTGAGCACCAGCCATTGCAGCATGCAAGCCACTTTAAATGGATGGGGTTATTATAGCAGTTCCATTTAGCAATAAATATAAGGGCATCACAAACAAGGTTGCCGACATGGTTTCTAGGCCTCCAATGACGAAGATTTTAGCCACATGTACCATAATAGAGATTGTTTTATTTTCCCAGTGGTATGTAGGCTTTAGAGAGGCATATCAGCAACTGAAGAATAATCTGAATGCAGATTTGGAAGATAAGGATGATTTCCATCTCCAAGATGGGCTACTTTACAAGTGTGGAAAGCTATGTAAACCCGAAGAAGCATGAGTTCAGCTAATTAGAAAGGCACAATCATCCAAATTCGTCGGTCATTTAGGTGCTGGAAAGACAATAGAAAACTTGCAAAGGTATGTCTACTGGCCCAAGATACAAGAACAAGTTTCCAAGTTCATTAGAGGGTGTGTACTTTGCAGTACAAGTAAGCCCAGCAATAGGAAACTTAGTTTGTGTAGGCCATTGCCAGTACCCAATAGACCACGGGAGACCATATCAAGTGTTCTGTCCGATTATTACCAATGTCAAAGAACGGCTATGATTACCTTTTTGTAGTTGTGGACGTGATCAGTAAGATGTGCATACTCATGCCTCATAGCAAGACCATCAAGGTCCATGAAGCAGCTGACATGTTTTTCTTCAATGTATAGATTCATTTTGGATTCTCATACTCCATTGTTTCAGATAGAATTCAAGGTTTTTGGGGCAGAATTCGGACCACATCATGGAAGAGGATGGATACAAATTTTATGAGGTCAACCGCCTTCCATACACAAATGGATGGGAAAACCAAAGTAGTCAATCGCACTTCAGTACAGCTCTTAAGGGGTATAACAGGAAATATCCACAAGTCATCGTATGAAAATCTAGCATTCGTACAATGAGGCATTGTATACATATACCCAAAGGTCTCTTAAGAGACTTGTCATGGTTTTTTACGATCATCTCATTTTGATGTTCTGTACGGGAAGCCAAAAGGACGCAAGCAAGTAGAGCATAAGGAGGTGAGTAAAGTTATCAAGATCATTGAGAGGATCAAACAGCTCCACCTCAAGGTGCAAGAGCAATTGAAACATAGCCAAGCTACTTACAAGACGAAACATGACAAGCATAGGCAGGATTACAACTTCCATGTAGTATATTAGCAAGGAACGGTTGCAAGGACAAGCTAAGAAACTAAAACCATTGAGGCATGGCCCTTTTCAGATAAATGAACAAGTCAGCGATAATGCTTTCAGATTGAACTTACCTTCATACATACAGGTGTAATCAGTAGTCAATGTGGAGAACTTACAGTTGTTTGAGCCTTCCCTGTTGGATGAGGAGGTAGAAGAACAAGTACTTCAATCGAGAGAAGACTTCACACCAAATGCACTTGAGGAAGATTCGGTCATAGAAAAGAAGATAGAAACCACACACATAGGACAGCAAGAATTTTGGCACACTGGATTGAAGGGGCAGATGCCAAGAAAGTAAAGTGGTATGAAAGAGAGACAGTTGAGATTTTGTTTCCTCGTCTCCTTCAAAAGTTAAGATTTTGGACCCCAAGAGCCTCCTAAATTGGGGAGATGTAATACGAAAAGAATCATGTAAATTAAAATTCAGTCTCAGATCAGTCAGGACGCACAAGTCAGCAAAACATCAGAAGGCTAACAGCACATGGCACATACCTAGCAGGAGGAAGCAGGGCAAAAGTTGGAGGAGCTATAAATCCCTTATATGATATCAAATTGAACTGAAATTTGATATGGAGCTTCCCAACACCCTACCCCACCTACAAACCGAATTCAAGCCAAAATTCCACACAGACCTCGAAAAAAGTGAAGGAACAGTCAGATGAAATTTGGCCCTAACTCAGGTCATATGAAGTCAAGGTGGGCTGAATTTTGGACTGTATATGCTGACATCCTTTCCAAAGTGCTCTCAAAAATACAGCTCAAAATTCGTCATTTTAGCCCCTTAATAAGCAAAACTCATAAAACTGTATTTTGGCGAAAACTTAGTCATGTGATGTTGGAATGAGCTTAATTTCGGACTGCAGCAAAGATATCCCTACAATCCCTCCAAAAATTAGATCAAGACATCCATTTGGTCTTCCAACAACATCAGGTCTGTTGAAGGCCCTTTTGGGGGATGTTTTTGGAAAAGAATCTTCTTGCTCAGTTTGGGAAAGTACAGGTGGGAGAGAAACTGAGAGAAAGTAAGCACTGTACAGCAGAAGAAGAGACAGAGAAAGGACTATGCGCACTCCCATAGCACTGATACACTCCATGTTTGAGTGATTACCTTTCTGTTTCTGTGTGCATGTATGCAATGGACTGAATAAAGGATGAATGATCCATTTAAATGCTTAAGTTTTCCTAGACTGGGTTTCTCCAGTGTATATGCTGTCTCATGCATGCGTTTGATAAGCTTTGAAGTTCAGTACTTTGTCCTGTTTACATTCCTTTGTTGCTGTCATAACTAATTCAGAATTACAAGCTGTCAAACTGAATTTTGGACAATTAACTCGCCAAATTTTGGTAGCAAATAATAGAATCATCAAGCAGAGACTTAGTTGATCAGAGAGGTGAATTCTAAATGGTAGAACCTCTAGGATTACAGATCACAACTAGGACTTGTGATGGCATGGAGGCAGCCATAATGTCTAACATAATTTTTTCCAAATTATTGGTTTCATGAGAATATTGATTCACCTACCTCTCTCCCTCACTCCCTCCTTACTTTTGGAATATCCACTTGTAAACCCCATGCCATGGCAAGCCTAAAGACCATCATTTAGTGTTCTGTTCATTCTCTTCGATATATTTCCTACCTCCCCTAAAGAATCAAACCAATCATTCATTTGGTAAAGTTTGCATAATCTCATACATTAATCAGTTCTTTTCATTTGTCAATTCTTTAAGCATTTGCAATAAACTTGAACATAGGTTAACCCTGTGCTATAAGCCTTTTTCTTTTCATCCTCTGCCTTTTCATGAATTGTCTGTGGCTTCCCTGTATGACTTAGTTCTGCTCATGCAGCTTGACGGAATTCTCGACTTTGTTGGAAGAGTTTCTTTTGCAACCTTGGGTTTAGCTCATAACGAGATTGTACCATCTGGGCTAGCATTTCCTATTGTTTTATTCTTCAAATTTTCACTTCATAGTCTTCTACCTCGTGCTAAACCTCCATCAAAGCCTTAAGGATGTCCTCTTCTTATTAGTTTAAGATTTCTCCATTCTGTCACCTAAATACCAAATCCCCACGTTGAGAAGGCAAAGAAAGAACCAAAAGGGCTCATGTTACCATAATTACAGCTAGTTTTATGTTGCAACAAACAGAATTATACTAAAGTTAAAATGTCCAGAGTGCAAGCTACACATCCATATTCCTCCATATGTTTTAGACACTAAAGGTTAACTCTACAAATCTATTCTTATGGTAGAGCGATAAGTTCCTTACTATGACAGTATAGAGCGTAACATTTTTAAAAAATAGTTTAGAAAGCTATACAAATTTAAGCTTTAAAGTGTTTGTAGTAACATGCTAATGTATGAGGAATGAATATATAGATGATTGTTGCTGATGAAAGACTGCATTGATAGAACTTAGAAATATTTGGTAACATGCTAGTATGGCATGCTAGAAAATAACAGCATTGTACAGAGGAAAAAAACACTTGTCACAAGTACAGCAAGAGTGCAGTGGGGTCAGTCTCAATTCAGTTTCACCTATGTTTATCTAGGAATTTCTCTCGACACAAGTGAAAAGAAATTGATCCTACCAATTGCGAGAAACTTATAAGAAAATAGTCTGTTTGTTTTCTAACCATGTTACCGGATATGCCCCTACGCCCCCAAGGTACTGGTACGCAGCATATTAATATGGGTACGAGGGGCGGTACGCCAGGCCTACGCCCAGGGTACGCCCCAGCCCCTGCGGGTATGTAGAAACTAGTTTGTTTGTTTTCTAACCATGTTACCGGATACGCCCCTACACCCCCAAGGTATGGGTATGATCCGGGCAGCAATTTAGGCGACAATTCGGGTGACAATTCCACTCCAATTGATGGCAGAACTTCCGGAAGCCATAACTTTTGCACCGTAGCTCTAATTGACTAGCCGTTTGAACAGTTGGAAAGTTAAGAATGAGGAAGAACACCGTGAGATGGCATTAAGCTCTGCTCGATGAAGTTTGACCCCCTAAAACCCAACAGAAGTGCCCCAAATTTCAATTTTAGTAATGCAATCTAAAAATACTAAGTTTCTAAAAATAGTAATTCCTCAAATTATGTATTGTTTTAAAGCGTGGAAGTCGAACCACTTAATCTCCCTCGAGATTGGTGACCTTCCACATCCTCCCCCTACTTTCAAAATAGGTATAAATGAAGATTTAACCCGAAATGGAAAATTAGACATCTCTTCCCAGAGATAAGCATATAGTTGTATTGCAATCTTGAGTAATAATACATCTATTCTCAAAGAATTCATTGTTACTATGTTATTTATGTGTTCTTGAAATATTTATCAACTAGAATTTCTAAGTTTTGGATCAATGGTATCAGAGCGGTTTGTCTTGAGAGTGTATGATCCCCAAGACGAGGTCAGGGTACAAGAAGCTTGGGTGGAAAACAACAGAGCTTCCAAACTATCCACCTATTCGCTCCAAACGACTTCAAATGGCGGACGACACCGAGACATCCGATCCTTTCAAGGAAATGGTGAATGAAGCCCTCCAACGGCAACAAGCACAGATGCTGCAACACTTTGCCCAAATTCTACAACAACTCCCGATGGAAAATTCTGGGTCCTCAGCGACACTTCCTAGCTCCTCATCCATGGAACGTCCTTTCAGTGCCCCAACACCCTTCAAAGGTCAGGTGAATTTTGATATTCCTAAATTTGAAGGCAAAATCAATGCTGATGCAGTAGAAAATTGGTTAGATCAATTGTCTTCCTACTTCTCTGTAAACAAATTCACTGATGGAGAAAAGATCACTTTTGCTCTTTTGAAAGCACCATTGCCCGTGAAAAACTGGTGGGAAGTGTACAAAAAGAGGTTCAGTGCAGATGACATTGGCCTTGAGGTGGAGCCTACCTGGGATGATTTTGTGGAAGCGGTGAAAGAAGAATAATATCCCATTGGAGCATATGATATGTACATACAGTGGCAACTTCGCCAAGGTAAGGACCAATTTGTTCAAGATTACACAGATATTTTTCATTCTTTGTCTGCAAGATTAGGCATCCAAGAAAGTGAGAAACATAAGACTCAAATATCGTGGTGGACTACAATGGTACATACGGAGGGAAATGGAACTCTTCAATTTGAAAACCCTCGGTGAGGCATACAAATTTGCAGTGAAGATTGAGCATAAGCATGGCAAAAAGAATACGAAGAGTCAGCCCTCAAAATGAAAAAATGACAAGGTCAAACACGAGGCCAAAATTGGAAGCAAAAGGAGTTTCAAGATAAGAAACTCTAGAAGGGGAAGGCTGGAAAATGGTGTGATTACCACAAAACTGGAACTCACTCCAAAGAAGAATGTCGAGCCATCAAGTCACTGCTTTCTGAGTCACAATACTCGACATCTACTACTCTGTCTCAACCCACAATCGAAGAGGATGAAGAAATTGTAGGCGTTGAGCCCGACACCATCGTCACTTCATCATAGACCCATGAGGAAAGCCCAGATGACAAGGAAATATTGTTTCACTCCAAATTATGGGTAAAAGGTAAGCCTTTGCATTTCATTCTTGATAGTGGGAGTCAAAAGAATTTAATCTCTACCAAAGTTGTGAAAAGTCTGAATCTATCTATGAAGTCTCATCCAAAGCCATACAGTATTGGATGGTTGAGCCCAGAGAGAGACCTTCGTGTCACCCATCAGTGTCTTCTTTCATATGCAATAAAACCTTTCCAAGATAAGTCTCGTGTGATGTGGTCAATCTAGATGTTTGTGATGTACTCCTTGGTCAGTCGTTCATGTATGAGCGACATGGCATCTATGAATCACGAACCCGAAGAATCACCCTCACTCTTGGAACACGACGCTAAAAGGTACCAGAGGTACCACCTCCCACATCTGTCTCTCTGATCAGTGCTAAGCAATGTAAGAGATTGGTGGAGAAGACAAAGCAATTTGTTCTCATGGTGGTCAAACCACAGAAACCCAAGAAGGCCGATGTTGCAGCCCTGACTACACAATCAACACAACAAAAGCAGATAGGACGAATCACAGGAGAATATGATGACTTATTCAAGTCACCCACAAGAGTTCCACTGCATTGCCAGGTAAAACATTCTATCGATTTGATCCCAAGATCACCTTTGCCTAAAAGTCCTGTGTATCGCAGATCAGTTTTGGAGAATGATGAGATAGAAAGACAAATTCAAGAATTGATCCAAAAGGGTCACATCAGGCCAAGCTCTTCACCCTATGGCAGCCCAATTGTTTTGGCACCAAAGAAAGATGAAACATGGAGGCTTTGCATTGACCACCGAGCCCTGAAGAAAATCACTATGAAGAATCGCTTACCCTCTCCCCAGGATTGATGCCCTACTGGACCAACTCCGTGGTGCGAAGTTCTTCACCAAAATTGATCTCAAATCTGGCTATCACCAAATTCCCATCGATCCCACCGATGTCTGGAAGACTGCATTCAAATCTAAGGAGAGGCTCTTTGAATGGTTGGTTATGCCTTTTGGCTTAACTAACGCACCTGCAACCTTCATGAGGATGATGGATGACATCCTACGACCCTTCACCAACTCATTTGTGGTTGTCTACCTGGATGACATACTCATCTACAGTAGAACATGGGAGAAACATTTGCAACATGTTCGTAAGGTGCTTCAAACTCTTCAAGAGCACAAGTTGTATGCAAATCTCGACAAATGCACATTCAAGATGACAACAATTTAGTACCTTGGGTACGTTGTGAATGAGGAAGGGGTCCATGTTGATCCAGAAAAGATTCGGGTTATTCGAGAATGGCCCACACCAAGGACCCTCACAGAACTTTGCAGCTTCTTGGGTCTTGCAAATTTCTATCGCAAGTTTGTTCTTGGATTTTCACATGTTGCTTGGTCACGAACCCAAGTGACTAAAAGAGGAGCTAAAGCTACATTTCAATGGGGTGAAATACAACAAAGGGCATTTGAGAATTTGAAGAATAGACTTTGCTCAGGCTCTGTTCTTGCCTTGCCAGATTTGCATCAACTTTTTGAGTTGATGACAGATGCATCTGAATATGCCATGGAAACTGTCATCATGCAACATGGCTATCATGTTGCATATCACAGTGAAACTTTCACTGATACAATCAGGAAATATCTGACATATGATAAGGAGCTCTATGCCATTGTGCAAGCCTACAAACAATGGAAACACTACATCTTGGGAAAAAAGACGGTCATCCACACTGACCACAGACCATTGGAATTCATCCAGACACAGAGCAAACTACGAAATGAGAGGCACCAAAAGTGGGCCACATATCTTCAACAATTCCATCTAATAATCAAACACAAAAAGGGGAGCTCAAATACAGTTGCAGATTGTTTGAGCCGTCCGCCAATTATTGCACTCACAACAATTCTTGACTTGTGCGGACATGAGACTGCCACTTGAGGGTGCTCTGTATAAAGCAAATCCTACCTTTGCTAATACATATCAGATGCTTCCAAAAGGTAAACATGTTTCTGATTTCTATTTGCAAGATAATATCCTCTGTCATATGGGGCACATCTGTGTTCCAGCTGCAGAGCAACAGAAGATGATATGGGAAGCACATTTCAATAGGACAGCTGGACACTTTAGTATAGAGAAGACATTGGCAATTCTTCAAAAACACTTCTACTGGCCCCATATGCGAAAGGATGTGAAAAGATATCTCAAATCTTGCACCCCATGTGCGATAGCCAAGCCAACAAATAAGAAGCAAGGATTGTACATGCCATTGTCCGAACCAACCAGGCCTTGGGAATCTGTCTCAATGGATTCTCTCTCAGGTTTGCCCACTTCAAAACATGGTAAGGATTGTATTTTTGTGGTAGTTGATCATTTTTCAAAAATGGCTATCATGATTGCTTGTAAGAAAAATATATCCACTGAAGAAATTGCTCAACTATATTTTAGTCATGTATGGCTCCATTTTGGTCTCTCCAAGTCCATTGTCTCAGATCAAGATAGCAGGTTCCTAAGCATCTTCTGGTCCACTCTATGGAAGATGATGGATACCAAGCTAATAAAGTCCACAGACTGATGATCAGACAAAGATGGTGAACCGCTTGATTGTTCATATGATTCGAATGTATCACTCCAAACATCCATAAACATGGGATGAGGGGCTTCTTTTCATACAACATGGATACAATCGGTTCCTGCACAGCTCGACCAAGCACAGTCCATTCCAAGTATGCTTCGAGTTCCAACCCATGGCACCAATTGATATAGTTGTTCCATTCTACACCATGGAATACACACCTCATGGAAGATCTGAGGCAGCAAAAACAACAAAGTTCATTGAACAAATGCAATACATCCAGCAACAAGTTCATGACATCCTGGGGAAAATGAATCAGAAGTATAAGCAACACCATGACAAACATAGGATTGCACACCATTTTGCTGTGGGTGATAAAGTTTGGTTGCGGCTTCAGAAGGAACGACTTGCAGGCCCACACAAAAAAATTCGGCCTCTGCAATATGGTCCCTACACCACCAAAAAAGTTGGAGAAAATGCTTTTGAGTTGAACCTACCAGCGTACCTTGGTCTGCATCCAATATTCAATGTGGAGCTCCTCAAACCATATCATCCACCTCTATTGGACACTTCAATCATAGCAAAACAACTCGACATTAATGAGCTTGATCCATAGAGTTTTGCTCCAGTGGAGGAGGATCAGATTGTGGACACCTGGATGAAGACAACAAAAGGACGCTCTATTCCGCTTTATCGAGTGGTCAAAAGGGGCCAGCTTAGCCACCAAAGTGAGTGGCTAGCAGAGAATCAAATCAAGACACAACTGCCACACCTGATGAAGAACATTGACGCAATAAGGACCATTGCTTTTCAAGGAGAGAGGAATGATCTGGGCAGCAATTTAGGCGACAATTCGAGTGACAATTCCACCCCAATTGATGACGGAACTTTCGAGAGCCATAACTTTTGCACCGTAGCTCCAATTGACTCGTCGTTTGAACCGTTGGAAAGCTAAGAATGAGGAGAACACCGTGAGATGGCATTAGGCTCCGCTTGATAAAGTTTGACCCCCTAAAATCCAACGAAAGTGCCTCAAATTTTAATTTTAGTAGTGCGGTCTAAAAATAGTAATTCCTAGAATTTTGTATTGTTTTAAAGCGTGGAAGTCGAACCACTTAATCTCTCTCGAGATTGGTGACCTTCCACATCCTCCCCCTACTTTCAAAATAGGTATAAATGAAGATGTAACCCAAAATGAAAAATTAGACATCTCTTCTCAAAGATAAGCATATAGTTGTATTGCGATCTTGAGTAATAATACATCTCTTGTCAAAGAATTCATTGTTACTGTGTTATTTCTGTGTTCTTGAAATATTTATCACCCAGAACTTCTAAGTTTTGGATCAGGGTACGCAGCGTATTGATACGGGTACGGGGGCGGTACGCCAAGCCTATGCCCAGGGTATGCCTCAGCACCTGCGAGTATGTTCGGGTTTGTTTTCTAACCATGTTACCGAATACGCCCCCAAGGTACGGGTATGTAGCATATTGATACGAGTACGGGGGGTACGCCAAGCCTACGCCCAGAGTATGCCCCAGCGCCCTGCGGGTATGTTTGAGTGCGTCCTCACAGCGTACTGATATGGGTACGGGGAGGCAGTACACCAAGCCTACGCGAGTACAGGGTACGCCCCAGCCCCTGTGGGTATGTTCGGAACGTCTGAACATACCCGCAGGGGCTGGGGCGTACCCTAGGTGTAGGCCTGGTGTACCGCCCCAAAAAAAATGTCTTTTTTATTTTTTTCCTCCTTATTTCACTAGCCAAAGTAAATATGGACCTCAAAAAACATTTAAAAACATTTTAAAGTGCATTTGCAACCCTAAAAGCATGAATCACACTCCTTTTATCAAAAGATAACAACACATTTAACTTTCATTGCATTTTTACCTCCCATTGCATATTTGTTCACTCTTGCTCATTTTTTCAATTGCATAAGCTTGAAACTCTTTCCTTGTGCTAAATCTACGCCATTACCTCTACCTATGTGGCACCAAAGATCTCGAGGAGCTTACAACAAAGAAGATTCTTCATTCAAGGTAAAAAAATTTCAGTTTTGTAGGTTTTTTTTTGAAGTTTTTTTTTCTTCTAGTTTTTAAATGTATGTTTGTAATTAGTTTTGATTTTTTTTTTTGTTGTTTTAATAAATTTTAAAGATTATTTCAACAAATGCCCAAATACTACAGTACAAAAATCATTTCTTTGCCTAGGAGGGTCGCACCATATAGAGATGTTGAGGTTAGTGAGGGATATAAGGCGGCATTCTCTAGACTCTTCCCTGATCCAGAAATAGAAGACCAAGTTAGGGAAGAGTTTGCACATTTCATATCCTCTGCGAGTCACTCCCTTGCTGCTATCCGTGACAAGTACAAGAAGGAAGCTCAATTTTGGTGGTACCTCCATGGGCAAGCATACACCCACCTCCACCACTTGCTATTAGACTTCTATCACAAGGATTTTTTTTTTTTTTAACTCTCTACCCTTCTTGTTCATTTCTATGTTTTGTTTTAACTTTTTTATTTTTACAAATTCTAATATAAATTGACTTTGTGGCTTGCCTCAATAGGTTGCAAGTTCCTCCTCTGCCGAGCGAAATTGGGGTACCTACAACTTTATCCACTCAGTGAAGCGCAACAAGTTGGTAGCAAAAAAAGCGGAGGACTTGGTCTATGTGCATTCCAACTTCCGTCTTCTTTCACATACAACTTTATCCACTCAGTGAAGCGCAACAAGTTGGTAACAAAAAAGGCAGAGGACTTGGTCTATGTGCATTCCAACTTGCGTCTTCTTTCAAATAAGGGCAACAAAGTGTTGGGATGTGGACCCAGAAACTAAGGTACCTACAACTTTATCCACTCAGTGAAGCGCAACAAGTTGGCAGCAAAAAAAGGCGGAGGACTTGGTCTATGCGCATTCCAACTTGCGTCTTCTTTCACATAAGGGCAACAAAGTGTTGGGATGTGGACCCAGACACTACCAATTTGGATGCCTCCATTGCCTACCTTTCATTGCTTGATACGGATTTAGAGAGTGCTTCACAGGACCTGCATGGTGGAGCTAGTGTGAGGGACACTGTTGTTGCTTGTGGTTCTAATGAACCATATAATGATGAAAACATCGCAACCGAAGATGAAAATTTTTAAATTACTATAGACTATAGCGAATGTTGAGTTGTCTTTATTGTTTTCCATACATTGTAATTTGTAACATTTGCACTATGTACCTATTTATAATTTATAAAACTATTCAAAATTCGACCTTTGGCATTGAAATTATGAGTATGTTTTGTGGTTATTTAACTTATTTTATTTCCTCTATGCATATTATGTAGTTAATTTTGCTTATATGGCTATATTTTTATATTTTTAATTTTTTATATATATTTTTGTATGGCCGTAACCAGCCATACCCAACCCAAAAAAAAATCCATCGTATCCACGTACCCGATACTTGTACCCATACCTGTACTCGTATCGGCTACTTAGCCTGAGTTGTTTTGTTGTACTCTAAAGGGGTTCCTTGAACCCTAGGTCTATGGCCTTAAAACCTTATTGTTAAGAGAAGGAAGTTCGTGATGAAATAGTGGTTTTGGGTTCTTCAATAGAAGGGAGATGCTTGTGTAATTCTTGACATCTTGCCACATTTTGATGATTGTTTCTTAGAACTTGTGAAACCCCTTAAATGATGTTGTTGGAGTTGTAAGTTCAAATTCTGTTGATGTGGGTTTGATAAGTTTTGTTGGGGTTGTGACTTCGGGCTGTGATGAGCTAGCCAAGGAGAGTTGGGCTCTCCTTGGGTGGCCCCTCACACTCCTAACTTCTCCCTATTGGTCTTGAACTTGTTGAAATTCTTAATGCAATATTGTAAACCTCAATTAGCTCTTCCTTCACTTGAATGACCGATTGTCCTGAAAGACAATGATGTGGATATGGGTTAACTTCAGATGGTGATATGTCCTTAAGTCTATATTAAGCCTTTGTTGATACCTATCTTTGGTGCTAGCCATGCTAAGGACTGTAATTGTTGAATTTCTTAAGTTATGTTCACCTTCAAAATATAGGATGTTGCATACCCTTATGTTAATCTGCCCTAGGAACTGTGACAAGGCAGCCAAAGAGACCTCGCTCCCCTTCGATGGCTTATCACACTCTCTCTCTTCACTCTAGTGACTTGACTTAACTACCTTTCACTACCTTTCATGGTAACTTTAGGTATTTACAGTTGGCAATGAGTTGTTTGCCCAACAGTGACAGGTTTTCAGCGTTGAGTATTGAACTAAGGTTGTTAGTTTATTAAGACTTGTATGGTGATGGGAAAGATGACGAGAGCTTTGCTCTCATTGCCTTTTCCAACACCCAAGCCCAAAACCTGACCACCTGCAATTAATTTAAATTTGGTTGGGTGATTTGTTTTGAACTATACACCTTCTACACTGTTTGCCTTATGGCATGACTGGGATATGAATCTTATTCTGACTTTGAATGAAACCATTGTGAGAAAGTGTCTTGTCATTTTGGAACTGAGGAAGACTTGACAAGTTTTGTTAATGCTTTCTAAGTGTATGATACTTGTTCTACTATCAAGCTTTCTATGAGGTTCTTAATGAAACGTAGTATTGGGGTGTCTATATAGAATAAATAAGAACAACTATTTATCCTCAGTACAGGATGGACAAAATACAGTGTCTGTTTGCTTGAGTGCTTAATCCTTTTCTGAAATTGAGCCATAAGGACAGGAGGGTACCCTTTACAACAAAGGTTGTAAAGAACAACAGTGAGGATTCTTTTGCAGCCCTTACTGCAAAGAGGACCCTCCAACCCTTATGACCACCACCCTTTCTTTGTTGATATTGCATGATTGGCAAAATTGACTTGAAGCCATGAGGTCTCAAACCACTGGTGAATGATTGTGAACACTAGTAAATAAACCGTGGTTAAACATCTACAGTTTGAATCAGGTTTGGATGGATGAGCTCATGTTTGATTGTTGAGATGGTTGTGCTGAAATGAACATGTTGGGAACCGGGAACACTAGGGCTGTACCTATGCTTTATGTAAACCCAATTTCACTTGGGTAAAGATATAGGGGTTATGTGGCTGTTATCTCATTAAGGGTTTGGCCAAAGCATGGTTTATTTAATCACTTTTTCCTTTTCATTGTGTTATTTAGTTCATTATGCTTGTCATTGATTTGCCTGCAGATGGGGATAATACTTCTTCTTGTGTTGTCTATTTCTGCATGGTCTGATTGTATGAGTGATGGTGATAACACTTGTTTTGACCGCACATGGTTCTCTATCTCTCGTGATGGCTCCTTGCATCTGCCACCCTTGTTGAAGGGTAGGGCCACTCCCAATTTGAAAGATATGTGGGGCAAACGTAAAACTCCCATGGTTGGAGGCAAAGCGCCTTGATGATGCTCTCCCTCTCAATTCAGTTTGTTGGCTGTGCATTGGACTTCAAGTTATGGAGATTGCATTTGTGTGCAATGAGAACTGTAAATGTATCTTGATTATTGTTATACCTGCCTATGGCATTTGGCTGTAACGTATACATACTTGTAAGTTGTAACGGTGTAAACCTACGTTGTACTATTACTATGACTGCAGTATGCCTTTTACTTTTGTATTTCAGTCCAGTTGGCTTGCTGGCATGCTATATCAGTAATTAATGATTAAATAAGGATTCATTTGGTTGTACATTTCTCTCTGGTTACTGTAGTCTGTGCCTATATGTCAGCATTGATAGATCTATGTGAATGAGTTAATGGTTGCATTAACTGTTTAGGAAGGTAGATCTGTTGCCTTCAAAGGTTACAATGGAATATCAATTAATTACTTATTGTATTGTTCTTGTGGAAACAAGTGCATAGCGTATTGACCATTGCATGTGGGGTTGATTATATAGCTTTTTATGGTATAATGTTATTTTAAATAAGCTTACTCTCTTTTCATAGCAGAACTATGACAGGATCAGCAATGTGTAATTTGGTTATGTAAGAATATTATTAAGAATCTTAGTAATATGCATTGGTTGTAATCATGGGATTGATGTACCTTTTTATTTCAGCACTTTAATTATCATGCATCATGATGGGTGATGAATAATAATTGATCAGTACTTTAATTATCATGGGATTGACTTTCTTCATGATGGATTTTTATTCATCACCCATCATAGCCAATTTATTTATGGATCACTTAGAGAAGGAAACAATCAATTATTGCTCCTTAAAGCCAAAATGGTGAGGCAGAGTTGTCTACGACGCCAATCTTGATTGGCTACTAGAAAGAGACAATTGAAGGGGTCTTTGTACATCTCACTTTACAATCGGATCCCATAAATCCACCACATAAATTGAAAATAATAATTGTATCCCTTTTCTTGATGTGCTTGTTAAAGGAATATATGATCATTCACTCGTTCGGCAAACATATATAAAATAGAAACATGCTGACTTATACTTGCAAGCTAGTTCCCACCATCACCCTATTGACTATTTTGACCACAAGTCAAAATAGGTGAACCCCTATAGTCCAAGCTTGTATAGGGGCTTATTAGGGTCCTATAGGGTGTATCTTAGTCCTACCAAGGTCATTTGATGTGTCACTACCTTAGTCATATTCAACTTTAGGCCTATGCAATGTTAGGGGTCATATTTTAAGTCATTTATGAGAGTTGTATGGTTTCCCTTGGTATATAAATGTTTCAGGGGTTCCTAAACGCCCTTCATGTCAGTACCTTGTCAAACATGTCAGTTTCTAACTGAAAATTGCAGGAGTAACATCAGAAGAAGAAAAGTGGCAGTTAGTGCAGTGTAACTTGGTTGTACGGCTTCTGTAGAAGTGTGGCACATGTGGAAGGTTCCCACAATGACCCTTCAACTTCATTAAACTCATTTCAACACTTGATCAGCTTTGAAAGTCTCAAAAAGGACTGCAAACCATTTCACTTCTCCCTCGCTCTTCTTGGCATACAAAACTAGTCAATAGGTTTTCTAATGGTACGGCCAGTAGGAGAGGTTTCAGGGCAAATGCTCTTGTGAACCATTCTTAAGAAGTTGACTGTTCTTTTCTGCATACTAATCCCCACACCCTACAAGTTTTCTTCTTGTTTAAGCTAGTTCGTACAAACCAGTTGATGAAATTGCTTCCAGAGGATGTGAGTGTCCTTATTTCATGGTTTTCATCCTTGTTTTCATGTTTGGAGGTGATTTGATGAGCCAAAACTCTCAAGTTGCAAGTTGAGATTTCCACTGCTAAGTTGCAGGCATATTTCACCAAGTGCAAAGGTCCTTGCTCTTATAATGGTTTCAAATGAATGTGACATGTATTTTATGCTTTTCATGTCATGGCAATCACTCTCTCCTTCCAAGCTCACTCTCAAAGGCTAATATCAATGAAGTTGTAGTCAAGAATGTGACACACAGTCAGCGCCCTGCAAATATCCATCTACAGTCAGCTGAATGCAGTGTATGAAGGTCATGAGCACAATCATGGAGGTGTAATTAAGATTTTCAAGAGGTTGAACGTACTCTTGGAACATGAGCAATCAAGCCAAGCCATTCAAATGCTATGTGGCTGACTGTGACAACTAGTTCAGCTCTATACACAGTCTTGCACCATTGATGTACACCTACAGGTGGCTCTCACAAAGACTTGAAAGTGTTGCATAGAGGTGTTTGAACATGTTTTGAGACCTTCATAGGAGGTTGAAAAGTTGGAGAATGTCATAAGAATCATGTTGAAGCCATAGAGTGGCAAGCAGGCTTGAAGAGTCATCAGGCTTGAAGAGTCATGTTCAAGTTGAGAAGAAAAGTTTAGTGATCCAGTACCTTAAAAACTCCGAAACAGAGCCTTGTCCCCTTTTGGTGCTGCCATATAATAGTGTAACATGGAGTCTTGATGAAGTTGAATGCCTCCATCATGAAGTCCTATCATAGGAGTGATGTCGTGACCAAAGAGAGTGAATGTTTGACTCCAGTGAGTGATGTAGATGAGGTCCCCAACTCATGCAATTCTCCACTGCAGCTTTTCAGTGTCTACGACAGTGCTTTGAACTTCAAGTGACTTTACAATTCAAAGTGGCAATATAGGAACATGTCCTCATGGTAAGTGTCCTTATTAAAGTTGAGGATGGTACTAATAGCTCAAGGAAAAGTTGAAATCTAGGCTATAACTCATATCATAACCTGCAGGACCTCCTTTTAGCCTAAGAAAGTACACCTACAGGTTTCAAAGAGAAGTGACACGTTAGAACCCAATAGTGAGTGTATTGGTCTAGTTCTAAGCATGATATGAGTATATTTCACTCATTCAATGAGACTAAAGGATTTCAAGAAATCCTAGACATGAAAAGGACTATGCATAACATTCTACAAGTGTCCTCTTGACCCTCAGGATAATCACCTACAGTCAACTGTAGGATGACAATACAATAAAGCATAACGACCTTGGTGATTGGCTTAACATGTGCATGAGGGGATAAGTCCAAGTGACTATGAGATGATCTAAAGACTTCAAGAATGGTCTTAAGGCAGTGCAAAAGGTCTACTATGCAAGGTTCACCTACAGGCAGGTCTCTTTTGAGCAAGTAACACAGTCACAGTTGACTTGCCAACTAAGCCTGTCAAGTAGAAGGCATATCTTGAAGAGTTGGCAAAGAAGAATGAGTGTTGACATGCTTAAGAGCTTCTTGACAGTGATGACCATGTTACATGATTCTCAAGACAGTGGAAAACAGGGCAAGAGTTGGTTTCCATGCAACCTATAGTCACACTCACTAACCCTGCACACATTCAGTGAGTTGAAAAGTCTGCCTTAGGTTTTATGATGTCTTGAGGGGCTATTGATGTGATCCAACCTTGCAATTTAGTACAGAAGATGCCCATCACTTGCAGAAGCCTGTCATACCTTTGTTTTACTTGGGACAACAGGGGAAGTGCCCTCTGTTCTGTTTCAGACAGAGGGTACTCCCAGAGAGCTAAACCCTGCAGGTTTAGTAAGTCAATGATATGAAGGTGAGCTAGAAACTGATGGAACCTTGGAGAAAGGTGCAGGAAGTTGTTTTCAACATGGATGGACATGTATAAGGCTAGAGGCCAAACCTGATGGCCTAAACCCACATAGGTGCAGTCAAGTCCACTAGGCTTAGACTATGCCTAATGCCTAAAAGGGGTCTGCTATCACTTCTAACACTAGAGGAGCATCCCAAGGCATTGGAGCACCTTCATGGGGAGTTATAAGGTGTGTGAGAACCTTTGATTTGCAGAGACTCACCACAGTCTGGCTAAACATGATCCTTTTCACCTCAAGCCTGCACAGAAAGCAAAGGAGAGCTCGAGAAGGCAACTTTAGAAGCTCATATTCGTACGGATACCTAACATGGGAGTCTGAGGAGCTAGGATATGTTGAAGAGGGTCCTACACAAGGATTTAGTGGAATTTCCCTGAAAATTGGACGTCATAATTTTATGAACTATCCTTAAGAGGATAAACTACCTAAAACCCACTAAAACCCTTGTTCATGACCCGATGTGGAAGAAGTGGAAGAAAAGGCATCTAGGAGGGCTAGTTTGACTAGGAAATGATCTTGGACTTGCAGAGGACTCCCCAGGGCTCCTTCCTATCAAGTTGGCTTACACCCTAGTTGTACGGATATGGTACAAAACTGGTTTCTTTGACAGTTTTTGATGTTTTGCAGGTACAGAAGGGTTTCAAAGGATGAGGATTATTTTGGAGATAGAATGAGACCTAATCTAACCCCTCATACTCTTTTCTTGCTTCAAAAAAGCTCACAAGTATCTCTACTAACACCTTCACTTCAGGCAATCCAGAATGGCATAGTGAATGAAGAGTGATCACCCAGTGAGAAGGTGATAACTCCAATTGGGAGGACTTTTAAGGTCTGCCTGATCGATCTAGACACTTGAGGACTCTTGACAAGTGTCACATCACCCCCTATATGGATTGGTTTGAGAAACTGAAGACCACCTTGGTGTCAAGTGTGAAAGATGAGTGAAAGAAAGGTGATTATGATTGCAGACAGTGAAAACACTTGTCCAGAAGAAGATTGATGATTAGGGACACATCCCATGCATGTTGGACCCTAATTCTAACCCCTCCCTTCACAGTACAATGATGTCATTTGTCCCTAGTCTGTTGTGGAGCGTTCAAAGAAGGCCAAATGATGCAGGAAATTTCCAAACGAGCAATTGAAGAGTCCTACGCCAAGATTGAAGAGTTTCATGCCTTGGAGGGACATTGGTCCAAAGAGACCTTGCATGGTCTGTCTCATACTCCATTCCTCTGCAGATGTAACTCTTTTTCTCAACTTGACACTTTTTCTTGTGACCCTTGAACTTCATCCTTCTTCCTTCTCTCTCACATCTTATAAGTACTAGCCATTTTGGCTCTTACATATAATTCCACACCACGTATGGCGAAACCCTATTGGTTTGATGTTGTGCTTTGCCTTTGAATAATTTATGCAATCTTGCTTTGAGTTCATAAACATCTTGTCTAAGTGTGCAAAGTGATGTATGGTGAGGTTTAGTAATAATCTTATATCCTTGCTTATCCTTATCCTTTCATGTCTAGTGCAAGAAGTTCTCGTTCTAACAGGTCATATGGAGTGTAGCCAGTGTGTTTGGCTCCCTTCAAGTGTTAAAGTGCCCTTATAGTCTGCAATCAGACTTCTGGTCCACCTACCTTGAGTTGTCTCATGCATATCACCTCCATATTGAAATACTAATGTTAGAACACCTTAGGACTTTGAAGCTAGTGTTGTAGGTCTTATTTCTTAATGAAAGAGATATGATGGTCTTGTGGAAATCTTCATGGTGTATCACCTCCTTAGATTAGTTTCTTTTCATGCATATTTATGCCCCTTTTCCTACAAACAATCAGTTAGAGTAAGTGATAAGCACTTCAAGATCAATTCAGGGAGCTAGCCCTTCAACCTAGAGGTCTACTTCTATTATAGGTAACCCACATACTTAGAAGTATTCCAATGTTGCCCAAATCTTAGAGTAGGCTTGAACAACCTTCTCTAAGATGCAAGATTTGGTGACAACAGTTCTAACACGCCCGGTGGGATCAAGGTCCAAGAGAGTGGAAAGATTGTTGGTGTGTCTTTCCTCTAATCAGCTTTTGGAAGCAAGCAAGATAGCAACAACGGTGACTCCAAATGAAATCTTCTGATTGTAAGCAGCCCAGGTATCTTTTGTTGAAGGTTTTGATCAGTTCTTGTATCTCATTTGACCTATGAGGTTGATATGAATAGCTATGATGAATATCCCTACTATCAACCTCCCTATCAACCTTGTTATGATCAATGTTACACCACTCAACAGTCCTATCAAAATTGCTATCAATCCTATGAGCCATGGCAGCCCTATGATCATCCATGTCCTCCATATGGACATCATGTTGTTGGACAGCCCTATGAGGAAGGCTATCAAGAAACCTATCAAGAAGTGCCTTCCTATCAATCCCAATATGACCCTTACCAACCGTACCATGATGCCCATCAACCTCATGAGGATTCTTATGAGTCTTCATAAGAATCTTCTCATGAAGAATTAGATGATTCCATGGATTGTACATCAAGATACTCCAAGACAAAATATGAACTCCTAGTACTGCAGATGGAAGCTCATCATAATCCCCATTATCGCATTCCTCCTCCTCCATCAACCCCATCTCATATCAAATCTTTGTTGGCACTCATACCAGATATGCTAGATAATGAAAAATGGATGGGAACATGGGATGATGAGTTTGATGTGATCCCTAACCATCTGATGGAACGGTTAAGAGGTGTTGCCCAAGGGTGTATGAATGTGTTGGAAATGGTTGAAGAGGAAACTCAATGGGAAATCAAAGAGCAGTTGTACTTGGCAAAGAAGTGTTCCCAATGCTCAATAGATAGGCTAAGGATGTGGGAAGGCAAAGAACTTGGAAGTGAACATGCAGCTATTAAGGGGCCTCAAGGAGGCTATGATCAAGATGAAACCTTTGTTGAAGTAGGTGTCTTTCCTTTTAACCAACCCAACTTGTCATTTCCCCATGAGCTTACTCAAGAAGCCCTTTTTCCCAAATCCATTCACAAGCCCTCCACCAGACCTCATACTCCATCTCCATCCCATGAGCCTATGCATCACCCTCCCACCTCATCCCTTCTTGAAAAAGAACCCATTTTGAGGGAAGGAAGTGAAGAAGAACAAGCTCAAGCCATAGCTGATTAAGAGGATGCTCCAAGTGACTATGAAGAAGATATCACCATAGGGACTCCCCTTGGTGAACACAAGTGCAATCCCACCTTCTTAAGTGAAGAAAAGAATGTTGAAGATTCTATTGCAACTATCAATACAGAATTTGGTCAAAGTGTAAAGAGAGAAGTACTTGACAAAGACCCCATACCTGCTGTCCACGATGAAACAGTGCTTGAACATGAAAATCATGAGGAAGACCTATGGCAGACGTTTCATGCAATAAACCAGGGGTTTGAACAGCTAAGTGAGTCAACTTCTTCTCCTAAGAAGTCCATATCTAATCATGAGGTTGTTGAGCTTAACAAGCATGAAGTTGAGTGTGTTATCAAGCATAAAGAAGAGGGTCTTGTTAAGAATGAAGAGCAAGACCAAGTCACTCCTCCAGAAGCTACTGTCAAGGAAGTTGCAGTCCTAGAAGAGTCTCATGAATCAAAGGCAGAAGATGTTGTCCTTGAGGAGCACTCTACACCTCAACTTAAGGTTGAACCATTTGCAGATGTATTGGAGAAGGAGAACAAGTTTAATGAGCTAACACATCAAGAACTGTTGGAAATATTGTCATTGATGTCAAAAGTCTAGTATTGGTGATAAAGACCTCATTGCATTTAATGGTGTTTTTAATATTCATATCTTGACTAATGCGTGTTAATATTTATTTAATATTAACGAATATATTTTTGGTTGCATATAAGTCAAAAGAGGCCCCATGGAGAAGTCAAAGAGTCACAGAGAAAAGACAAAAGAGGAATAAGACACATTTTCTCATGAAGAGTCATCTTGAAGAATTCCAAGAGTCACCATGTGAAGACAAAAGAGGGTATGGTGCATTTTTCATGAAAAGACACTTTGAAGAATACGAAAAGTCACTAAAATAAAGACAAAAGAGAAAAGGACGCATTTGCTCATGAAAAGTCACCATGTGACTTTTCAAATACAAGGATATGAAGGGTCATGCAAGTTTGGAGCCATTTTTCATGAGGATTGAAGGGTCACAAAGGGTGAATGTCAAAGGTCATTTGGAAAGCTATAAATAAAGGTTTGAGAAACCATTTGCAATATGCAAGAGAGTGCATGGTTTGTATTTGTTTTTTAAGAGAGAAAAGCAGGAGATATTGTAGAGTTCTATCATTTGTTGGGTAAGCAACATTGAGAGATAGTTGTGTTTTATACACAAGAGGGGTTGGTGCTCCTGTGGGTTGGTGCTAACAAATCTTTGCAAGGAGTTGATGCTCTTATGGGTTGGTGCTCACAAATAGTTGTGTTGGTGCTCACAAATAGTTGTGGGTTGGTGCTCACAAATAGTTGTTGGTGCTCCTGCAAGTTGGTGCTTGCAAACTTTGTAATTTGAGTTCGTGCTCATTCATATACTTGAGATTGTTCTCCGTGGTTTTTTCCACTTTGGATTTCCACGTAAAAATCTAGTGTCTCTCTCTCTCTCTTGCGTGGTGCATATTATTGTTTCAATTTTATTGCATATCTTAAATGTGTGATTAAGTGGTTAAAGAAAAGAAATCAAATTAAGTAAAAGATATATAATATATTGATTCACCCCCTCTCTCAATATATTTCGTACTTAACAATTGGTATCAAAGCAGGTTCCTTTGAAAAAAGTTTTACAGCTTGAAGGTAGATTGGAAAAGCACGATGGCTAGATCACATAAAAGTTTTTCTATAAATAAGGGATATTTATTTGATGGGACAAATTATGTTTTTGGAGCATAAAGATGAAGACTTATTTGATAGCCCTTGAATTCGACATTTGACAAGCAGTGGTGGAGGAATATGAAGAGTCATAGACACTTGTAACTACTCCGACGGAAAAGAAAGCAAGTGAAAATAATGCTAAAGCTCTAAATGTTATTTTATATGGTTTATGTGAATCAGAATTTGTTAAAGTTATGCAATGTAAATCTGCTCATGAAACTTGGATAAAACTTGAGAATATTTACAAAGGTGACGAAAAGGTTCAGCAAGCTAAGCTTCAGACTTTCAGAAGACAGTTTGCGAGTTTAAAGATGGATGAGGAAAAAAATATAGCAAGTTATCTTTTGTGGGTTGATCAAATAGTTAATTAAATTCAAGGTATTGAAGAAAAGTTAGAAAAGTTAGAAAAATCAATTGTGGTATAAAAAGTTTTGAGATCTCTACCATTGAAATATGATGCAAAAGTTTCGGCAATTGAAGAGATAAAAAATTTAGCCAAGCTAAAGATGGATGAGCTACATGGTATTCTTACAACATATGAAATGTGGACCGAACAAGAAAAACCTCAAAGAGAGAAGCTGTTTTCAAAATATCAAAAAAAAAAAGACTAAGATTCAAGAATCAAGTGACAGTTCAAGCGATGATGAAGATGACAACGGAGCTCTATTCATTCACACGCTGAAAAATGGCACAAATAAATATCAAAAAAAATTACCTTTTAAATGTTTTAATTGTGAAAATATTGGACATTTTGCAGTTAAGTGCCCAAATAAGGGTAATGGTGACAATGAAGAAGGAAAGTCTACATACAAGAAGAATTTCAAAGAAAAATTCAAAAAGACATTCGAGAAAAAGAGTTTGTATTATAAAGATTCTAGCTCCACCGAAGATAGTGGAGTCAGTGATTCAAAAGAAGAGATTCTATTCATGGCCATACATGAAGATGCCTCTGCAAGCAAAAGTATAGATGATCAAGAGAAGAACAGGATGACTCCGAAGTGAATCTGAAAAAAGAACTCATTTATGCCTTAGAAGAATTAAAAGCTCTTGAAAAGAAGAATCAAATATTAAAACTCCAGATCGAGAAAAATGAAAAAGAGTCAAAGAAAACAATTGAAGATCTACAAGCACACTTTGAAAAAATCAAGAAAAATTAAAAATATCTAATGACACAATTACAAAAAATAAGTGAAGAATGTGAAAAGTATGTTATTGAAATTGTTTCTTTAAAAGCAGATCTTGAGAAAACAAATAAAACAATCAATGATAGAGCAACCAATGATTCAAAATTTGGGAATAGCACTAATATATTGAATAAGATATTAGAAAGTCAAAGATCAATATCAGATAAGACAAGTATCGAATTTGAAAAATAGAAAGGGGAGGCCATTACTTTCACAGACAAGGTTAACACATAAAAAAGAAAGAGCTATGCTGAAGCTCTTACAAAAAAAGAAATAAAAAGAGAAGAAGTTAAGAATACAGAGGACATCTCAAACAAAGAAGGTTGGAAAGAACAGAGCTACAAAAAGCAATCAAGTCAAAGATACACAAACAAGTCCTATTTTTTGGTTACTGTTTTTATTGTAATGAATATGGTCATAAAAAAATAAAATATCGAAAAAAGCTAACAATTTCAGAAATAAGGAGAAGAAAACTCATACAGAGTCAAACAGAAGCCATAACTCTTTTGCTCCTCTATCAGGGTTTAATGAAGAGGCCATAATATGTTGCAAGTGCAACAACTTCGGACACATAGCTCAATACTGTAGAAGCGTGTTTGAGTCAGTTAAGAAGGACCAGATTTTCAAAGCTCCATTCATCAAGAAGAATGTTCAAACAGGTTCATGGCAAAAAAAACACTCTGAAAAATCTATGTTGGTACAGACAATTTTGCATGCAAAAAATGAAAGAAAGTCATGATTCATTGACGGTGGATCTTCGAGGCACATGATAGGAAACAAGAGCAAATTCATAACCTTGAAGAGGATCAATGGTGGCACAGTGAAATTTGAAAATAATACTACATCCAAAATTGCCGAAAAAGGTACACTAAGTTTGGATAATGGTAGAACTAAAACTGAAAATGTTTTGTATGTAGAAGGTCTTAAACATAATCTTTTGAGTGTAAGTCAAATCTGTGATCAGGGACACTAAAATTTTATGCAAAAGATTGTGAAATTAGAAGAAAAGATTCAGATGTGTTGGTTACAGATACTCAGAGAACAGGTAATAATTTGTATATGTTATCAGACATCAAAGGTCAAAGATGTTTGAGTTAGATTGAAGAAAGTTGACTATGACACAGGAGAATGGGACAAATAAATGTTAACAATCTTGTCAACATTAGCAAGAAGCAAGCAATTAAAAATCTTTCAAATATTACAAAGCCATCCGACACACTTTGTGAACCTTGTCAACATGGGAAACAAAGCAGAAGGCGGTTCAAAACAAAAGAGTACTCGAGCACTCAGATGTTAGAGCTTATTCACACTAATTTGTGTGGATCTATGAGAACTCAAAATACTCAAGGTGAGAAATATTTCATGTTGCTTATTGATGATTTTTCACGTATGACTTGGGTAATGTTTTTAAAAAAAATTCAGAAGCTTTCAAACATTTCAAAGCATTCAAAGCATTAGTTGAGAATGAACCGGTTTGAAGATTAAGTGTTTAAGATCAGATCAAAGAAGAGAATTCATGTCAGATCAGTTTATTGAGTTTTGTGAAGACTATGAAATAAAAAAACATTATTCAACAACCAGAACTCCATAATAAAATGGACAAAAAGAACAGAAAAACAGAATAGTTCAAGAGATGGCAAGAACAATGCTAAATGAATCCAAAATACTAGATAAATATTGGAGAGATGCAGTTGTTACAACAGTGCATATTCAGAACAGTACATTATTGAGAGTCAATAATAATAAGACTCCTTATGAGCTATGGAAAGACAAACCAACAACAGTTGATTATTTTAGAGTTTTCGGCAGCAAATGCTTCATAAAGAAAACCAATGAAAAACTGAGTAAATTTGAATCTAGAGCAGATGAAGATATATTTCTTGGTTAATCTTGTAAAAGTATAGCTTATAAATGTTATAACAAAAGAACCAAGAAAATAGTTGAAAGTGCAAGTGTCAGGGTAGGAGCACAAAAAATCAGTGATCCAATAAACATTCCTGAAATCATTGAAGAAAATTTTGAAGAATCGGATGAAGATGAGAAGGAGAAAACTGACACCAAAATCCCATCCAAATATTTCCAGAGAAATCAAAATAAAAGTGACATCATTGGAGACATAAATGAAAGAATTCGCACCAAAAGAATGATGATAAGTGAATCTGAGCAAGTTAATTTCTCTTTATTATCCAAAATTCAGCCTAGAACTTTTTCAGAAGCTAGACATGATAAGCATTGGATTAAGGCAATGGATGAAAAACTAAATCATATAGAAAAGAATGATACTTGAAAATTAGTGCCTCGACCAAAAGATCACAATGTGATAGGAACAAAATGGGTTTACAGAAATTAGTTGAATGAAAATGAAAAAGTGACCAAGAATAAAGCAAGATTAGTATGTAAAAGATATGCTCAAAAAATTGAGGGAATAGATTTTGAAGAAACTTTTGCACAAGTGGCAAGACTAGAAGCTATTAGAATGTTTCTTGCATATACAGTGTTTAAAGTTTTCAAAGTGTTTCAAATGGATGTCAAATCTGTCTTCCTAAACAGGTATCTAGAAGAAGTCTACATTGAATAGTCTACGGGATTTATTCTCTCAAATATTAGTAGTCATGTATGCAGATTGAAAAAAACATTGTATAGATTGAAACAAGCTCCCAGAGCTTGGTATGCAAGACTTGATAAGTATATGTAAGATCAAAGTTTCAAGAGAAGATTTACTGATAGTAATTTTTACATCAAAATAGAGGGTGAGCATCAATTGATTATTGTGGTATATGTTGATGACATCATTTTTAGAGAAACCATTGAAAAGATAACAAAAAAAATCTGATAGAATGTAAAAAGAATTTGAGATGTCTATGCTTGGAGAATAAACATTTTTATTTAGGTTGCAAATATTTCAATTAGATAAAAGAATTTTCATATCTCAAAATAAATATGCCAAAGAAATGTTGAAGAAATTTGGTTTTGAGGATTGTGCACCAGTTGGCACACCAATGAATACAGAAAATAAAGTGAGCAAGAATGAAGATTCACCTATTACAAATCAATCTTTGTATAGATCTATGATTGGTAGTCTTTCATATTTGACAGCATCGAAGCCAGACATCACGCATACAGTAGGTATGGTTGCAAGATATCAGTCAGCTCTAAAAGACAGTCATGTTCAGTTGGTGAAGAGAATATTCAAATATATCAATGAGACATTGGATTATGGATTGTGGTATCACATAGAAAAAGATTTTGCTTTGGTTGCTTATACAAATTCAGATTGGACAGGTTGCTTGGATGACAGAAAGAGTACAAATGGAGGAGCTTTTTTTCTCGGTGATAGCTTAGTATCATGGCTAAGCAAAAAACATAATTCAGTATCACTTTCTACAGCTGAAGCAGAATAGATTGCAACGGTATTGTGTTGTCCTCAAGTGCTTTGGATGAAGCAAACTTTGGAAGATATCAAGGTAAAATATGATGAACCTATTTCTATTTTTTGTGACAACACAACTGCTATTAATATTTCGAAAAATCTAGTGATGCATTCAAGAACAAAACATATTCCCATCAGATATCACTTTTTGAGAGAGCAGGTTGCAGATCAATAGATTAAGATGGAATATATCAATACTACAAAGCAGATTGTAGATATTTTCATAAAAGCACTACCAAAAGACACATTTGAGTATCTGCAAGAAAAATTGAGAGTAATTAATTTTACTTCCTGCCATTGAGAATAAGCATCAGTTGAGGAGGAGCTAAGTGTTAGCTCTAGGATAGGCCCTTTGCCATTGATGTCAAAAGGGGAGAAGAACAGAAACGGGTACAGGTACATGTACAAGTGCAAAAACAGGTACAAATACAGAAACAGAGATAGGGAATAGGTACAAGTTGTTACAATAAGGGAGAGTTATTGTATGTTTTTCAGATGGCAGTATGTGCAGGTTGGCATGTGCAGTGCAAGTTTCAGGATGTGGCAGTTTCAGTTTGAGGTTGCCATCAATGATAGAAGAAGAGATTGTTGGAAATATTGTCATTGATGTCAAAAGTCTAGTATTGGTGATAAAAGCCCCATTGCATTTAATGGTATTTTTAATATTCATATCTTAGCTAATGTGTGTTAATATTTATTTAATATTAATGAATATATTTTTAGTTGCATATAAGTCAAAAGAAGGCCCATTGAGAAGTCAAAGAGTCACAAGGAAAAGACAAAAAATGAATGGGACGCATTTTTTCATGAAGAGTCACCATCAATGATAGAAGAGATTGTTGGAAATATTGTCATTGATGTCAAAAGTCTAGTATTGGTGATAAAAGCCCCATTGCATTTAATGGTATTTTTAATATTCATATCTTAGCTAATGTGTGTTAATATTTATTTAATATTAACAAATATATTTTTAGTTGCATATAAGTCAAAAGAAGGCCCATGGAGAAGTCAAAGAGTCACGGGTAAAAGACAAAAGATGAATGGGACGCATTTTTTCATGAAGAGTCATCTTGAAAAATTCCAAGAGTCACCATGTGAAAACAAAAGAGGGTATAACATAGTTTTTCATGAAAAGACACTTTGAGGAATACAAAAAGTCACCAAAATAAAGACAAAGGAGGAAAAGATGCATTTGCTTATGCAAAGTCACCATGTGACTTTTCAAATGCAAAGATACAAAGGGTCATGCAAGTTTGGTGCCATTTTCCATGAGGATTGAAGGATCACAAAGGGTGAATCCCAAAGGTCATTTGGAAAGCTATAAATAAAGGCTTGAAAAGCCATTTGTAATATGCAAGAGAGTGCATGGTTTGTATTTATTTTCTAAGAGAGAAAAGCAAGGGATATTGTAGAGTTCTATCATTTGTTGAGTAAGCAACATTGAGAGATAGTTGTGTTTTATACACAAGAGAGGTTGGTGCTCCTGTGGGTTGGTGCTCACAAATCTTTGCAAAGGGTTGGTGCTCTTGTGGGTTGGTGCTCACAAATAGTTGTGTTGGTACTCGGCAAAAGGGTTGGTGCTTATGTAAGTTGGTACTTGCGAACTTTGTAATTTGAATTGGTGCTTATTCATATACCTAAGATTGTTCTCCGTAGTTTTTTTCCCTTTGAGTTTCCATGTAAAAATCTGGGGTCTCTCTCTCTCTTGTGTGGTGCATATTATTGTTTCAGTTTTATTGCATATCTTGAATGTGTGATTAAGTGGTTTTAAAAAAAAATCAGATTAAGTAAAAGATATATAATATACTGATTCACCCCCCTCTCAATATATTTTGTGCTTAACAAGAACATCAAGACCAAGAAGACAAAGTTGAAGAGGTGATGGTTCTCAAAGACAAGGAGAACAAGGATGATTGGCAACAGCAAATGAAACATTTTCAGGAGCCTGAAGAACTTTGCCAAGTTGAGGGCCAAGTACATGAGAAAGTATAGCAAAAGTTTTCCATGGATGACATTGACCAAGGGACTATGCAGAGCTCCTTGATGAGCTTGAAGAGCTTGCAGCTGAAAAGAACCTTGATCTTATTGAGAGCACCATGGAAGCCAAGAAGGTATGCCTAGTTGAACCACCATTGGAGGTTGAAGTTGAGGAGTCTTATGAGAAAGTTGAGGAGTCTTATGAGAAAGTTGAGGCTGTTGAAATGCAACATGAGTTCACTTTCATAAGTGATCTGGCGGTGGTTGTTCTGATTTCATTGCACATCATGCCAAAGAGGTTGGCAAACATCATGGAGGAGTTGGAGATACAAGTGTCAAGGCCCAAGAAGCAACATGCCTCATCTACTCCATTTCATGGAGCAAAAAAGGTTTCAAACTTCCCCTTTGATCCAGGAGGAAGAGTTTCTTTCAGGCTAGTTTGTGTTTGAGTTTGTTTGTTTGGGTTGTGTGTGTGTGTTCCATAAGGGCTCATGAAGCACAAGTGTGTGGTGTGTTTTTTTGTGTCTTGTCCCTGTTGTTTCTTGTGTTTTGTCTATTTTCAAAGACAAATTCAGTGTTATATCTATGCATAGGTGATTCCATAGCCTAATGGATAGGAATAGGCTATCATTCTTTGGCATAGCAAGCATACCACCCCTAGGAAATCGTCAAAAATGTTAACTATTTTGACCACAAATCAGATTAGGTCAACCCCCTATATTCCAACCTTGTATAGGGGCTTATTAGGGTCCTATAGGGTGTATCTTAGTCCTACCAAGGTCATTTGATGTGTCACTACCTTAATCATATTCACCTTTAGGCCTATGTCATGTTAGGGGTCATATTTTAAGTCATTTATGAGAGTTGTATGGTTTCCCTTGGTATATAAATGTTCCAGGTGTTCCTCAACATCCTTCATGTTAGTATGTTGTCAGACATGTCAGTTTCTAACTGAAAATTGCAGAAGTAACATCAGAACAAGAAGAAAAGTGGCAGTTTGGGCGGTTTAAGTTGGTTGTACGGCTTCTGCAAAAGTGTGGCACGTGTGGTAGGCTCCTACAATGACCCTTCAACTTCACTGAACTCATTTCAACACTTGATCAGCTTTGGAAGTCTCAAAAAGGACTGAAAACCGTTTCACTTCTCCATCGCTCTTCTTGGCATGCAAAACTGGTCAATAGGTTTTCTAATGGTATGACCAGTAGGAGAGGATTTAGGTCAAATGCTCTTATGGGGTGTTAGTACACTCAGTCCACTTCCATTTCATTGCAGGAGTTCAAAGATTGGTTGCCCATGCTTTATGAACCATTCTTCAGAAATTAACTATATCTTTTCTGCATACTAATCCCCACACCCTGCAGGTTTTCTTCTTGTTTGCGCTGGTCCATACAAACCAATGGATGAAATTGCTTCCAGAGGATATGAATGTCCTTTCATGGTTTCCATCCTTGTTTTCATGTTTGGAGGTGATTTGATGAGCCAAACATCTTAAGTTGCAAATTGAAATCTCCATTGCTAAATTGCAGGCCTATTTCACCAAGTACAGAGGTTCTTGTTCTTATAATGGTTTCAAGTGAATGTGACATGTTGTATTTTATGCTTTTCATGTCATGGCAATCACTCTCTCCTTCCAAGCTCACTCTCAAAGGCTAATATCAATGAAGTTGCAGTCAATAATGTGACACACAGTCAGCTCCCTGCAAGTATCCATCTACAGTCAGCTGAATGCAGTGTATGAAGGTCATGAGCACAATCATGGAGGTGTAATTAAGATTTTCAAGAGGTTGAACGTACTCTTGGAACATGAGCAATCAAGCCAAGCCATTCAAATGCTATGTAACTGACTGTGACAACTAGTTCAACTCTATACACAGTCCTGCACCATTGATGTACACCTACAGGAGGTTCTCACAAAGACTTGAAAGTGTTGCATAGAGGTGTTTGAACATGTTTTAAGACCTTCATAGGAGGTTGAAAAGTTGGAGAATGTCATAAGAATCATGTTGAAGCCATAGAGTGGCAAGCAGGCTTGAAGAGTCATGTTCAAGTTGACGAGAGTTTTGGGATCCATTACCTTAAAAACTCCGAAACAGACCCTTGTCCACTTTTGTTGCTGCCATATAATAGTGTAACATGGAGTCTTGATGAAGTTGAATGCCTCCATCATGAAGTCCTATCATAGGAGTGATGTCTTGACCAAAGAGAGTGTATGTTTGACTCCAATGAGTGATGTAGATGAGATCCCCAACTCATGCAATTCTCCACTGCAGCTTTTCAGTGTCCACTACAGTGCTTTGAACTTCAAGCCACCTTACAGTTCAAAGTGGCATTATAGGAACATGTCCTCATGGTAAGTGTCCTTATTAAAGTTGAGGATGGTACTAATAGCTCAAGGAAAAGTTGAAAACTAGGGTTTCAACTCATATAATAACCTACAGGGCCTCCTTTTAGCCCAAGAAAGTGCACCTACAGGTTTCAAAGAGAAATGACACGTTGGAACCCAACAGTGAGTGTATTGGTCTAGTTCTAAGCATGATATGAGTATATTTCACTCATTCAATGAGACTAAAGGATTTCAAATGAGCCTAAACATGAAAAGGACTATGCATAACATTCTACAGGTGTCCTCTTGACCCTCAGTATAATCACCTACAGTCAACTGTAGGATGACAATGCAATAAAGTATAACTGCCTTGGTGATTGGCTTAACATGTGCATGAGGGGATAAGTCCAATTGACTATGAGATGGTCTAAAGACTTCAAGAATGGTCTTAAGGCAGTGCAAAAGGTCTAATATGCAAGGTTCACCTACAGGCAAATCTCTTTTGAGCAACACAGTCACAGTTGACTTGCCAACTAGACCTGTCAAGTAGAAGGTATATCTTGAAGAGAGTGTTGACATGCTTAAGAGCTTCTTGGCAGTGATGACCATGTTACATGATTCTCAAGACAGTGGAAAACAGGGCAAGAGTTGGTTTCCATGCGACCTACAGTCACAATCACTAACCCTGCACACAGTGAGTTGAAAAGTCTGCCTTAGGTTTTATGATGTCTGGAGGGGCTATTGATGTGATCCAACCTTGCAATTTAGTACAGAAGATGCCCATCACTTGCAGAAGCCTGTCATACCTTTGTTTTACTTGGGACAACAGGGGAAGTGCCCTCTGTTCTGTCTCAGACAGAGGGCACTCCCAGAGAGCTAAACCCTGCAGGTTTAGTAAGTCAATGATATGAAGGTGAGCTAGAAACTGATGGAACCTTGGAGAAAGGTGCAGGAAGTTGTTTTCAACATGGATGGACATGTATAAGGCTAGAGGCCAAACCTGATGGCCTAAACCCACATAGGTGCAGTCAAGTCCACTAGGCTTAGACTATGCCTAATGCCTAAAAGGGGTCTGCTATCACTTCTAACACTAGAGGAGCATCCCAAGGCATTGGAGCACCTTCATGGGGAGTTATAAGGTGTGTGAGAACCTTTGATTTGCAGAGACTCACCACAGTCTGGCTAAACATGATCCTTTTCACCTCAAGCCTGCACAGAAAGCAAAGGAGAGCTCGAGAAGGCAACTTTAGAAGCTCATATATGTACGGATACCTAGCATGGGAGTCTAAGGAGCTAGAGAAGGCAACTTTAGAAGATCAATTAAGGGAGCCAGCCCTTAAACCTAGAGGTCTACTTCTACTATAGGTAACCCACATACCTAGAAGTATTCCAATGTTGCCCAAATCTTAGAGTAGGCTTGAACAACCTTCTCTAGGGTGAAAGATTTGGTGACAACACACCCCTCACAAAAGACCAGAATCCTCAACACTTGGGAACTTTTTACAAAGAACACTTTGAGCAAGAAAGGTCTCATATCACTAGGGTTCCCAAGAGAAATGGCTATAAAGGATGGAAAATCAAGAAGGCCTTTCCAAATGCAGAAAAGGATATTTGTCCCTACCAATTGGTCTGATAACACGGAAAATCAACAACAATTTTCCCCCTTGCATTCAAGGGATGACCGAATCCTA
Source organism: Torreya grandis (assembly GCA_037957365.1). Lineage (NCBI taxonomy): Eukaryota > Viridiplantae > Streptophyta > Pinopsida > Cupressales > Taxaceae > Torreya > Torreya grandis. The sequence continues at coordinate 1,382,617 of JARHVA010000813.1, read as the reverse complement.
CAAGCTTAAAACTTGAAGGACCCAAATGATCTAAAGCAATATAGTGGGGTCTATCTAATTCCATGTTCCTATGGGCATCCATAGGCTGGTGAAACTAGTACATCGACCTAGATTGGGATCAAAGAAAATTACGTGGATCTCGCAAGCTAGTTTCCACCATCACCCCTCACAAAAGATCAAAATCCTCAACTCTCTAGCCGCTAGGATGTTTCAAATTATTAATAAAAAACACTTTGAGCAAGAAAGAACTTATCCCACTAGGGTTCTCAAGACATATGGCTATAAAGGATGGCAAATGAAGAAGGCCTTTTGGAATGCACTAAAGGATCCTCACGCCTACCAATTGGAAGATAATACAGGAAATCAACCACATGATTTCCCCCTTGCATTGAAGTGATGACCAACAAAATCCACATGGTCCTTGAAAACAAGCTTAAAGCTGAAAGGACCCAATACATCGAAAGCAAAAGAGTGGAGTTTATTTAATTCTATGTTCTTATGGGCACCATATATTGGTGAAACCAGTACATCGATCCAGACCATGACTTAACAACATTGTGGGCATATTTGGCACAACTGTATTGATAAGTCAACATTGGCACAGCATTCACAAGGAACAAAACACCACATGCACATTGAAGATGCAAAAGTCATTGCTAAAATCGACCATTTCGACAAGCAATGCTTGAGAGAAGTTGTGAAAATAGAGAAACACAAAAATACTACAACTAGGGATGATGGTTGGACCCTATAAGCCAGACCTGGAATCCCATCATCTACAAACTTGATAATTGAGGTTTCCTACTAAAACTCAAAGTTGTAACTAAGCAATCAGCACATTTCTCAAGACAGGCTAATGTTGCATCTCTTTTCCATATAAATATATTAATAAATCTTCACTCTATCTGCAATCCAGCGTTACCAAATCCTAATGAAGAGTGGTGAGAGTCACCCAAAATGTCAATATATTAAATATTGAATGCATCCAATCCAAAATCCTCCTTACAAAAAGACATCGGAAAGTCATAGAGGCTAAGAAAACTGGAAAATGTCAGGATTAAATGCAGCGGAATGGAGGATTGAACATTGAAGATCAGTGATACTCATGGGGAAAAAAAATTATAGGTGGAGCCATAAGTCATAGAGACTAAGAAAACTAGAAAATGTCAGGATTAAAAGCAGTACAATGAATGAAGGATTGAACATTGAAGATCAGTGATACATTAAAAATATATAGATTGTGTGCATAAACATCAACAACCCCTTTAAACCAGCAATTATATGATTCACATAACAAATCTGTTACTGGACTGGTTTAGAAGTTACAACAAGAATCCAGCAACACTGCCAAGGTAGAAGATTTGCAGGTAGTCTTGTAAAAGGGTCGGACCAACCCTATACGAGGAACAATATTAAGAATCATCCAGTTGAAAAGGGGAAAAAAACAATAATAAATTCCATGATGCCTGAAGCACATCTTGCAGTTCAGAGACTATGCAAAGACATAAAAGCTTCTGGGAATCCAATTACATCTAAGGACCAGGTGTATAAGCTGGGCTGATCACCCAGAAGGACAAAGTAGCCATTGAGTCCATGAAGCTCTACACAGGTTGGAACTTGAGTGCCTTGATTACAGTAATTTGATAAGTTGTCAATGCATCACTCCTGTGCACAGGCCAGTTTGAGAGAAAAGTTGCAGTTGTCCCCTTGTAGTCAGCATGATGTGGCAAGCTATAGAGATATGATTACAGAAGAAAGAGTCAGTCCCTTAGCATTGGCGTTTCTTCAATTATTTTTATGCAGTTTAAACAGAACTACTCCATAATCCAGTCTTGTATCAAAACAATTCTAAGCATATCTTTACTGCTGACTACCTGTGCTCTACTTTTAAAGAAAAAAGATTGTGACTCTTGTATATTAGTAATGCAGAAATAGAATCCTTTCCAAACCCTTCGACTAAAGTTCTAAATTATGGCAACATTGCTAAAGTCGCATTTTGGGATTTTTAAGGAACATTCTTAAGTTGAGGCCAGGTATTTAACATAATGGTATCAAAGAGCGGTAATTAGAGTGTTTTTGTTAAATTACACGTTAGCTCATACAAATTGAAACAAGATAACGTCAAAATTGCCATGATGTTATGTATTGGAAGACAATCTAAAGAAGATGTAAGATGGCATCTGAGGACCCATGAACACCATGTACAACATTAATCTAGATCAACTGCTAGCATAGAAGTAAATGTGAAAGCACCTCCAACCTGGGAAGAAGTAGTGAGAGATCTGCAGGGGTAGTTGAGCACATAGCAGAAGATTATTATAGATCTCCTCAGCTGCAGAATAACATTGGAAATTCATTCACAGAAATCAGTCAGAGCAGGCCAGAGAATGCAATGAGCAGCCCACCACTCATCCAGGGGCCAATATGAGGAATTAAGCTATCGACACTTGATGCAGCACAACAGATGGTGTGGCAAATGTCCAATTACCGAGACCAAATGATTGTTTCAATTTACAGCATTTCCAACTAATATAAATGCTAGGATAATAATGCATCTTCTAACATCAAAAACATCACAGTAACTGAGTGAAAATTGCACGGGGATGAGCCAATGTGGAACAAGTCTACCTAATACTTTAACTTTGAGAAACAATATATTATCTGAGCATTGATTATGATATTTGTTATGATACATTATAATAATTTGATAGCTGACTTCTCTTCAATCTGTAAAAGATATCTTTTTCTTGCCCTTCAATAATTCAACTTCCAATGGCATGAGTATGCCACACTTGCCTCCTTCCCCCAACACCTTAACCTTGATGCTGAAAGCCTCCATCTTTTAGATATTTATAATTTAAAGGAAGATATTAAAGAGGCAATAACAGAGGCGTTTAAAATGAGATATTAATGACTTGCCTAAGAGTGACTTGGATTGAATCAGATGTACTCTTCACGCCAAAGCTTCTCCACTACGTCCATTATTATCACTCCCAATTATTTGTGAGTACTCTATGGTCACAGATAATCTTCTGGGAGAATGTCAATTGGTAACTAGTAATGTTGAACCAGAATCGAAAAACATTTCATCTATAGATATGCTCTCTCTATAAGATGGAATATAATTTTCTTCGTAACTTTTTAAGGATTTATGTGTAGCATGAGGATTGGATATGCCTTACCCTGTTGACTACAAAACCATAAGCAGTGACTCCTAAGAGATAAATTTATGTTCCCACTACCGCTTAGGTAGGGAACAAGAGGTAAAGGGAACAAATTTCAGCTACAGCTGAAGGCTATCCCCAAAAATCCAAATATAGTGGCTGCACATGTGAGAAGATCTCTGTCCCGCAAAACGTAAAATTGTAGATTTCTCCTAAAATACAGATATTACAATAGTAATGAACTAGTACAAAGTTATCATGTATATATGATCAACAAATAAGCTAAACAAACATGCTAAAAAAAAAAACTAGGCATGCACCATAACGGATGAATAGTTGATTTTCTCGTTAGTAGAGAAATGAAATACAAGAAACATAAAATCTGTAGCAGAGAACAGGATATAACACAGTTGTTTCCAGAAGGATGTATCGAAACTTACAATTTTGCTTCAAAAAATAGTCTAATTCTCAATGAGCAAGACCCACATGGAAGAGTTACAGACCTCCGCTCTACACTAGCACTGGACTTCTGTTCTCTGCTGTTCTGAGCCCTGTAAGCTGATGTTTCCCACATCCCGGCCTCTTGTTTTGTTCCTTGAATACTGGTCTCCTTTAAGGGAAAACCAGCAGTGCCATCTCCTTCCCATTTACTAGACCTAAAACCCATTTCCACTAATTCTGTCTCTGGAATAACAAAATAATCCCCACATCTGCAGGGATAAAAATATTCAGCTGCTCCACTTTCTCTATCCTCGTCATTGCTCATTTCATCCAATTCTATCTCATATGCGACAACCTCGATACTATGTCTTACAGCTTGTAGTTCATAATCATAAGCCTCCCTGGATTTCACATCCTTGAGGACTTCCCATGCTTTCTGCACCCTCAAAAACCTTTCTAAAATCTCCCCATCCTCATACAGTTCTGATAAATTGTCAATTCCTTGACACCCACCCAAAATAGAGCCAGAATTCTTCGCACCCACTTCAATAAATTCAAAATTCTCCTTGCCAACTTCAGTAATTGAGGTTTTGGATTCCTTAATTAAATTACCATTAGAAGATGCAGACTGAGATAGATTTAAATGTTTTTTGTCAGGGTGAAGAGAAATCAGGGCAGACCTGTATTGTGATCTGATTTCAGTATAAGTTGCATCTTCTCTTACGCGGAGAGCTTCGTAATGCGTTTTGCGGTCCGCTCTCCCGTGATCGTGTGCCTTCATGACTTTCTTGGAATGGATCGCAGTGTCATTTAGCTTGCCCGCGCACTAGTGAAAATTAAACCCAAAAATCAATAACCTTGTGTCGTTCAAAATTAGTTCATTTGTAGGAAACTAATCTGATTTAAAAAAATAACATACATTCCTCCTCTCTTTGCATGTTGTAGGAAAAGGACCCAGACCCCATGTCGTTAATAAGGGTTTCATAACCAGATCATGTCTTTAAATGTTGGATAGAAAATTTTAACTAACAAGCGCTATGATGCAGTTTTAGTCCCTGTTCTATATTACATATAAGATAATATAGTAAATCTATTTATTGGTGTCTGAAATAGATGCTGTGTTTACACATTAGTTTTATGGTTATTTAAATCTATTCGGATCCTTTTTTCATGTAAAAATAGTTTGAATAGATAATTTTTAAAAAAATTAAATAGTAGTATTTATTTTAATATTCTGTAGTATTAATAATAGTTTAAAGATAGTCCGATAGTATTTGAAACCGATTAGATTAACTGGTAAAATTGTATGTGAAGTTTTTTAAGTTCGAGGAATGTGAAATTTTGATTAATATATTGTTTATATATTTTTAATTATTTTTTGTTAATGTAAGGTATTTTAGGAGTTAATTGTACTTTGAATTTCAATAACATAATAAATTAGGTAGATATTAAAAAAATAATTACATAATTATTAATATAAAAATTGTATGGGTATTAAGAGAGTCAGATGGTATTTGAAATCGATTAGCATGGTAAGATAAAGGTGGTAAATCACATTATGTGATGGTTAATTATATGTTTAAATAATATACATATTTGATAAAGAATAATAAAAATAAACAAATATTAAATATAGTTTATGGCAACAGACATATTTGATAAGCTAACCTTTTAAGATCAAGGTCAAAATAATATACATTGCATTAAATTTAAATCACTTCTTTACGATTTAGAATAACAACACTACTTGAAGAAAGGTGTTATAGTAAAATAAATTTCTTCCTTTAGAATAACAACACTACTTGAAGAAGTGTTTGCCTGCCTAATAAACAATGAACAATATAAAATCATTTATGTTTTATCCTTGAGCTTAACTCTAATTATTTAAACATCACATGAGGTATCTGAAACCAATTTAATCCAAGTAACTTGTCAACAAAGGTTTATGCATTCACATGCCCTTCATCAAACGTGTCTCAACCAATGAGAAGCTCTCATTTAAAACAAGTATCCAAGTAACCGCATTACACACACATTCAAACGTAGTTAATATTATGAATTTATCCCAATAGAAAACTACCCTGCCAATAATGAGTTTGAGCATGGATTCAATCCAAATAAGGAATGTAGAAGGAGACTAGCCCAATATTTAATGCTTAAATTATGAATAAAAATCACCATACTAATTAATGCTCCACATTTCCATCTCATGGACTCCATAATTATTCAAGACTTCAATTCCTAGCAACAATTATGGATATTTGTTAGGTGGTTATTAAAATGCCTTAGTTGCAATTAAAAAGATCAACTCAATGCCACATCACTAAGAGATATTTTATGCCACAGTTAGGGTGAAGTCTCAGGGTTCCACTTGGCAGGGTAAAACAAAACACCCATCTAAGTCATTTTTTATCTTATAGTTGCAAAGAGAGCATAAGGAGGAGATTAAAAAGGGTTAACAATATTTATGATTAATAAATTTTATTCTTGCTTGAGGAACAATTCAAACCCACATATATACCCCTGAAACCAATGTTATTTCCCAAACTTGATATGGCTTCATTGTTGATTCCCACCAAGGTGAATTGATGTCCCTCTTAGGGACAGGGGGAGAGATTTAACTCAAAATACAACAACTATAGTAGTGGTAATAAATGTATGTTCCTCTACTGAGGTAAATATCTAAACCACTAATAAAGTGTTGGAACCAGTTTCAAGTAAAATAAGGCCATAACAAATATTAAAATCCTCAATTCATCATAAAGATGCAAATAAGAAACAGTCCTGCTAATGCATAGTGTTGACCTAATAAAACTAATTAGAATACAAAAAATCTTAATTTACCCCAACCAACATGCTTATCTATGGTTTTACTAATAACTAGTTTTAAAAAGCTAAAGGTGAGTGGTGTCTTTATCCACAATTTTAAATTATTTACAGTTTCATAAGTATGCTTACAAATATCAACTCATCGCCTTAACAAAATCGTTCATCCAAGAAAATGTAGTGATTTAGTTGTATGAAATTGTATAAATCCTAGCAGTTCAAAAAGCCCAAAGCTAGGATGCAAATTCAAAGAAAATCAATGTTTTACTAATAAAAATTAGTGTTCCCAGAGCTTGCAACCTAGCATGTAAGAGAGAATTTTTGTAGTAATTTTGTCATATATATTTAGAAGAATGCAATGGAAATTCACTCAAAATTGAAATCATTTTATTAATTTTTTCTCATCAATGAAAAAATAATAATATTCAATTGAAAAAAATAGAATGTAGACAAGTAGCATTCAAAATGTCTAAAAGATTGTAAATTATTCTATAACAAATGGATTAAAATGGCAAAATTAAATTTTAATCCCGATTCACATTTTGTTTATGGATAGATGTTTAAAAAAATTGCTTGTCTTAAATGTGGAATATCAAATAGCGCCCAGTTGAAATTAACTAGATTTTCATGTTTAACAAATCGCTATGCCTAAGAAATCAATGGAAACCTTATTGGGTTTTGGAATTTAAACTTCATTATCATCACCCTAATCTATTTATAAAGTAGAGGGGGTAATGAGTGCAATGCAAAGGAAGTCCAATAAATTTAACATGGCAGGGTACACGTGATTTACAACAACCATCTCAATTCTCCTACTCGTTGCAATGTTTACACAACCATCTCCCTAAAATATTGTCACCCCCCAAAGTAAATTTGGCTACTTAGAATTTTTGGGTGTAAAGTTTACATGATATTTATGGATTTGGTAATCCATCCTCGTGTCCCATCATGTAGGTTCCTCCATCAAGCGAGTTAATTTGGGGGAATAATTATAGGGATATTTTGTTACCCTTTGATATTGGTATTAATGTCCAAAATGGAGTAAACACATGTTAATATTAATTTCATTTTAGAGGAACATGCCTTAATGACATACAAAGAATATACCACTATTTATATAGCAAACTTTAACGAAAATATTATATTTGTTATCTTAATATGATTTGGAGCTTATTGACTGGTTGAACGGGTAAGTGCATGGAGATGGGAGGCCAAAAAGAAGACATAATTTCATGAAATAAGTTTTGCCTATGCAGTTTTTAAGACCCACGTATGTGGTTCATGAAAATTGCATACGCAGTTCTAGGGCATAGGCTCTATATTACCGAGCCAAAACTGTATACATAACTTTAAAATAACAGAACCACGTACATAATTATTTTATTCTAAAATCAAATAAAAATCATCAATGCCAATCATTTGGCATCGATGCAAATTATGAGTAAAGGATAGCAAAATCAAATACGTACTTGAGTGAGATAAGGGCAACCCAAATTCTATAATGCCCCGCTGAAAGAGAGATATACAAACACATTTTAGTGCATATATAAAGAAAATTAATTAATTTTGTTGCATTTTTCTTGAAATTGTTTCTTTAAATTTTTTAGCACATGTAGAGGCAAGTGGAACTAAACAACAACTTGACCCTCCTAACCCATGAAACCCTATTATCCCTCCATAGTCACAAAACCTTCTTATCCCTCCTCCCCTATAAAACCCTCCTAGCCCTCCTGTAGTTCCTAAATCCCCCCATGGTAGTCAAGAGGATTTAACATCCCATATCATTGAAAATAAGTTAAAATTTGAGAATTTGATTAGGACATTGAGGGATCCCCATGCAAACAACCCCCATCGACTTTAGTAGGTAAAATTGACTTGTTAACAGGTCAGATTGATAGGTAGTCTGACTATATAAATAGATATAAGGCATATTATTCCAAAAATTTATTTGCAGTCACTATGATATGATAAAAATATAACCAAATCCCAAATTTATACCTTATTCATTGATGGAAAAATTGTTGCATCACTAGATGTGACATTCAAATATATTCCAATCCATTGGTGCACTCATGATTTGATTAAACATAATTTTTGGGACCAATCATGGATGGTCTTTGATCACCCACATTGCAATAATAATTAGGTCCCGATATATTTTTTGATAAAATTATATTATGAGTTTGTGTTGAATGAAGTTCCAAACTATTTTGATTTCTAAGAGTTTGTTAGTAGAGGAAAGGGCTCTACGCAAGATAGGTCGGTGCACATCATGCCCCTAATCAGCCTACAAGAGTATGTATCAATAAACCACATTCTCTTTGGACCCTACCCTCTACAGTAAAAGACACTATAAATATTGATACTTTGCATGTGCTTAAATTGCTTACTAACACCCTCGTTCAACATACAAGCTAGATTTCTCATACTTATACTAGTGAGGGTGGACATGGCTCGGCTTCATATAGTGTTATTACCTAGTGAGCTCACTATTGTAGATCATGTGGTGTTATATGCACTAGACCCGAGGAGGAGAAAGATATCATGTAACCCACTCATGGTGGTATTTTCGTGGGCCTAGATGATATCGACCTCACTATGTTTCAACCATCTACACTTAATTTGGATACCTTGGCTACAACTTCCCAGGTAGCTTTAATATTTTACTTACTGCAAAAAATTGTCAAACTTGTTAAATTTTAAATATTTATACAATTTAAAAGGAATTTAATTATTTTTCATATAGAAAGTAATGAGACTGGTTAAGATCTTAATAAACTAAATACAAAAATAATGAAGCTGAACACATACAGTAATTAAAAAACATGTTATATCCTATTACATATTCATTCTATGAGGAACCTGATGCACAAATTTATGAACTATAAAAAAATAATGGAATAATAAAAATAACTTCAAAAATTAACTCATAATAATTCAAATATGTTATATTGATCGCAGGGCACTTTGAGGGGGAAAACTCCTTTGGGTAAGCTCAATACAATAATATTTAGCTATGCCTTCATTGGGCCTCAATACTTAAATACTAATTATATTTTAGCAACTAATACTTCTCATGCACGTGGGATAATTCAAATATGCTACTTAAATACTAATTCTATTCTATCAACTAATACTTCTCATGCATGTGGGATAATTCAAATATACTAAAGGGATGACTTACAAAGCATATGTGTCCATAGTGACTAATACACTAATAACACAAAGAGAAGGGTAGGACATGGGTTCCTAACATCACCTCCCCTTTAGAAAAAACTTTGTCCTTAAAACTTTAGATGTGGGAATGGTTGTTGAATTTGGAATAATGGTTCCCATGTGACATCTTTGTGTTGCATGTTGTGCCACTAGATTAAGACTTTCATGATGGAGCGGGAATGAAGTTAGTGGGTGAACCTATCTAGGACAGCTTTTGATTCAAGAAGGATGGAGCTTTCATTATCAGGTTCGGGTAAAACTATCTACACTCTGATGGTAGGTCCAAGAACTTTCTTCAAATTAGAGACATGAAAGACTAGGTGAAATTAGGAGGAAGGTGGAAACTCCAACTTATAAGCAACATACCCAATCTATTAGAGAACCTTATATGGCCCATAAAACTTTGGGGCAATCTTATGACACCCTTTTAGTTTCAAAGATAATTTCTTTTACAACTCTAGTTGAATAAAAACCATATTACCAGGTTGAAAGGTACATTCAAAGTGGTGTTGATCTACCTACTGCTTCATTCGATTATGTGCCAGATGGAGATTATCCCATAAGATGTTGAGAATTTGATCATGATGGTAGAGAGTAGTGTCGACTGCCTGAACTGGGGAACTACCAAGTGTATACAGGAGCAATGTTAGGTGTGATTGACCATAAACTACTTCATATAGAGTTGTTTTAGTATAAGTGTGGTATGAGGTATTATACCACCATTCTGTGAGGGGGAGCCACTTTGCCTACTAGTGTTATTATTCTGATGCAAAGAAATGAAGGAATGTTTTCAAGCATTTGTTGATGATTTTTGTCTAGCCATCAGTTTGGGGATTATACACAGAGCTCATATTTAGTTGTGTCCCTGTACATCAAAATAGCTCTTTCCAAAAATGGCTAGTGAAAGTTGCATCACGTTCAGAGACAATTGAAGAAGGGATGACATGAAGATGAAAAATTTGATCTAGGAAAACTTTTGTGATCATGGAGGTTATATAAGGGTGGTTGAGGGCACAAAAATGACTATATTTGGAGAGGCAATCGACCATGACCATGATCATTATTTTGCCACCAAATTTATGGATCCCCTCAATGAAATCCATAGAAATATCAATCTAGATCCTAGTAGGGATGGGCAAGGGTTCAAGCAAACCAGGAATCATTGTGGTTTCACCTTTGTTGCATTAGCAAGTATCACATTTGACCACCATCTACTTAATTTCCCCTTTCATCCCCTTTCAAAAAAAATTGGCGTGTTCACTCATATGTTTTGAGAAATCCTAAGTGCCCTATTGATGGAAAGCATGGATACCATAGAGTATAGCTTGATGAAGGTCTGTGTTATTAGGAAGCGCCAAATGACCCTTGTAACATAGAGAATCACCATCTCATGAATAATGTGGTTGTGTAGATGGGTTAATGGTCAATTATTGAATGAGTTGGTGTAAAGAGGGATTATGTGCATACCCTTGGTGTACATAGTTCAACCAATTTGGAATGGGCATGGAGATGGTAGAAAGGGAAGTATGGTCCTTGAATGTGTAGGAGAGAGCATCTGCCACTACATTGTCTTTACATTTCTTGTAAGTGATCTCATAATCACAACCCATGGTTTTGTTGACCCATTTTTATTGTGTCGAGGGTGAGACCTATTGTTCCAGGAAGAATTTCAAACTCTGGTGATCAATTTTAATGCAAAAATGATTCCCAAGTAAGTATGGCCACCATTTTTGTACTACATATAGAATGGCCATCATTTTTTTTCTTATGTAGACGAAGCCAAATTTCATCCAAAAAGGGCTTTGCTAGTGAAAGCAATGGGATTGCCTTCTTAGAGAAGAACAACATCAAGGTTATTGCCATATGCATCATTTTGATGGTGAAAGTTTTGGTGAAGTCTGGCATGGCCAAAATTGGTGTGCTACACATAGCTTGTTTGAATGCCACGAACACTTGGTTAATTGTGGCATCTCATGTGAAGGCATCCTTATTAAATAAGGAAGTCAAAGGATTCAAGATCATGCCATAATCCTTGATGAACTTATGATAGTATCTTGTAAGGTTAAGGAAGCCACAAAGGCTCTCGATGGTTGTTTGTCGATGCCAATGTTGCATGGCACTAATTTTATCTAGATCCACGCAGACCCCATTGGCTAAAATAATATGCCATAGATATTCAACTTCTTCTTGATCGAAGGAACACTTGGACTGCTTGACACATAATTAGTTTTATGCTAGAAGATGTAATGCCCTATCAAGATGCTAGAAATGTTCATCCCATGTGTGGCTATAGATCAAAATATCATCAAAGAAAACCAAAGCAAATTGATGGAGGAAAGGGTGAAAGATTTTATTTATTAGGGCCTAAAATGTTGAAGGGGCATTTGTAAGTCCAAATGGCAGACCTAGAATTCGTAGTGACCCTCATGAGTGAGGAAAGCTATCTTTAAAATGCCATCAGCATGCATGCGGATCTAATGATAGCCAAAATGAAGGTCCAATTTGGAGAATATTTTTACCCCATGGAGCTCATTAAGAAGCTCATCGATGACCAGAATTGGAAACTTGTCTTTGATAGTGATGTGTTTAAGGGCATGAAAGTCAATACAAAGGCACCACGACCCATATTTTTTATGGACAAGAAGCACTAGGGAAGAGTATGGGCTAATGCTTGGGTGAATAACTTTGAACTTTAGGAGTTCTCGTATTAGCTGTTTAATCTCAATTTTTTGTAAATAGGGATAGTGGTATGGTTGAATGTTGGGTGGGATGCTTCCTGGAAGGAGCAAGATGAGATGATCTTTAGGATGTGAAGGGGGTAAACCCACTGGCTCTAAAAATATGGTTACATGCTTGTCATGGATGGATTGAAAATCAACAGGGTAGTTAGCAGAAATGGGGAGTTGGATTTGGATAGAGTGTAGCTAGGCAATGACCCCATGTGAGCCTTTTTAAGAAGTTTTTCCTTGTGATGGGAATTGATGATGTTAGTATATTGGGTAATAACCCTTTTAAGGTGTGCTTCTAGCCATAATCAGTGAATTGCATCCAAAGCTCAGAGAAATCCCATAGAATAGGTCCCAATGTGCAGATCCACTACACCCATAGTGTTAGAAGTAAAAATATTGAGAGGGGGGGGGTGAATCAGTTGCCTTGAAACAAACCTTCAATTTCACTTAACATCCATGAAACATTCATTCACATACATACATTAGCTAATGCATACACAAGCATCTATGAAAGCAAACAACATAAGAACATAGGATATATGTGGGAAAACCTCTTAGGGGATAAAACCTATTGATGCACATATTAGACTATAGTCTTATAAGCAACGAGTCAAAATTTTAGTGAGGCACCAACCCCACAAGGAACACCAACTCAACTAGTCCTTTAGCAAGCACCAACGTGCAAAGAGGCTCCAACTCCCTAGGTAAATCAGAACTAACTCAACTACCTTGAACCTCTTATCACCTTTGAACACTTGTTGCTCACTCAACTGAATATGACCTTTTTTTTATCTTTTCACTCTTCCATCTCTCTCAAATAGCTTATTAGGCCTTCTCATTCAATTAACCCTTTCTTTGGCAGAATTAGATTAAATGACCTTGCTCATCACCTATAGAAACATAGTTATATCGTCATGACATATTCAACACACATCTATTATGATCTTCAATCCCCTTAACTTGGTTTCCAAAACTCTATATCATTCATTCATATCCTCAATATTGTAACTAGTCAAATTAGGCCTATTAGATCTTCTCTTTATACTTGACTCTTGCTCTCACCCATATTGGTTGGCCAAGAACCTATTCATACTTGGATCATCCTTTTAATAGATCAAAAAACATTTTTCACAATTGAAACAACCACTACATATGTCGGCCATTACCCTTGAATTCCAAAACCACCATTAATCCTAATAGAGATCTAATGCAATTAGGCCTTCTCTAAGCACACATTTCACTTAGGCCTTCTTAGAACACCTTGAGCCTCCAAAAATGGATTAAAAACTTCATACACACTTGAAATAGACCATTGATAATCTCACCTTAGGTTCCAAACATGATTTATCTCATTTCACTCCTTGAACCACACAATTAGGTCTACTCGCAATTAGGCCTTCTCACTACCAGAAAGTCCATCTTACAAATATGATGCATACACTCAAATTTGACACATAAACTAAATAAAAAATCACATGGATGGGATATCCATGACCTAAGGTTCAAAATCATGTTCATTATAATTCACCAAACAGATCAAATGACCTCTAACTAATCAACTTCATATGTTCACTCAGAACTGCACATAGGCCTTAAGAACCTAGTCAAAAGCCTTTGAATTTTCACACTTTCATAAGAGATTCTCATGTATAAAAATGTGTTTAAATGAACCTATGATACCTATATAAAATATTCATTTACATTGGATTCTTTGACACTATACAAAAACACTCAGGGACAACATTCTCACTCACACATAGAAAATTGCTTGTAACTCAAAAAATACAGTCATGAAGATCAATATTTAGAACACCTATGTGAACACCTTTATTAACCTCAAATGGGTTTTAAATTATCTTTAAAAATCATTATAAAATATTTTAATAGATATATTATAATGTTAAAAATTAATATTGGTCTTACAGACCAATCTCACATTTTCACCCTACATAAATCTCACTGTGTTAGACATATCACTTTGAGAACAACTTTTAGCTTATTTGTGTGCATTTTTTTAAAAATATAAATAAATGGGATATTATTTATAGGTCTTGAACAATGACCCCATTCATTTGGATCCATCTTAATCCTATACAACCAATCCCTAATCTCTTTCTCACTACTATCTAGTTTTCTCATTGTCTTGCTCATTAGGTCCTTGTAACGATAGGCCAACTTCTATGACCGATTTAGCCTATTTAAAGTTTTAAAATTGATAAAAAAACTTAAATGGGCACAAACTATAAGTTTCACACATCATCCTCCATCCATTTGTATGCTTTGACTTGGTCAACCCTACCTGATACATCAAAAATCTAAGAAATAAGGGGTTTCTTGTAGCTTCTACTCACTCTTCTGACAAACCAAAACCACTAAAGAAACTTGGAAGAGTATTTTACATTTTAAAGACATAAAACTATCTCAAAAAAACCATTTTAATCGATAACTAATAAGATCTTTCCTATTGGGTCATTATGAGGGTTGGTTTTCCTTCTTAACAATCATTCATAAAGGATTGCCCCTTAAATCCAAAACTAATGATAATAAATTAAAGATAGGAACCTCCAAAAAATTATGAACTTCTTAGGATCTCATGCAAAGTTTGCATGTGCCAACAAGTGTAAAAAAATACTTACTAGGTCTGTAATACCCCATTATGTGCACATAGAAGACCTCAACACCAATTTTCATGCTTTATCCTTCAGGATATGACCTCAACCTTGGTCAACACACTTAAAATAATATATAATACCCATTTCAATTCTCTCAAGAGTTTTTTCACTTTTGGAAATGAACTTGACCCCTCAACAGGTCACACCAGGTCTCTTTGCCTGTTAGGCCTTGAACTATCAATCATACGTAGACCTTGATCACACCTTAAAACCTCTTGTACTATTCTTAAAACCTTATTCTCATGTCAAATGACCTCATACCATGATCACACACTACCAAAATTCTTCACACAAGTCTTAGACTTCTCACCTCATCATGCTACCAAGCTTTTGCCTTCTCACTAGGTCTCTTCATGCAAGGATTAAGCTTCAAACTTGACCTTAGAACTCATCTGAAGGATTATTTGCCTCTTGTTCATTTTTACACAACTTTATGCATTCTCTCATTCATGCACTGACATAAATCACCAAAATTCACTGTGCTTCATGTATACACCTTCTCTCAGTGCTAGATTAGGCTTCTCAAGACACCTAGTATACAATAGTAGCTTACCTTGTATCATGATCTTTGACATGCCATAAACCTCATAATAATTACCAAGTTACATTCAAATTCTCTTTCAACAAAGAGACAAAAAGTTTCCTTCAAATTTTCTTTTGTCATAAGACTTTTTTGTCACATATCATCTCACCATGCATGGCCTCAACTCTGATTTTGACATTAATGAAATCTATCTTGAATTTGACATCAATGACAATAATAATGTATCAACACCAACAATAAGAACATACCTCAACAATATCTTCCTTTGTCATTGATGGACAAACTTTTACATGAAACTAATTATCCATAACTCCCCAAGTTGGATCTTCTTCAAACAGACCTTTCTCCCAAACTGGAACTTTCTCCCCCTTTGACATTAATGACAAAGGGTCATCTTTTTGGAAATTATTTGATCTTTGGACCTGAAACAACACACATTTTCTCTTCAAACAAACTTAACACAAATCAGGTTTACATACCTACTCTTGGAGCATGATTGGCTCCCTTTGTCTCTGTAGTCATACTAAAATGCAATTTGTACAACTTGAGCATGACTTGTGACACCAAAACCATAGGTCTCTCATACTCACTTACACAACCCACTTAGGCATGTTTTCGCTATTTCCCAATTATCCAAAGCCTTCTAGATTCATCCCCTGCTATCATAAACTCCTATCCCAGGCATAAATTTATCCCCTAGGGTCCCTTTATCCCTAGATAACAGTGTCATAAGTTGGACTACAGTGTTGGGACCTAGGGTGTCCACTTTCTAGTGTTGTTGTCCAAGTCCATAATAGCCTCAAACGGTCAATTTTTTTTAAATCCTTATTTTTTCCCTTGTCGGCCTAGTACGAGTTCATCTAACCCAAGATCACTAGTTTCCATATAAAAACCCATTCAAAGGTCATTTAGAAGGGTTAGCAATCATTCAAAAGGCACAAGCTATAGACACACTAAAGCACAGTCAAGCAAATCTTCCTATTCTCTGCATACCACCAACCACTATTATTTTTAGCCTATCCAAGCTCCTACACCAGTCAGGAGTCATCTCAAGCTTGCCCAAATTTTCATACACATGATTGCATAATACACAATCAAGTTGGGAGAACTTCACTAGGCCTTGATCCCTCTTCAGAGTATTGATATGTAGGCAACATGCCCACACATGAGGTGTGATCGCATGTTCAATGCATATTACACACTAACCCCTTTTTCCAATTGGATTCAAGATCACCTATCAAGCATGAAGAGGAGCTAGGATCCTTGAAGACAAAATCAATTGCATATGGAGCTTTACAAACAACCAAGACTTGATATTTCAGGCACAAGGTCTCTCAAAGCAGATGAAAAAAACCCAAAAAGCTCAGACACTAATGACTATAACACCAAAACTTGGACTATAGCACTAGAACTCTAGGTGTCCCATTTCCTGTGATCCTATCCAGGTAGAAAATAGACTTATAGATCCTATTTTTGATAGTCTACCTAGCTAGATCAATAATTTGTAGCCTCTATCTCCTCCGTCTTAGCCCAGAATCATCTAAGTTTTACTCTATCCCCTTGTTTACTATTTTTAGAAATCAATTAAGCACTTCCAAATTCAATAAATTAGTAAGTTAATTAAGGCACGTTTATTTACTAATTTTCCCCTTAATCCAGACCCCTTTACTATTTAGGAAATTATCCCATACAGTTTTTCAAATCTAGTAAAACATTTGGTGAACCCGACTTACTTTTAATTTATGCGCAAAAACCCTAGAAACCCTAGGGTTAATTATTTTTGTTTTTTTGAAATATTTTCCTAATTTTTCCTAAAATTAAAAATCATAAAAATACAAATTAATTGAAATATTTTCAATAAATTCACTCAAACCCTAGTTTGCACATATTAGGTCTTATTTGCATACAAACACTTTCAAACCACTGGGAAAAATATACTACTAATTTTAGAAATATTTTTAGATTTTTCCTAAATTTTTCAAGATTAAATCTACAAATTTTATCTAAAATTTTCAAATTATTGCACTAATTTTGAAAAAAATCATTCAAAACCCTAGTTGCATCAAATACATTCTCAGTTATTTTCCAATACTTTTCACATCATTTTCTGAAAATTTAGTTGCATATCAAACTCAAAAAATCAATTTCAAAATAAAAAATTCATAGTATTTTGCACAAATATTTTTGAAAAATCTTTAGTTGTAGACACTAGCTCCTCCTTTGCTTTTTGAGGTATCACCTTACATCCATACTCAAATTGCAAAAATGTTGTTCATTTATTTACAAACTTTTCTTACATTTCTTGCAAATAATAAGGAAACCATTATGGGACCTGTCATGTACATGAATGATGAAGTCTATCATATGTTAGTACAAAGTTTCATCCTTTGCATTTCATGTTTATGTTTCATTATAAGGGATGATATTACAAAATTCATTGCCAAACATGCATAAGATTCCAAAATTCTTTTTGCATATTCTCTTTCGCTCATATGGAACAATTACCAACTACATTGGGCTAAATGAATTCAAAATGTCATGTTGCATATCAAAATTTTATATGGTTTTATGCAAAAATGAATGTTATCTATCCTTTGCTCTCTATTCCTCATATGGAAAATTATTCAAACTTATCTTGTTAAATGCATTCAAAATGTCATGTTGCATATCAAAAGTTTATATGCCTTCATGCAAAAATTCATGATCTCTACCCTTTACTTTTTATCTCTCATGTGGAAAAAGTTTCAATATTATCATGCTAAACACATTAGAAATGTCATAGCACATGCCAAAGTTTTCTATGCATCCTTGCATAATTCTATGGTCTTTATCCCTTGTTTGTTATCTATCATGTGGAATGATCTTTATAATCATATTGTTATACATGATTTTTACTTAGATGTATCTAACTCTTTGGCTACTTTTAATTATCTCCCTATCACTACTAGACACAAGCAAACACTAGCAATTATATATATCCCTCCTCCCTTTAGACTTGGTTCATCTAGCTTTTATCCCACACCTACTACAAGCTCTATGCCTATCGTATATCATGCGGTACATGCTATCACCCAAGTTTATGAAGATAGGTAGGTTGATTACACCCATGGTTATATCTTTGTCATGCATGTTAGTACCCCTTTTGATACAGTTTTAGCTCCTCCACCTGTTACAATTCTTCCTCCAATCCAGACTCAAACATAGTTGAGACCTTCAGTTCTAGCATAGAGAATTCATACATCTCCACAAAGGCATCTTTTAAAGCAACCACAACTTAAGGATTCTAGATAGCTTTTGATTATAGTATTCATACCCAGAGCAGTTTCATTGAGATCTCATGTGTCTACACATAGAACACATGTTCAAAGAGCTTCTCCTACCACCAGATAGGCCCCTGAGAGCCCTATAGTTGCATCTACTTCTCAAAATTATAGGGGGACCCCACCGTTGGTTTCCACTACATATATTTTAGAGTAGTATTAGTGTATACATCTTTCAAAGCCACAATCTCAACATTTCCATCATGCTTCACAATCATGCACGATCCTTCTTCTTGATACAAGACAACATGATAGGGAGTCTCCCATGAGACTCATCGATTAGTATCATTTCATCACAGTATTACTTATACATAACTTTCCTTTTGCTTAATTGTAAATAGTTCCTTTTTCAAAATTATTGTACATAGTCTCTCCTGCTTGATTGTACATAGTTCACAATTCCAAAATACAAAAATAATATAAAATTCAAAAATATAAAAACATTCAAAAAATTTCAAAAACATCAAAAACATTTTGATTGTATGCATCATCCATATTTTACATTACTACTATCATGCTAGGACTTACATTTGTTGTTTCATGCTATTGTATGTCGATTTTATACATTACCATGCTTCACTTGATCTTCTTTGAGTGTGTGCAGTGCCATCTGGCTACTTGATTGCTTCATTTTACCCATAGAGGGGGCATTCCTACTTCTAAATTTGAGACATACATTGTTATACATACCCATTAGGGGCATCTTCTACATGACTACACCATCCAGGGTATGCCATTTCTACACTACACACTCTGAGTTATCATGCTGATATACATTACTTTATAGCTTACACATAATACTATATTGACATCTCACTAGTATCTAGCACTTGTGTATTTCTTAGCATATAGCTAGTCTTTCACTATACATGTTTTGCATACTTTCACATTTACTTTGATTAGTTAGATGTGTTTGTATTTTCCAATTCTTACATGCTTTCTCTGCTTGCTTAGCATAGCTTGTGTGATTGCATTTTCAATTCCAACTTGTCTCTTGCTTGTGCCTTAGGACATTTGCCAATGTCTTTTTCTTCCTTTCATGTATGTGCCTTAGGACATTTTCCAATGTCCTTTATTTTTACTCCTCGTTATGTCTGTGGCCTATGTGCCAACTTTACTTATTTCAATTGTATGTGTATAAGGCATTTGAACATGCCTTCCATGCTTGTTTCTAGTTTGAGTGACATGTGCCCATATCTTTTATTTTCTTGGCCCCTTGGCCACCCTCACATGTTTTTTGCTTCTTCTTTTATATGCTTGTTTCTTGATTGCTTATCTTTATGTGCCATGCCATGATTCCAATCATGGATTTACCTTACTTCTTGGATGCCATGATGGACATCATGCTCCATCCCTCCATGCCACTAACAACTAAAAACTAACATTTTGAATTCCAATTTACTCTTATATACATGCTATTACATTGTTATATCTATCTAGGTATACCCCTGTGGATCTAACAATCTCTCTCTACAACTTTTGCTATATCTTGAGATAATGTATATCAATACTATATCAAATGTTTTCACAACTTAACACACTTTCAGGGCTTTCTCTTCTAAGAGCAGTCATTGTAGGGTCTTCATTCCTACCCTCAGAAGAGGGGCAACAAACATGGGTTTTATCATAGAGATCAGAGCTCCTAACGGTCAAAAAAACAATTTTAGATTAGTACAGTCCAAAATCCAGAACTTAGCATAGGCAAACTAGACCAGGTAGACAACAGAGAATCTAGACCAGTCATCAATTTTGGCTCTGGACAACAGTGCCAAAAATGGAACTACAGAGCTGGACCCCAGAGTGTCTAGTTTTCACTACTATTGTCCAAACAACAAAATATTTATTTTTTCTAGAATCAGGCAAAGAGGTGAGTTCAGTCATAGTTTTGCCAGTATAGTTCAGTCTAAAAATCAGCAATTTTCAACACTTGTTTTGCTCAAAGAATCTAGATACAGGGGGCATCATGTGCAGCATGAGGGTTTTCATTTTTAGTTCAGACATGTTAGTTGATACAAACTTTTAGTTTAGAATCTATGTTCCAAACACCAGTTATTGGGGGTAATGTGTGCAGCATATGGGCCTTCTCTATTTCCAAGTTTATAGTATTTTCTTGCACATTCCCAACAATTGCATGCCTTACTCCATCTGCAGGTGGTTGGCATCACATTTAAGTAAACTTTCATACAATTTTGCTTCCCACGTACCCAAGTTCTTGAGTGGCTTCCTAAGCCTTGATTCCAATTTTAGGAGAGGCTTCTATATAAGTCCAATCTCTATCTTTTGAAATGACCAACAATGGCCTAGTTTTTAGTTTACATTTGACTCTCTATGCTAAAATTATCGGATCATAGCACATTCAGGGGCTCTATGATCCATCTCATATGACATTCGTATATACTAGTATTTTCTCATTTAGCTTCACATCACAGGGCAATGATAGAGCCAAAGGACTCGCTAGCCTTTGAATTCTTGAGCCACCTATTCAGAGGGATTGGACATATGGTCCAAATATCGATTAACACATGCATGATTGATTACCTTCACATAGTTTGAGATGATGGAGCCAAAGGGCCTACTTTGAATTCTTGAGCCAACTTTTAGGGGATTGAGCACTCAACTCATTCATCGATATAACTCTTGGTTCAACATACTTCCAACATCACCCAACACAACCCAACATTATAATAGGTTTTGTATTGGTTCATGTACCCAGTGAGGTGTATTCATTCCTTTCTCTTCCTTCCTCTCTCTTTACCCAGCTTTATATGTTCTTATTTTAGATGTAGCATATCTAGTAAGAGCTTATATACTTTCAATTTCCTTTTTGTAGACTTACACAATACAACGTGCTCTCACTATGCACAACCCAACATCACACAACTCCTTGGTCTTAGCCTCACAGGTAAGTTTAGGTACTCTTATTTTTTTACTTTATCCTAGTATTTCACTTTGTTGCATACTTAAAATAAAGGGGGGGTAAATGTAGTCATACTAAAATATAATTTGTACAACTTGAGCATGACTTGTGATACCAAAACCATATGTCTCTCCTCCTTGCTTACACAACCCACTTAGGCATGTTTTCACTATTTCTTAGTCATGTAAAGCCTTCTACATTCATCCCCTGTTGTCTTAGACTCCTCTCCTAGGCATAAATCTATCCCCCAGGGTCCCTTTCCCCCTATACAATAACACCATAAGTTGGACTACAACACTGGGACCTAGGGTGTCCACTTTCCAGTGCTGTTGTCCAAGTCCATAATAGCCTCAAACGATTAGATTTTCCTGAATCCTTATCTTTTCCCTTATCAGTCTAATACAAGTTCATCTAATCTAGGATCACTAGTTTTCCTATAAAATTTCATTCAAAAGTCATTTAGAAGGGTTGACAATCATTCAAAAAGTACAAGCTAGAAATACACTAAAGCACACTCAAGTAAATCTTCTTATTCTTTGCATATAACCAACCATGATTATTTCTAGCCTTTCCAAGCTCCTGCACCAGTCATGAGTCATCTCAAGCTTGCCCAAATTTGCATAAACTTGCATTGAATACACAAGATTGTACAATACACATTAAATTTGGAGAACTACATTGGCCTTGATCCCTCTTTGGAGTATTGGTATGTAGGAAGTGTGCCCACACATGGGGTGTGATTGCACATTTAGTGCGTATTACACACTAACCCCTTTTTCAATTAGATTCAAGATCACCTATCAAGCATGAAGAGTAACTAGGAACCTTAAAGACAAAATCAATTAGACACTGAGCTTCATGAATAACCAGGACTCGATATTTCAGGCACAAGGTCTCTTAGAGCAGACGAACAGAACCCAAAAATATTAGAAAGCTCAGACACTAAGGACTATAATGCCAAAACTTGGACTAAAATGCTGGACCTCTAGGTGCCCCATTTTCAATGCTCCTATTTAGGTAGAAAATAGACTTTTGGATCCTATTTTTGATAGTCTACCCAGCTAGATCAGTAATTTGTAGTCTCTGTCTCCTCTGTCTCAGCCCAAAGTCATCTAATTATTATTCTCTATCCCCTTGTTTACTATTTTTAGAAATCAATAAGCACTTCCATATTCAATAAATCAGTAGGTTAATTAAGGCACATTTATTTTCTAATTTTCCCCTTAATCCAAACCCCTTTACTATGTAGGAAATTAAACCATATAATTTCCCAAATTTAGTAAAATAGTCTCCATGAGAAATTTAGACATTATCAAGACTTTGACTTGGTTTGATAAAGTCATCATACAAATTATTTGTGACCAATCTCTTGTGATCACACCTGCAGTAGACTCTTGACTAAACCTTGAATCTAAATGTCAACAAAAAACATAAGACTCTCCCTAAGACCAAACATCCTTCATGCTTATTGCTTACTTGATGAATACCTCCATAGCCTAATGGAGTCACCTCTACTTTAGGGAACTAAAACAACATAAAATTAAGAGATTCCTAGATCTCCATGTCCTTACTAGAATGAACTTCTTTCATGATCCTCTTTGGCTTGAATAGTCCATTTGGCTTGACCTCCTTAATCTTCATTTGAACAACATTCTGGCTTGGTTTATTAGTCTTGACTCCTTAAACAACAATCTGAGCTGATAAAGAGAATTCTTGGCACCCCTTTGCATCTTGACTATGCTCCACCATGGCAAATAGTCCACTTGGACCTATAAATTGGTCATCAACCTTAGCTACCTTGGCTTTCCACTCACTATTTTATATTCTTTCTTGTACTCTAGGAGCCTCAACATGCTTATAGTATTTTGCAATATTGCCAACTTTTTGACAATTGAAACACACTATTCCTTTTGATGGAAACACACCATAACCCATACCTCTTAAATGATGACTCTTCCCATAGTTCTATGCATATTTATTTTTAGAGAGCCTTATATAATGCCTTGCTCTATGATCAAATTGGTTACATGAATAACAATAACCATTGAAAGGGTTAGCATACCTTATAATATTAGGTTGCCTGATAGTATTATTCTTCATTATTATAGCACCCTCATTATTTGATTGATCATTGGAATTCTTGATCATATTAGTGTTCTTATTTTGGTCTCCATTGAAACCAAAGCCTATTTTATTATTAGTAGTCTTTTGACTACTCAGGCTGTTGTGTAGATCATTGGTACTCTTTTCAAACTTCACAAAAGACTTCATCTTACTTGATGCCTAACCCAACTCAGTCTCCAAAGAATATACAATAGTTGCATGACTTGCACATTCTTCTTCTTTAGCCTTTAGGCTTGTAGTCATGATCTCAAGTTGAGTCTCCACTTGTTTGATTATTTCCTCTTGTTCCTTGGAGTTGTTACTTAGTCTAGATTAAAACAAGTTGATTTGCTCTTCATAGTATTTGACAAGAGATCTCATCACCCTATTTTTATTCTTCACTATCTTTAGTTCTTCAAGAGTATTCATCAACTCAACCTCAAAGTCTACCTCTTCTTCTTCTTCTTCTTTTGAATCACCAACAATCCCTCCAATCCATATGGACTCTTTTTGATTTGAACAACTTGCTTCCTCAGCCATGAATAGAACTTCATTGACATCAAGGCCATCACCTTCATGGTAAATATTAGAATCACTTCTCTTGAGCTGCAATCTTCCTTGGTGTAGAGACTTCTTTTTTTTTTTTGAAAAACTTCTTCTTGTCATCATACCTTTTAAAGCTTTTCTTGTTCTTATCAGACCTATAAGAACTTTTATCATCATCATGACCTTCATCATGTTTTTCATCATACTTTGCCTTATGCTTATGAGGGCACTTGTTTACAAATTTTCCAATCTCTCCATAATTGAAGCATTTAAAGGGCAGTTTGCCCTTGTATTTACCTGAACCAATCTTCAACTTTCTTGTAAACATAGATATCAACTCATCATCATCATTATCAGATTCATCATTATATCTGAATTTCTTATCTTGTGTCTTATTCTCCTTTGGATTATTTTCTACCTTGAATGCAACTTCCTTCTTTACAAGTCTTCCTTCACTTGTCCTCATCTCATAGGTTGTTACGGTACCATAAAGTCCATCCATCTCTAACTTGTCTAGATATTGCATCTCTTTAACAATAAATACCTTAGAATCAAATTTGGGAGTTAGCTATCTCAAAACCTTTTGAAAAACAATAGACTCTTTCAATTATTCAACTATGCCTCTTATGATGTTGACCACTTCATCAACCCTCAACAAGTAGGTTACAATGGTCTCATCTTTATTCATTCTCAGGCTTTCAAATTGTCTTCTATGGGTTTGAAACCTAGCCAACTTGACCTTGAACTATCCCTCATAAATATTATTAAACTTGTCCCACAATTCTTTAGCAGACATATAGTGTATCACCTTCATAATTTTTGCCTCCGATAGGCCACACATAATACCATTCATTGCTTTTAAATTATTATCACTAGCCTTCTTTCTTATTGGATTAGTAAGAGGAATAGGGGGTGAAGTATATCCATCCAAGACTAATTACCAAACATCATGACCTTGAGACATCATATATGTCCTCATCCTAACACTCCAAAAAGCATAATTGGATCCATTAAACAATAGAGCCTTGCTTGTAGAAAAAAAACCTTTGACTAGCCATCTTCGCTTACTTTGTATCTCCTTTAGGATATTAGGCCTTCTTAAAATGACCTGATCTGATACCAAATTTTGGAAGTAAAAATATTGAGAGGAGGGTGGGTGAATCACTTTACTTAAAACAAACCTTCAATTTCACTTAACATTCATGAAGCATTTATTCACATACATACATTAGCCAATGCATACACAAACATCTATGAAAGCAAACAACATAAAAACATAGGATATATGTGGGAAAGTCTATTGAGGGATAAAAAATACTAATGACTAACTTGGAATATAGTCTTATAAGTAATGAATCAAACTTTTAGTGAGGCACCAACCCCACAAGGAAAACCAACCCCTCACTAGTCGAGCATTAACTCAACTAGTCCTTTAACAAGCACTGACTTGCAAGGAGGCTACAAACGCCTAGGTAACTCAAAACCAACTCAGATACCTTGAACCTCTAATCAACTTTAAACACATGTTTATTACTCAATTAAATATGACCTCATTCTTTTTCTCTTCTCACTCTTTTATCTCTCTCAAATAGCCTATTAGGCCTTCTCGCTCAACTAACCCTTTCTTTGGCAGAATTAGGTCAAATAACCTTGCTCATAACTTATAGAAACATAGTTATATATTCATGACATATTAATCACACCTCTTTTATTATATTAAATCCACTTTAATCTGGTTTGTAAAACTCTATATCATTTATTCATATCCTCAATATTATAACTCGTCAAATTATGCCTATTAGACCTTCTCTTTATACTTGACTTTTAGTCTCACCCATATTGGTCGGCCAAGAAGCTATTCATACTTGGATAATACTTGTAATAGATCAATAAACATGTTTCAAAAGTGAAAAAACCACTACACAGGTTGGTTATTACCCTTGAGGTCCAAAACCACCATTAGGACTAATAGAGACCTAATGCAATTAAGCCTTCTCTGAGCACACGTTTTACATAGGCCTACTTGGTGTTGGTTGAATATTTTGTCGATAAGCATATTGATAAACGAAATAGGTTTGATCAACCAAAGTAAGAAGATTGGTTGTCCAAATGTGTAGGTTCACCACATCAAAAGGGGACTAATCTCTCCTCTCATCAAGGGGAGGTTCCCTATAGATGTGCTATTTATATTATATAAACATAAAATAATACTCAAGGGTAGGACAAACCATCCATCTCTCTTTCTTTAGAGATGATGGGTGCAAATCAAAGGAAAAATCTGAAGGGAACTGATAGAAAGCACTCCTCTTCTTTCAAAAGTACTATTCAACAAACCACAAGAATACTCCTGGTAGTAATTGCAAAATGTAAACAAGGACGAAGTAACCAACAAATTGAGATGTAGCACAAAGTCTTCACCTGAATTTCCCAAGAGTGAGATACGAAGGACAATGGGGGCATAAAGTCATCCCAAGGTCCTTTACATAGAAACAAAAAGAAAACACACTAAAAGCAATTGTGGGGGCACAAAGTCTCTCCATAGTTGACTTTAGGACACCTTCCTGACTATTTTCACTAATCCTGCTTGTTGAATTAAAGGAATAGAAAATATATTAAGGAAAAGACATAAGAAAAGTTTCCCCAACAACAAAGATATCATAGCATAAAGTCTGAAAAGTTGATTGCTTTCTGATTCCAATAACAAAATATGATCAACAATATGAGCTCAAAGTCTCAGTAATGCCTTTCAATTTGGGCAGAGTTTTGTTTCTGATTGTCAGAGAGAGATCCTTTACAATAAAAAGAGAGTCCCTTATATAGCCTCTTCAAGGACTCGGGAACCATAACACATCATGTTGCATTGAATTTTTTTAAGAAGACATGCTGGAATTTAGGGGCATTTACCCATTTGCTTTTCTCAATGCAGAGAAATGAGTCATGCTATTGAAAATTTTCATCTTTCAATGTCCACCTAGCGATCTGATCCTTCTTCATCATTCCTCCTTTTTTGGTTAATTGAATTGGGTCCTTGATTCAATTTGATGCTCTATTCCTTAGTCACTTCTTGTTGATCTTGGCCTTAAAGTCTTTGAATGCGTTTAGGTCCATAGATTTAAACTTACAAGGATCAATGACTATTTCATTGTTGTAACTTTGACATCCGTGGGCACATCACTTTCCTCTGCAATTCCTTCGACTTTGTCATTTGAGCTTTCCCAGAGGGAACCTGCCCTTTGGGCCTTGAGAAATGATCCACTTTGGGCTGGGAAGAGCCCCCCACAATGGTATTACCCTTCAAGGTCCTTCGGTGGCCTTTTATCTTTAGATTCCTTCGGAGCTTTCCCGCAGACATTTTCTCATGGACTTTTTCCGTAGACATTTTCCCACGGATAAAAATTCTGCAAGAATTATTGCTTTATCTTTGGCCTTCAAAATTTCCTTCGACTTTCCTCCCGCAGCCTTTTCAAAGGGTGCTTTTGTCGACCAAGTGCCCTCTGCAAGGGCACTTGTCCTTCGAGAGGCTCTTTTTAACTTTTACATTGAACCGCTCCTTTGAACCAACTTTTAAACCAAGCGTTGAACCAAGCCGATGAACCCTTTGATTGAACCAAAAGCCGTTAAACCATTTGATGAACCGACTGAGTGAAATAAAGCATTGAACTAATTGAATTGAACCAAGCCTTTGAACCAAGTGGTTCAATGGTTCATCGGTTGAATCGGTCATTCTCTTTGATTTGGCTAAGTCCTTTTGATCCTTGTTGAACCAAATGCGTTGAACCTGTTGAACCTTGAAGTGGTTGAACTCTTGCTACTAATGTTGAACCTTTGAACCTGTTGAGCCCATTGAACCAAAATGGTTTAAGGTTCAATGGTTCAATACTTGCTTAGAAGCTTGTCGATGAACTCTTTTGGTTGAACCTGGTCATTGAACCACTTTGAAATCGCCTAAGTGTTGAAAGCTTGCTTCTTTCCTGCAGAGTCCGTAAAAATCAACCTGTGAAGCCTGTTGAACTTGGCTTGCAGAGTCTGTAGATTCAAGCCTGTTGAGTTCGTAGATTTTATGAGAAGCTTGAAAAATGAGGAATTTGAATGCTCAAAACAAATTTTGAAAAGGGAAGAGACAATTTTGGTGTGTAGGACCAAAATAGTTAAAATGTTGTCCCAAAAATGAGTGATATTTTTAGGGGACAACAAGCTGGTTCTAGTTGGGGAACTTCTATCAATTGTAAAAAGAATTGAAGGGAGTAGAATCTAGAATCTCTAGTGTCTTCATGTGTACCATTGGGTTGCAGAGTCATGTTACCAAAAAATGGAAGGCATCAATAATAAAAACAAACAAAATAAAATAGAATTAAAAACTATACAAATATACATATGTACAGATATAATAATCTGATACTTCAAGAGTTGAAGTGTTTCAGATGCTGCCCACTGTGAGGCAGAGAAAAGAGTGTGCCATCTTGATATTTTAGTAGAAATCTATTTTCACCATTGTGTTGATGAATTATAAATGGACCTCTCCAAAGGGAGTCAAACTTTCCATGCATCCCTTTTGGTTCTCTCCTTTTGTCCCACAGCAGGACTTGATCTCCAATCTGAAAATCTCAATTTTTGGCCTTCTGATCAAAAAGTTTCTTTACCAGACTTTGATGGGCAGCAATTCAGCCCACCACCATGGTTCTCTATTCATCCATCTTAGTGTTAGGATTGTGGAGCTAAAAGCTTCACTGATGCAAATAGGAGAGGAGGTTGCTGAAGGTTGCTGAGTTGCAGAGAAGTTGGGGTCGGTCTGATCAGCCGACGTCGGCGGGAGAGCATAGAAGCAACCGACGTCGGTCATATATCGGCCGACGTCGGTCACCTCCAGGCAGACAGGGACCGACGTCGGTCGCCTGTGTGGTTCGACTGCGAGCTAATTACGGGCAGTTAGCTAACGAACCAAGTGTTTGCATGATGAGTGCTAATTTTAGACTCATAGCTGCGGATCTAATTATTGTAATTAGATGTCTAATTATTGTTTGGATGAGATCTATATAATAGACTCATGGTTGTATTGGAAAAGTGTGCTAGGGAGTAAGACAACATAATTATAAGCTCCTTCTGTGTGTGAGGTAGAGCAATGGTGCGTTCCTCCTAGTGCCTCAGTACCAGGTGTGTTGGTGCTGGATTGGAGAGCCAGCTGGGTTCTTCAAGAGTGTAGGATCTTGGTCATAGTTGCATGGCATATATAGGAGATCTACATGGTAAGTAAGATCGTTGATCTGCAGGTGTATGTGTGTGCAAGGTCGAGGTTCACAGGTGAGCAGAACCGTTGTTTGATTTGCAGGTGTGCAAGGTCATATAGACAACAACACAACAGGGAGCAGTATCAGGCAGGATCTACTTGGAGTACAGGGGTGTACTCGGATAGAGCAAGAGGAAGGCAAGGGAGTTCCTTCCATAAGTATGGTCTGTTGAATTGCAGGTTGTTGCAGATTCATAGGAGATCTACTTGAAGTACCTTGAGTACTTGTGGAGCACGTGGAGTGCTTGTGGAGTGCGTGGAGCACTTGTGTTGTGCGTGGAGCACGGGAGGTGAACACCAACTCTGTATTTTGAGTTGGGTGTTGGGACCTGTGAGAGGGAGAGCTTTGGGGAGGAGAATTACTGTTCACTTGAGGTGTGGGAAACCTCTGTAAGGTGGTGGAGAAGAAGTGGCATCTTCTTTATTGTATTCTTTTCTGTATAAAGTGTAAATACAAGTTGTGTATTGTCTCTCATATCTTGTGTTATTCTGAATTCTAGTTACTTGGTGAATCTGGTTAATTTCTGCATATTAAGTTGCTTGGTTTGGTAATCAAATTATGTGCTTCCGGTTATTCTCCCAACACTTAGTCAGGCACATGATTCTTTTATCAAGAGAGCTTTCATATGTCTGATCTTCAATTGCCTTTTCCAATTTCAAGGCTAGCAATTCTAAGGTGATTGGTATCTCAGCATTGATACCATAAAGAAGTTGAAAAGGAGACATATCGATTACCCTCTTTGGTGTGATTCTATCTACCCATAGAGCATCAACCAATGTTTTATGCCATGTCCTTTGATTGTCATCTGCTAGCTTCTTGATGATAGTTACCAGGTTCTTATTGCTTGATTCAGCTTGTCCATTCCCTTGTGGAAAATAATCAAAAGAGTGAGAGAGTGTAATTCTATAATGGAAACATAATTGTGTAATCTCTTGGGAGGTGAAACAAGCTACATTGTCATTAACAATTTTGGTTGGAACTCTAAACCTGGAAATGATATTCTCCTTGAAGAAATTGCATACAACTTCTAAAGTAGCATGCTTAGTTGAGATTGCTTCTACCCACTTGGTGAAATAGTCAGTTGCTGTAAGGACATAATCATGTCCAACACTTGAAGATGGGTTTATAGTCCCAATAAATCAATCCCCCATTGCTAGAATGGTTCTTTTATGATCACTGGCTTGAGAGGCAGGGCAACTAACTTAGGTCTTCCAACAAATTGCTCGCAGAATTCACATTTTCTCACCCACTTATATGCATCTTGGAAAAGAGTTAGCTAGTAAAACCTGGCTCGCAAAATCTTGTGAGCAATCACAGGAGCAAAAAAATGTCCTCTACAGGCTAGATTGTGTAAAGATTTCAAAAGTTGGCTTTGTTGCTCTTTGTCTACACAATGAAGAAATACTCCATCTATGCTTCTTTTGTACAGGCTATTGCCCTAAAGGACAAAATTAGCAACTTTCAACTTGATAGTCCTCCTTTATTTATAAGACAAATGAGTAAGACATTCACCATAAGTAAAGAAATGAGTAATACCTAAATACCACTCATTGGTAGTGGAGACAAAAAAGACTGTTGGTGTATTTTCCACTTCAGCTTCTTCATGTTGTGTATTTTTTGGCTTGTTGTCAGTAATTAATTGGCATAGGCCTTTTCTCCTGACCAGCTTTGTCAGCTTGATGTCTAGATCAAACTCTTAGATCTTTGCAATCCAATTGTCTCTTTTGTGCCAAAATCCTATTGAGTTAATATAGACTTGACTGTAGTGTCAGGAACTAAGGCAGTAGTGTGTGAATTCAGAATATAGAAACGAAAATGTTTGACTACTTTCACCACTACATAAGCATGCTTTTATTCATTTGAATACTTCATCTCATGGGTTTTGAGAGGGCAACTCATGAAAGAAATGGGAGATTCCATACCTTCCTTGTCTTGTTAAACAAGAATTGCTGAAAGCGTGTGTTCAGACGCATAACTGTATATGATAAAATCTTTATTGTAATCTAGACAAACCAAGGTAGGGGCATGTACAATGACAGTCTTGATATCTTGAAATGTTGACTTGCCTTCTTTAGTCTAGCTGAAGGTGGTCTTTACTTTTATCATGTTCATAATGTGTCTAGTCTTCTCGACAAATTTGGGGATGAACCTCCACAAGAAATTCACCTTTTTGAAGAAAGAGTGAACAACATTCTTACTTATAGGAAAATTAAGCTCTTGAATAGACTTGACTTTGTCTGAGTCAATCTTTATGCCTTCTTTAGACACAATGTGTCCGAGGAGTTTCCCCTCTATTACTCTAAAAATAGATTTCTTAGAGTTCAAAGAAATACCATTCTGGGGGCAACACTCTAGCACTTGTTGCAAGTGGCGTACATGATCAGATCGATGCTTTAAAAAGATGCTTAAGTCATCAAGGCATACCACTATGAATTTACCTATCTCATCTTTGAAAGCTAGGTCCATTGATCTTTGAAAGGTGGCACTAGCATTTATCAAGCCAAAAGGCATTCTTTTATATGCAAATGTATGCCAAGGTGTGGTGAATGTAGTCTTGTGTTGGTCTGCTTCACCAACTTCAACTTGATTATATCTTGAGAAGCCATCTAGCATTGATAACATCTCTGAACCTGCCACTGTTTGAAGCACTTGATCCATGATTGGCAAAGGGTAATTATCTTTCAAAGATGACTGATTCAGATTCTTAAAATCCACACAAATACAAATTTTGCCACTCTTCTTCCTTAAAGGCACTATGTTTTCAATCCATGTGGAATGATGGATTGGGAAGATAATTCTAGCATTTAACATTTTATGTATCTCAAACAAAAAGTACCTGATATTTTTGAATTGTACTGTCTGGATTTTTGCTTATAGGACATTGAGTTAGCCTTGAGAGGATGTCATGGCAGATTTCATTAGGTCTGAGAGACTTCAGGTCATCATAAGAATATGCTAAGACATCCATGTATTGATGGAGTAAAGTGGTGAACTTGAATCTTTCTTCAGGGGTGCAACACTTACCAATGTTAACCATCTTGAGATTTTCTTTAGTAGTCAGATTTACTTGATCGAATCCCTGAGAGAAGCTTGAATCTGTTTGCTGTTGTTTGATGAATCTATCATACTTGTCAAATAGTTGTTCAAGAGAAACCAGGCCTTTGAAAATTTTATTTCTTTTCAGTTGTAAGAATTCTTCATTTATATCTGAACTAGATTTAAAGGCTGATTCATACTTCTGAGATTCACTGCCTTCAAAATGTAGTTGTTCGAAATTGTCTTTTCATTTTAGGAAGGTAATGATCTGATAATTATCATTGAATACTTGACAATGATCAACATTGTCAGGAACACTTGGTCTACAGACTAACTCATTAGTATACCTATTTTCTTTGAAATCTGAGTGAGGAATTAAAAGAGTTCCTAAAACAACAAGTGCATCAGCTCTGTCATTAGATTCCCTGGGTATGGTAGAAATGTTGAAAGCATCAAAGCTTTCAATTTGGTCCCAAACTAGGTTGTGATAATGGTGTGATATTTCATTCTTGGTTTGGTATAATTTTCTCACTTGAAAAACCACTAATTCAGCATCCTCTTTGGCATGAAGCAACTTGATGCCTTTGTCCTAAGCAGCCTTCAATCCAAGCAACAAAGATTCATATTCAGTTGTATTGTTAGTGTTGCTAAATTGTAATTTGTAAGATGAAGGAAACATATCTCCTTGAGGAGATATCAACACAATCTCAGCTCTTGAACCAATAGAAGAGCAACTGTCATCAAATTCTAGAGTCCATAACTCATCAGATACTGATTTTTTTAAACTTTCCTTCATTAAAGAGGGAGGGTCCTTCTTCATTTATATTGCAACCTACTAGTTCTTCTGCTATTCTAGTTAAACTAATTTCTGAGTTGACACTTTCAAGAATTTTATTAGATGTTTCATGCACTTCATCTGTAAATAGAAAGTAGTTACCCATACCTGAGGATTCGAAAAGAATTTGAGCTTCAGGGGCTGATGTTTGGGTGACCACATATTTTGCCTCCTTTTCAGAGAGAAATTTCTTCATTACGCCTTTGACAGGGATTCTTGCCTCAGACAGGTCCATGCTTAGTTCTCCTCCCACGTCCTTGCAAAAATTTCATCCAAGCAAAATGCCATAAGATGCTAGGATGTCAGCTACCAGGACAGTCATCTTGATTCTCTTGTCTAGAAAGGTTGCAAATGCAAATTGGGCATCTTTGATTTGCCCCAACAATGGTACTTACTTGTTTTCCATGGAGAAACATCTCTCAAATGTTTTAGTCAGTGTGAGGCCAAGAGATTTAGCTACTTTAATAGGCATGACATTGTCTGAAGCTCCAGAGTCAATAATGCAATTGTCCAGCTACCATCCATTTATTAACAATGAGACAGAAAGGTTCAGTCCTACTAGGAGAAGTAGGAGGGGTAATGACAATATTGTTCCTGGTGGGTGCATCCTTGGGGGGATCATGTGTCACTTTGAGAACTACTTGTTCAACAGAGATGTTCTAGTTTTTAACACACTGAACCAATTTATCTGATTGCTCAGGATGGGACTGCAGAAATTCAAATTTAAACATTTGAAGTTTGGTTTTCTTTATGTGGTCAATGATATCAAATGTTGGAAATGAACTAGGTATATAAGATGGGATTTCATCCTTTTGAATTTTGTGGGAGGGGAAAATGGACTACAAATTTGAAGTAGAAGGCGTAGGGGCATTTAGAGTACTTACCTTTCTTGCAATCACTAAGTCCTTTAGCTGGAAAGGAAGAGTGGATCCCTGCTTAGCAATTGAGACTGTTGGTTAAGGTTGCTCCTCTACTTTTTCTTTATCAGCTTGTTGAGCTGATTGATTTTTGGACTGGGCGAATACAACATATGACCCCTCAGCTGCATTGCCTTCACTTTTGGGTTCATCCTGATAGTTTAGGAAACTAATATAAGAGTTGTCAGCTAATTCTTTTTCTTTCTCAGTGAAGAGATTAGCGTCATCTTCAGGATTTAGCTCATGCTGGAATGAGAAGTCTGATTCAGCTTCAAAATATCCAACTGCTGAGTTAGTTGGAGGTGCTTCGAGGGCGAGTCCTCTATGGAGGAGGAAGGCAATTTTGTTGTCCTTGATTCCTGATAGCATTGCCTTGGTACACTTGATTCTAAAATATCCTCTTGGGAATATCTCTGTATGCAGGAGCATAAGACATCCCTTACACCATTTGCTTTTTGAGAGCTAGCATTTCATTTGCTAACTTTTGTACCTGTTGGAAAAAGGACCAACCCGGAAGCACACAGTTGATTACCAAACCAAGCAACTTAATATGCGGAAATAAACCAGATTCAACAAGTAACTAGAATTCAGAATAACACAGAATATGAGAGACAATACACAACTTGTATTAATAACTCTTACAGAAAAGAATACAATAAAGAAGATGCCACTTCTT
This sequence comes from Torreya grandis, assembly GCA_037957365.1. Taxonomy (NCBI): domain Eukaryota; kingdom Viridiplantae; phylum Streptophyta; class Pinopsida; order Cupressales; family Taxaceae; genus Torreya; species Torreya grandis. The sequence goes on along the minus strand of JARHVA010000813.1, from coordinate 1,347,390 downwards.
CTCCACCACCTTACAGAGGTTTTCCACACCTCAAGTGAACAGTAATTCTCTCCTCAAAGCTCTCTCTACTAGGTCCCAACACCCAACTCAAATACAGAGTTGGTGTTCACCTTACACCTATGCTCCACGCACTCCACAAGTGCTCCACGCACTCCACAAGCACTCAAAGTACTTCAAGTAGATCTCCCATAAACTTGCAACAACCTGCAATTCAACAGACCATACTTATGGAAGGAACTGCCTTGCCTTCCTCTTTGCTCTCCATGTACTCCACGTACATACCAATGAGTACACACCGTACTCCAAGTAGATCCTGCCTGATTCTGCTCCCTATTGTGTTGCTGTCCTATCTGATCTCCAACCTACAGATCAATAATGGTTCTGCACACCTGTGAACCTTGACCTTGCACACACACACACACACACCTGCAGATCAATGATCTTACTTACCATGTAGAGCTCCTATAAGGGCCATGCTCACCTGATGACCAAGATCATACATACTTGAAGAATCCAGCTGACTCTCCAATCTAGCACCAACACAACTGGTACTGTGGCACTAGGAGGAACGCACCATTGCTCTACCTCACACACCGAAGGAGCTTATAATTATGCTCTCTTACTCCCTAGCACTAATTTACAATACAACCATGAGTCTATTATATAGAACTCATCCAAACAATAATTAGACTCCTAGTACAATAATTAGATCCACAGCTCTTAGTCTATAATTAGCACTAAGCATGCAAACACTTGGTTCGTTAGCTAACTGCCCGTAATAAGCTCGCAGTTGAACCACACAGGTGACCGACGCCGGTCCCTGTCCGCCTGGGGGTCGTCGACGCCAGCCGATCTCTGACCGACGTCGGTTGCTTCCTGCATCCATCCTATTGATGTCGGTTGGCCTGACCGACGCCGGTGTCCGTGGCACTCAGCAACCCTTCTGCACCCTCCTCCATGTCTGCATTAGTGAAGCTTTTAGCTCCATAATTAACAATCTCCCACTTGGAGATAAATAGCTGCACTGTACCTATACCTGTACTCTGTCTAATCTGTTCCCTAGTTTGTATCCCTCTTCAAGCTCCATCCTGAAGACCACCCACCACACAACCTGTGATGTACCACCTGTCATCCGAGTACCCTACCGCATCCGTTCCTACATACACATGTAGTGAAGTCCTGACCCCTAAATAACATGAATCCCTGCTGCTGGTCTCTCTTAAATACCTGAGAATCCACTTCTCTGAATTGGCTCCTAACTCTCTGACAACTCCCACTGCTTGGGAAAACTCAGGTCTATACTAGACCTCATGTGATTTCAGACACTGAACTGTCCAGCCCTTGGTGCGCTCTGATTCTGCATCCTACGTAATGAACCTCACCAACACCAGATTCACATCAGCTCCCACTGGAGACAAAATCTACCTGTGATCTCCATGTCTCCCATGTCAAAGAATTTTGCTGCTCCAAACTCCTCCTGACATGCCACTGAACTAATCTTACCCTTAGCTCAGCAAAACCCTGTATGTACACCCCTGCTAGCTAGCATACTATCCACATACAGTAACAGAATGATGTCGCGACTCATCATCCACCTGGTAAGTCAAACCACAGTAGTTCCCTGACATCGACTGAAGTCATGCTTCATCCTCCACCTGTCAAAACCTGTACCACTATCTTGCAGCTCCTCAAGACCATATGCCTGGTCTTCCGTCTCACTTATCCATTCACTCTATTCTTCAACTAAGGAATCCATTCATCTCTATGCTTTCGCACCGGCTGGCAACCCTACCAAAACTCTTGTTTGGTTCTGTATCATATCCCTGCCATACTCCCACCTGTTTCCTGGATCCTTCTTGCTCTACAATCAGCAACAAGTATAAAGAAGAGGAACAACGAATTTGAGGGCCTACTTACGTCTTCAATCCTCTATATGGGTGTTTGAGACTCCTTGACAGCATGCTGTCCACCCAAAATCTGTTACAGTGACCGACCTCGGTCACTCCACAGTCTGCATCTGACTGACGTCGGTTCCCATGCATCTGTCCCTGACTACCAACCTGCCGATGTCGGTGTCATCCTGCTGCTGACGTCGGTCCTCCTGACCGACGTCTGTCTTACATACTGCCGACGTCGGTTTTCCTGCCGACGCCGGTACCTGTCTTTCCTGTGAGTTATGACTTTTTACCCGCGAGCTCCTTTGAATCAATCTCCATGTCCAAACTGCCCTGCTCAAAAGTATCCAGCCACATCCACTGATCTCTGTCCGCCATCTCCTCCAAGAACACCAAGGCTTTCTAGTTCTTAAGCCTATCAAATATATCTGTCTTCCACTTAAGAACATGCATCTCCTTCCTGCTCATGTGACCAAGCCTATGAAGCCACGTCTCTGCAACAGAAGAAGAATCAGTAATATAAACAAGTAGATAAAGAGTACCTATTTTCTTACCACCAGCTAATTCAAGTGTACCCGCTGTGAGAGTTCTCGTACACCTCTCATCACCCAACTCTTCTGAAGAAATTAGCCACATCTCCAAACCTGGGACCTGCATGACCTCCTTCAACACCCATGTGTTGGCCATCTGCAATTTCAGCTTCACTTCTCCTTTGCCAATTCTTTGGCAAGGCTCACCAGCTCCTCTACCTGGGGCTGCATGGAAAGAGGCAACTGAATCTTTTATCCAAGATTCAACTTTATCTAAGAAACCTCCCAGAGCATCCTGTGCCATATCACCTGCAACATCTGCTTCTTCAGTTTCTTCATGTTGATCTTTCACAAACCAACAATATTCTTTTACCTGCTCTTTCTTTCCATGGGACCTTAAGTAACCATTTGTGCTTTTCAACTCCTCCATTCTTAGCTTACTTTCATCTGCCATTGCTCTACTCCCACTCAATCAGAAACCTCTGAGAGTGACCTGTAACCAAACACAAAACCTGCTTCCTGCAACCTTAGCTCTGATACCACTTGTTGGAAAAAGGACCAACCCGGAAGCACACAGTTGATTACCAAACCAAGCAACTTAATATGCGGAAATAAACTATATTCAACAAGTAACTAGAATTTAGAATAACACAGAATATGAGAGACAATACACAACTTGTATTAATAACTCTTACAGAAAAGAATATAATAAAGAAGATGCCACTTCTTCTCCACCACCTTACAGAGGTTTTCCACACCTCAAGTGAACAGTAATTCTCTCCTCAAAGCTCTCTCTACTAGGTCCCAACACCCAACTCAAATACAGAGTTGGTGTTCACCTTACACCTGTGCTCCACACACTCCACAAGTGCTCCATGCACTCCACAAGCACTCAAAGTACTTCAAGTAGATCTCCCATGAACCTGCAACAACCTGCAATTCAACAGACCATACTTATGGAAGGAACTGCCTTGCCTTCCTCTTTGCTCTCCATGTACTCCACGTACATACCAATGAGTACACACCGTACTCCAAGTAGATCCTGCCTGATTCTGCTCCCTGTTGTGTTGCTATCCTATCTGATCTCCAACCTACAGATCAATAATGGTTCTGCACACCTGTGAACCTTGACCTTGCACACACACACACACCTGTAGATCAACGATCTTACTTACCATGTAGATCTCCTATAAGGGCCATGCTCACCTGATGACCAAGATCATACATACTTGAAGAATCTAGCTGACTCTCTAATCTAGCACCAACACAACTGGTACTGTGGCACTAGGAGGAACGCACCATTGCTCTACCTCACACATCGAAGGAGCTTATAATTATGCTCTCTTACTCCCTAGCACTAATTTACAATACAACCATGAGTCTATTATATAGAACTCATCCAAACAATAATTAGACTCCTAGTACAATAATTAGATCCGTAGCTCTTAGTCTATAATTAGCACTAAGCATGCAAACACTTGGTTCGTTAGCTAACTGCCCATAATAAGCTCGCAGTTGAACCACACAGGCAACCGACGCCGGTCCCTGTCCGCCTGGGGGTCGCCGACGCCGGCTGATCTCTGACTGACGTTGGTTGCTTCCTGCATCCATCTTGCCGACGTCGGTTGGCCTGACCGATGCCGGTGTCCGTGGCACTCAGTAACCCTTCTGCACCCTCCTCCATGTCTGCATTAGTGAAGCTTTTAGCTCCACAACTTAACAGTACCATTGGGTCAGTGGTGACTATAGGTGAGTTTTTAAAAGATGAAGAGGATTTACCTTTATTAAGGTCTCTCTTTATCTTTCCTGCCAAGATAAGGTCATCTTCTACCTCAGTAGCCAAGTCCTGAGAAGCAACAAATGTTTCTCTAGATTTTCACTAATTACATTCAAATGAGAAAGAAACTAAGGTTAAGAGGTTATGGGTTTGATGTTACCTAAATTTAGTGCGCACCGTATCCAAGCCTTGTGAGAGCTCCTCTTTCGCTGTGGAAGAAACACCTACAGTAAGAATGAAACTTAAACAAGAAAGATGTTAGAAGAGGCTATGGTGGACTGCCAAGCTACGTGCTCAATCCTAAAAGCGTGAAGCTCTTTAAGGGATGACAGTCCACTATTTAAAGATAAAAGTATTATAAAGGAAGAAATGATAAATGACTAAAGAAATAGAAAAGTATATGGTGTGTACCTATTCCTTACAGTCTGTGTATCTCAAAATGCTACAAAAGGCTAGTTGAAGGTTTTGTCTAGTCTAGATGGGCTGTTTGGATGGCTTTCTGGTTTGTTGGTTTAGAACACAGTCACTGACATCGATGGGTCTACTGAGATTAGTTGGGTAAATGGTGTCAACGTTGGTTGGGTTGTCGATGTCAGTCTGGCTGAAGGTGTCGACATCGATTGGTCTGTCGATGTCAATTTGAGTTATAGATGCCGACATCGATTGCTCTATTGATGTCGATTGGGGTTGTCAGCTTTGGATGGCTTTTAGAGTATTTTTGGGATAGACAGAGGGGTTTCTAGAAGTTTAGAGGTTAGTGCAGGGTTACGAGAAGGTAAATGAGGTCTTAGGAAGGGTATAGGTAGAGGATTGGTGTGAAAAGGGGGTGAGAATAAGGGGAAGGCCTTTCAGCCCCTCCATGAAAGAAGTCGAGCCTCTCGACAATATTTAAAAATATCAATGAAAACTAATTGACAATATATTTTAAAACATTGAAATGAAAACCAGAATACTTAGCTTTATAAGGTGAAGAACCAGAGGTGTCAGAATAGTGATTCCCATTGTGGCTGATGTGACCGTTGTTGTGAGCTAATAAAGTGAACACAGATTGCTTCAATTTAGTAGCTCGAGGTCCTCGTACAATCTTTCAGTCTAGTCTCTGGAATGATTTATGCAGAGCTTCTATATCCAGGAGAATAATAGTCGAGTTCTAGTGCTTGAAATCTCAGAGTGTGCGTACCAATGTACGAAAAGGTGGGCTTAGCTCAATGTTAGAGCTTGGCTTATGTAATCGACGTCAGTGATCCCATCGGTGTCGGCATAGAACTACCGATGTCGGCTGTAGGTTGACCGATGTCAGTGGAGAGAGAATAGGTAAAAGGACTATTTTTAGCTCTTTGCCCATTTCTCCACCTGCCAAGTACCTTTTCCATTAGAGAACGGTCAAAACAAGGGCTTATGAGGCACGGGAGTTGGTTATGGAGTTAAGATGGGGTGAGAAGAGGTCATGGGTAGTTAGGGTTTGGAGGACCTAGTCTCAGGCTGACTAACAGGCTAAGAAACGGTCTTAGGGTGAGGTGTCCAAGGTGAGGTAATTAATTTAAAATAAGTAGTTTTTAAATTAATAAGGTGTGCAAGTGTGGGTTAGGAGTGTTAACATTTAAAAGGGGACCAAGGGGGTTTGACATGATATTGGTGTCTACATTTGCCCCTTTTTGTCTTGTGGTTTGTTCTGACGAACTACAAGACAAAAATAGATGTAGGTTACCCCAGGTATGGGATGAAGTATTCCCCCTCAAAGCGGGAATCGAGAGAAGGTAATCCAAAATCAGGTGCCAATTTGATAGGTAGTGGATGGGTAGGGTGAGGTTGGAGTGTGAATGCTGCAATAGTTGAGATTTCACGTATACCACTTCACTTGATAGGCAGGTCAAATTGTCGCAAGAAAGGTCGAGGAGGACTAAAATCAAAGTAACTAGTCCCTAGCTTATTAGTGGTAGCTAATTAGGTTAAAATGATCAAAGCTATAGCTCTAATGCTCGAGGAAGACTAAAATCAAAGTAACCAGTCCCCAACTTATTAGTGGTAGCTGATTGGATTAAAATGATCAAAGCTGTAACTCTAATGGTCGAGGAGGACTAAAATTGAAGTAACTGGTCCCTAGCTTATTAGTGGTAGCTGATTGGGTTAAAATGATCAAATTTGTAGCTCCAATGGTCGAGGAGGACTAAAATCAAAGTAATCGGTCCCCAGCTTACTAGTGGTAGCTGATTGGGTTAAAATGATCAAAGCTGTAGCTCTAATGGTCGAGGAGGACTAAAATTGAAGTAACCGGTCCCCTGCTTATTTGTGATAGTTGATTGGGTTAAAACGATCAAAGCTATAGCTCCAATGGGCATCATGTTCCAAGTATTTGAGCTAGGAAGTGCTCTTGGAAAACATGAAAATGTCACATATATTGGGGATCAACTTGGTCGTGATCTGACAATAGGTGTGAGGGGCGCGTATAATTTGCTAACTATTTGTGAGGTAGCATATGCAATCAAAACAACTAAGACAAAGTTGTTTTGAAAGTGGTCATGGTCTGAGGAGAAGGAGGCCGTCGAAACCTCATTTGTAGAGAAGACCCCCTAGCATGGTTTATCAAGCAGTACTCTTGATAAAAGCCTGTCTTCCATTGCTAAAGAGGTCAGGAGGAATGATAGAATAAGTCAAGTAGTCAACAAGTTGTTTATACCAAACATCATGTGGACTAGAGTCGATATTGCCAAAAAATTTGATGTCAGTTGAGATATATGAGGGCAATGCCAAATGGTGTACTGTGACATAGATTCTCGAGGAAGCAGATGAAGATGGGATGTGTGAGGTGAGAGAGGCCATTGTGTCGACAAACTTATTCATAGAGTGAGGAACAATTTGCAAGAGATAACGGTTGAAAGACCCTAACAATGTGTCAACACGGTGTTTATATCGTTGCAAAACTTTGTTTTTACAAAGATATGAACCGTTAATTTGATTAACAACTAGTTGTGAGTTGCCAAAGATATTGATTGTCTTAATGCCCAAGAAAATGGTAGTTTGAAGCCCCAAAACTAAGGCTTCATACTCAGCCATGTTATTGGTGCATTTGAAGTTGAGTTTGAAGGATAGAGGCATGGGCTCACCCTTGTGAGGGATGAGAATGACCCCCGCACCCCCATCGAGTTGACATTTAGATCCATCAAAGAACATTATCATTTGATAGGGGATGTCATCAGTGGATAGCATGGCAATAGACTCATCAGGAAATTCACAGTTAGAGGGTTGGTTATCAGGTAAAGGGGCATCTACTAGTTGGTCAGTGATCATTTGTCCCTTTATAGACTTTTGTTGAATGAATTTCAAATCAAAATCAGCAAGAAGCATGAGCCAATGAGCCATACGTTGGTTTTGGTATGGCTTGGAATGCAAGTATTTGAGAGGGTCGGTGTGGGTGATGACGTAAGTCTTGTGGTTAAGGAGATAGTGGCGGAGTTTGGAGGTGACAAAGACTAATGCCAAGCAAAGTTTTTTGGTATGAGTATACCGAGTTTCATAGTCAATGAGCGTTCGGCTTATATAATAAACTACCTGCTCACGATGTTGTTCGTCTCGATGCACAATCATGGCACCTAAGGAATGATCTGTTGCCAAAATGTAGAGATAGAAGGGTTGGTTGTATTTATGTGGAATAAGGATTGGTGGAGAGACAAGATAGCATTTAAGAGCCTCAAAAGCCTCTTTGCAATCCTTACTCCAATTAAAGGAGATGTCCTTCTTGAGGAGGTGATGGAAGGGTTGACATCGGTTAGATAGCTGCGAGATGAAGCGATGAATAGATTAAAGCTTCCTTTACAGGCTGCAAAGTTATTTTAGGTTAGTTGGTGGGGACATCTCGAGTATGGCTCAAATCTTAGCTGGATCTACCTCAATGCCACGAAGAGAAATGATGAAACCCAAAAGCTTCCTTGAGAGAACCCCAAAGACGCATTTCTTGTGGTTGAGTCAAACGTTATATTGTAGTAGGTGAGTGAATATTATTTTGAGAATGGTTAGGTGGTCATGGTGAAGTTTGGATTTCTCCAGCAGGTCATCCACATAGTCCTCCATGATTTTGTGGAGGAGATCGTGAAAGATATAAGTCATGGCGCATTGATATGTAGCACCTACATTTTTTAGGCCAAAAGGCATGACCCTATAGCAGAATGTCCCTCATGGGGTGATGAAGGTGGTTTTATGTTGATCTTTTGGGGCAATCAAGATTTGGTTATATCCTGAAAACCCATCCATGAGGGATAGTATCTCATGACCAGCCGTAAGATCAACAAGTTGGTCGATGCTTGGCAAAGGAAAGTCATCCTTTGGGCAAGCTAGGTTGAGGTCACGATAGTTAGTACAAATTCAAATTCCCCCTATTGCTTTTGTGATAGGGACAATGTTTGACACCCATTGCAGATAATCAATGGGTTGGATAAATGAGACAGAGAGAAGACGTTGAAGCTCCTCTTTGACAAGGAGTGCAACACGAGGATGCATCCTGTGAAGCTTTTGCCTGACAAGCTTAGCTTCACGGTTCGTGACGATGTTGTGGATGACAATGTCAGGGTCAATTTTAGGCATATCACTATAGGACCAAGCCAAGGCTTTGCTATGATCTGTAAGGAATGTGGTATAGTTGATTTGTTCTTGGGTATCTAAATATTGACCAATCTTTAAAATGTGAGGAACATCGAAAGATGGGAGATTAATGTCTACAGTTGATTCGTTTAACATAACTTGTGTTTTCGAAGGAAGTGATCATTGTATGAAGGAGTCATCCACACCCATGTAGGTGAGTATGGCATCATCATCCAGGCATTGGACAATATTGATGTTAGAATATTCATCGTCTATCATGTCTGGATAAACGAGAGGAAGAGACCTTGATGCCTCACCTAGTTGATAGGTCAGGGGTTCCAAGTGAATGGCATTTATAAAAAAATAAGTTAGGAGGGATGGAGACCACCGACTCCATAGGTGAGGGTGGGGGAATAGGCGAGGTTGGAGGAGAATTTTTTGTGATAGTTTCATGGTGAGGGATCTTAGAGGATTTTGTAGGTTCTTCGAAACCCATGCCATGTCGTTTCTTGGCATTTTTGATTGCCTCATCGTTTGGAGGCTCAATGGGCTTGTGGGGACCTTATTCATAATGCCCAAAGCCAAAACCCTTCCACGCACACCTATGAAGATAGGTGTGAGCAAAGCTAGGTTTGTCGAGGAAGGAGAAATTGCAAGTGAATAGTTGGGGTGATGAGAGAGGATTTCCAACAGTAGGAGCCCGATCTAGCCCTCCATAGGTGAGATTAGTTTGGAGATCGAGAGAACCATATGGGATGACCATTTCAATGTGATGGTTGTAGTTAGGGTGGTGATGAAGTTTTCCATATTCTTGCAGAGTTTAGAACATGTCAAGGGTAAGCAAACGATACTCCCCAAGTGAAAGGTGCTGGAAGGTATCTTCCATAGGATCTTTCATGGTCACTTGAGGAGTAGGCATAGGTGTGACCGGTGTCTGCAAGCTTGTCGAGGCTTCCACAGGTAGAGGTGGTGTTTGGGTGGATGTTTTCAAAGGGATGAGAACATCATAAGGTTGGTAGGTCGTGTTGCATGTTTTAAAGGGGGAAGGGTCAGTAGGAATGACATGAACCTGCCCCTCGTGTTCAAACTTGACACAATGATGCAACATGGAAGGGACACAGGTCATGGAACATATCTATGATCGTCCCAACAATATGTTATATTAGAACTCCCCCTCAATGATACAGAAGAGTTTCAAAATTGTATGTGGGCCAACATGAACATGCAAGACCACAGTGCCAACGGTAGTGGCAGTGACATCGTTGAAAGAACAAAGAATTGCATCAATTTTTGACATGCAATTCTTCAAAAGGGCTAGTTGATCATATGCATGGGTAGAAATGATGTTGATGCTAGCACCTCCATCAATCATAACCCACTTAATGCGAGTTTGATCAATGTAAGCCGTGATAAAGAGGGCGAGATCCTGATCTTCCAGGTTGTAGGCAGGAATCTCAGAATCACTGAAGGTGATGGAGGCAACGGTGGGTAACGATTTGACTAAAGCAGCTAGTGGTTAGGGGCCTTCAAGTTGGACCTCCACTACCTATAAAAGATTTGATCAAGGCTTGGCAATGTTGCGAAGAGATTTGTATTAGGTCAAACAAAGACATCTTCACAAGGGTTTGGTGAAGTTGTTTCACCATGGAGTCGCGAATTGCCCCTGAAGATGTTGGTTGAGATGTACCCAAGATAGAAATCTTGGGGTTTGGTGGTGGAGAGGGCTTGGTGAATGGATATGTCAAAGGGGTAAAAACTTTCTCTTTTCCTTTATCCTTTAGGGTTTGGGACCTAGTGGCCACATTAATAGTGTTGATTTTGAATAAAGGGGGAGAAGGTGGTAGAGGGACCATAATCTCGCGTTGGGATCCCGATTCAAGTGAGGAGGTTTGGGAGGCATGGGATGGTGTCGATAGTTTGTCAAAAAGGTGGTCAAGAGAATCCTCAATGAGAAGGCTATCCTTTTCCAGGTGTTGGTGAATGACAACCTTAAGAGCGTAGCAACTCTCAGTATCATGCCCAGGTGTGCAATGATACAAGTAGATTTGAGTGTCATCGAACTAAGATGGTTTTGATCTGAGAGGTCGGTATGGCTTAATGGGTGGGAGAACGATGGTAGAAGACTACAACAGTTAGCGTAACAACAAAGCATAGGAACCCACTAATGGGTCTGCGCTCGTTGTTGCAGTAGGGGTTGACAACTTTTGTTTAGGAGGGGGGAGTTTTTCATACCACCTTTTTGGTTGGTGGTGTGGCCACACATGTAGATGGCACTTTCTTGATGAGAGGTATTGAATTTCTTGGAGGAAATATATTTTTGACGGGTAGAGGGAGTAATGGAGGTAGTTTGTCTTTGTGAGGTGTTGGAATAGGGAGCACTACTGTTAAAGTGGAAGGATGTGGACCTAAGATAAAGGGTAATGGTGAAGGTGGGGGAGGAGTAGATCGACGTGGTTTAGCATCCTCTTTTAGTATGGTGTGAGGATCACTACTGTGTAGGGTGAGGTTCAGATCTAACTTCACTTGTGGGTGAGTTAGGTTTGATATAGGGCGAACACTGAGAGATCTAATCTATTTCAACATGGTAGACGCCTGCGAGGGTTTAGATTCAGACGTGGAAAGCTGAGCTTCTGATGATTTAGAAGTGGAAACCTAATCCTCATCAGAGACTTTGGGGTAAATCATCATGGAAGGGTTGGTAGTATAAGGCGAAGTGGGATGTGTAGGATAAGGAGCCCTAAGTCGCTCCCATAATGCCTCATACTCTAGGTTCCTAGAATGGAGGAATCATAAGTTTTCTGCCAATCGAGAGAAGGGTTTAGATGACGTTGTGTGAGGCTTTATAGTCGGTCCTTCAGAGGATTTGGGTGATTATGAGAGCAGAAACATGTTGGATGCAGCAATCTCAGGCCAAAGGTGAGATATAACCATCACCAGATCTTCCTCGACCAAAGTGGGTGAGGTGGCGAGTTCTTCTCTCAATAGAGAAGGGATTGGAGAATTTGGCTCTTCAAGCGGATAGAGTGCAAGGATGATCATGCCTTCCACGTGTGGTCTAGGAGCGTGGAAAGTATGATCCTCCATTGGTAATAAGAAGGATAAGGGTGGGGCCACCGGTGTTGGTACCATCAAAGCATCCTCCAATATGGGAGAGGTCAAAGTAGACTCTCTTACGTGTAAAAGGGGGTGGATGGAGGACTATCCTCCATCGATGGAGGAAAAATAGGAGAGGAAGGCTCCTCTAAAGGGTAAAATAGATGCATGATGGCCCCTTCTACATGAGGGTGTGGGGTATGAATGGTAAATTATTCTAATGGTAGAAGAAGAGGGAAGGTGGGGGCAAGAGGAACAGGTAATACGAGATCCTCACAAGGTAGAAGAATGGGTAGAGGAGGTGCTTGATGTTATGGGGGTGATACAGGTGAAACGGGTTCATCCACGCGAGGAAGAGGGCGAGGCAAAGGGAGCTCTTCGTTGTGTGGGGGTGGTATGGGTAAAATAGGCTCTTCTACCTATGGTGGAGAAATGGGTTGACCAACCTCTTCAGGTTGTTAGAGAGGTTGGATAGGAATGAAAGGAAAGACCATGTTGACCATGCATATGTTGCATTCTTGAGGGTCATCGACCATGGTCTGAACATTGTTCTAACTTGGGGGATGGTTAGGAAATGGTTGCCTAAAGACATCCATGTTTTGGTTGGCCGATGCATTAGGGTTATCCAAAACAAGGTCCCCTTTGTCTAACATGTCTTGAACAATGTTTTTTAGGGTTTTTCAATTATCCATGTCATGACCCTTGACACGATTATAGTTACAAAACTTGGTTTCCCTATACCATGTAGGGATGGCTCGTGAGGGGTCAAATTGGATAGGTGGTCAGATTTGAGGGAGGTTGAGGACTCCCTGCTTCACTAATTTATCCAATACGGAAGCATAATATTCTCCTATTAGAGTGTATTGTCGCTTTTCATATCGTTGTTGGAATTGTTTAGTGATGTTTTACGAAGTGGAGGGCTCAGATTGGTTGGCTATGGTAGAAGATGGTGACCTAAGGACCACAACATTTGTCGATCCCTTGGACTTGGGGTGGGAAGAAGAAGGTTTGAAAGAAGAAGGGTCATTGGGTTTTGTGTTGGTATTTTTGTTACACAGTTTGACCCTATCTTCTTCGATTGCACGGAGTTCAAGCTTTCGGGCCATAGTGAAAGCTTCATCGAATGTGTGGAAAGTTTGAACCCGCAGAGTGGATGAGATGTGCTTGGCACATGCTCTTGAAAAGAGCTCAATAAGCTCAGGTTGAGGTAGTGAAAAGGAGAGTTGGTTGATCAAACCTCTCTAACGGGCGACAAAGTCTGCTATTAACTTATCCTCAAATTGTCTAATGGAATAAATGTCTGTGATGGAGGCCTTCTTGGTAATATTGATTGAGAAATGATCGAGGAATAGCTAAGCGAGTTAAACGAAGGTGAAGAGAGAATGACTGGTAATGGAGCTATACCAATCAAGGGCGGCACCAAAAAGTGACATAGGGAATGTGCAAAGCAATAACGCATCATCATGCCCTATGAGGTAGCAAGCATGTCTAAATGCTCATAGATGTTGTGGGTCCTCTTTACTCTGAAAGTGAGTAAATTTTGGGGGTTCCCACTGGCTAGGGTATGGTCGAATGGGAACTGAAGGGTGGATAGGTTCGTTGTAGATTTATTCATACAAAAGAACACTCCTCAAACCTGAAATAGACGTCTCAAGGTTGGACATATTATCCATCAACATCTTAATTAGATCAGCAGATGGATTGGCATGAGGGGCACCCCCTAAGTTATAGGGTACTTGGAAGGCATTGGAAGGGGTGTATGATGTACTTGGTTGCATTTATGTAGGTGCAACATAGTGATAGTTCATCATAGGGGCCGATGTCGAGGCCAAGGGGGCTTGTGCCGTGAAGTTGGAGGGCACAACTTGACTAGATGCCACCAAGGGTGGTTGAATGGCGGTGACACTAGTTAAAGGATAAGTGGTCACTCTCATGTTTATAGGCATAAGAGTGGATGGGATAGAGACAATCAAGTTCTGGAAAGGTGTCAAACTTGGTTGAATTGTTTGCATTTGAGGGGGTACGAAAACCCTGATGGAGGTAGGGTAAGAAAGGATAGAAGGGGAGGCCAAATCTTGAACATTGGCCATGGTTGGGTTACTGGTCGAGGCAGTGGCCTAAGTGACCATACGCTGGGTAGCGGATATTGTTGATATCATTGCCGCTTCAACCAAAGAAGTTGGCATCCCATAAATAGGGTTACCCGAAGGATCTCACGTTTGGCTTCTAGCGAGATAATGTTGGAGAGCCTTGACGTTCTGGTCAAGGAATCTCTCAAAATCTTGATCTCCTTCAAGAATAATAAGAGGTTGATCAGGGGTAGGTTGGATAGGAGTATGCTCGGTGTCTGAAGTATACTCCATTAGATGACTTGGCACGAAGGGCGAAGGTGGGAGTGGTTGTTGACTCGTGTGGTCAACAAGGAATTTGGCTTGACTGCGTGTCAAGACCATCCAAGGCAAAAGGGGTTCAGGTTCCAAAAACTATGTTTTAGTTTTAGAAAACCAAAATTTGTGTTAAACAACAAGAAATTTGGGTTTTAAGCTTGTTGTTTGATTTTTTTTTAATTAATTTGTTGATAGTGACCGATGTTAGTTGTTTAATCGATATTGATTAGAAAATGTTGTTGATGTCGGTCAGTTAACTGATGTCGGTGAAGGTTTGGTTCCCGACGTCGGTGGAGAAACCAATGTTGGTTTTTGTGTAATTCCAGAAACACAGAAGATTGATAGTTTTTGGAAGAAGAAGATATTATGAGTTGTTTTGGACTTTAGAATGGTATGACCTTACCAGCTCAAACACTCAAATAAAACTAGTAGAATAGATGATTAGGCAAGCAACCTCTAAAATGTTAGATTCCTAGGAATGACTTTTAAAGTCGTGGTGGCTTATGCCTTAAGAGAATGTGTTGGGAGTTGGGCTTGTAGAACAGTTCCTAGAGAGGAAGTTTATGGCTAGTTTCAGGTTGTGTTATGGTGCTCAAAGATATTTGTGTTAGGGTCAGTACATGGCCTGGTGTTGGGGCTTGCTCCCCTCACTTCACGAACCCAGAGCTGAGCTAGGCCGCTTAGCCAGAATATACCTTCCCTATAGTTTATACTCTGCCAGAGAACAAAGTGGGTCCTCCTCTTGGTGGTGAAATCCAAGTAGGATCGCCATGTGGGGTAAGGTATCCACTAGGTGATGAAATCCTAGATGGGCCTTGTCTCAAGTAAGTTTATGTGTTTGATTTGAAGTGATTATGGTTTGGTTGTGTCACATTCGTGCACTACGATTCATTTATAATGCTTTAATTACTAAGTGGGATAAGTGTGCATCCAAACAAGAATGAAATGCAGTAGGTTTTAACCCAAATTGAAATATGTTATTCAAATGCAAACAAATGGAGAAGAGGTAAAGAGTATGAGTTTTTCACTACTCTATGATGCATGCAAGAAGTAACAAGAAGAAAAAGAGATGTTCTTTTTAACCTCTGCTAATGATTTCTTTTTAAAACAAAAAGATAGAAAAGGTAAAAAAAGGAGAAAGAATTAATTAATTTTATGTAAAAAAAATAGAAAGTAAGAGAAGCTAATTTTTTTATTTCTCAAGAAATAAAGGCAAAGAAGAGGGGATGCAAGAAGTGAATATTTTTCTAATGCATCTACATGAAAATTTGATTTTTAAAAGAAGAATAATGAACCCAAGGAAAACTCCAAGGGTCCCACCGGGTGTGCCAGATTGTTTCTCTAGATTTTCACTAATTACATTCAAAAGAGAAAGAAACTAAGGTTAAGAGGTTATGGGTTTGATGTTACTCAGATTTAGTGCACATCGTATCCAAGCCTTGTGGGAGCTCTTCTTTGGATGTGAAGGAAACACCTGCAATAAGAATGAAACTTAAATAAGAAAGATGTTAGAAGAGGCTATCATGGACTGCCAAGCTATGCGCTCGGTCCTAAAAGCGTGAAGCTCCTTAAGCGATGACAGTCCATTGTTTAAAGATAAAAGTATTGTAAAGAAAGAAATGATAAATGACTAAATAAATAGAAAAGTAGATGGTGTGTACCTCTTCCTTGCAGACTGTGATCTCATAATGCTACAGAAGGCTGGCTGAAGGTTCTATCTGGTTTAGATGGGCTGTTTGGATGGCTTTTTAGTTTACTGGTTTAGAACACAGTCGTCGATGTCAGTGGGTCTGCCGAGGTTGATTGGGTAAATGATGTTGATGTCAGTCTAGCTAAAGGTGTCGATGTCAATTGGTCTACTGATGTCAGTTTGAGTTGTAGATGTCAACGTCGATTGGTCTACTGATGTCAGTTGGGGTCGTCAGCCTTAGATGGCTTTTAGAGTATTTTTAGGATAGACAAAGGGGTTTTTGGAAGTTTAGAAGTTGGTGCAGGGTTGCGAGAAGGTGAATGAGGTTTGAGGAAGGGTATAGGTAGAGGATTGGTGTGAAAACGGGGTGAGAATAAGGGGAAGGCCTTTTAGCCCCTCCAAGAAAGAAGTCGGGCCTCTCGACAGTATTTAGAAATATCAATGAAAACTAATTGACAATATATTCTAAAACACTGAAATGAAAACCAAAATACTTAGCTTTATAAGGTGAAGAACCAGAGGTGTCAGAATAGTGATTCTCGTTGTGGTTGATGTGATTGATGTTGTGAGCCAATGAAGTGAACATGGATTGCTTCAATTCAGTAGCTTGAGGTCCTCGTATAATCTTTCAATCTAGTCTTTGGAATGATTTATGCAGAGCTTCAGTAGCCAGGAGAATAATAGTCAAGTTTTGGTGCTTGAAATCTCAGAGTGTGCATGTCAATGTGTGAAAAGGTGGGCTTAGCTCAATGTTAGAGCTTGGCTTATGTAACCGACGTCGACGTAGAATTGCTGACGTCAACCGTGGGTTGACCGACGTCAGTAGAGAGAGAATAGGTAAAAGGGCTATTTTTAGCTCTTTGCCCATTTCTCCACCCACCAAGTGCCTTTTCCTTTGGAAAATGGTCAAAACAAGGGCTTATGAGGCACGTGAGTTGGTTAGGGAGTTAAGATGGGGTGAGAATAGGTCATGTGTAGTTAGAGTTTGGAGGACCTAGTCTCAGGCTGACTCATAGGCTAAGAAATGGTCTTAGGGTGAGGTGTCTAAGTGAGGTGTCCAAGGTGAGGTAATTAATTTAAAATAAGTAGTTTTTAAATTAATAAGGTGTGCAAGTGTGGGTTAAGAGTGTTAACATTTAGAAGGGGACCAAGGGGGTTGACACGATATTGGTGTCTACAGCAAGGTCTATGTGTCTAGCCCATCTCAACAAGAAACTCACTTCAGGCAGCTGTGAGTTGATGAAGAAACACTTGAGATTCTGAGGCGTTGACTGGGCGACCATGGGAATCCTATGCCTTAGCTTGTCAAACCTGGTAATGAAGTCCCTCATAGGTTCATGGGGCTCCTTCTTCATCTGTGTGAGCTGGGCTAGCAAGGCATGCACATCCTCTATAGGATTAAACTTGGCTTCAAATTTGTCTTTAAGTGTATCCCAATCAGTCACTGATCCAGCCTGTAGGTGGTAGAACTAGTTTGTAGCAGTGCCTTGTAGTGTCTCCATAAATTGCCTGACTGCTATGACTTCAAATTCCACTCTTATTACGCCAAATGCTATGCTGAAGGCTACAATATGTTCATCAGGGTGAACCTTCCCATCCCCAAAGAACTTAGAGAAATTCTTTCTTGAGCTGCATGGAAGTTCATGCAGGGGTGGAGTCAAATTGAGTGGGCCAAATGAGTTACCCCAGGGGCCTTGAGCCATGATTTGATTATGTAAAAGCGGGATCACAAACTTGGGTGGAGAATGGATAGACAAAGCTTTGCTAGGAATAGAAAAAGAAGCTCTACTTTATGTTGGTGTCCTGGTAGGGCTAAGAGGAAGACTCCTAGTTTGTTGAAGATGAGGTTGTGGAGGAAACAACTTAAAATTACTCTGCTGCACCAACTCAAAAGCAACATCAACAACACCTTGGGATTTTTGGCTTTTGGTATAATGTGGAGTTGCCATATTGTAGAAGAAAAATGGAAAAGAACAAGATCTGCTTCAACTTGAAGCTTGAGACTTCAAACTGCGCACTCTTCCCCAGCGGAGTCACCAAAAACTATTGGTTGAATACTTTGGTGATTAGCGTACTGATAAACAAAATAGGTCTGATTAGCCAAAGTAGGAAGATTGGTCATCCAAATGTGTAGGTTCACCACATCAAAAGGGGACTAATCTCTCCTCTCATCAAGGGGAGGTTCCCTATAGATATGCTATATATATTATATAAACAAAAAATAATACTCAAGGGTAGGACAAACCAGCGATCTCTCTTTATTCAGAGATGATGCATGCAAATCAAAGGAAAAATCTCAAGGGAACTGATAGAAAGCACTCCTCTTCTTTCAAAAGTACTATTCAGCAAACCACAAGAATACTCCTGGTAGTAATTGTAAAATGTAAACAAGGACGTAGTAACCAACAAATTGAGATGTAGCACAAAGTCTTCACCTGAATTACCCAAGAGTGAGATACGAAGGACAATGGGGGCACAAAGTCATCCCAAGGTCCTTTACACATAAACAAAAAGAAAACACACTAAAAGCAATTGTGGGGGCACAAAGTCTCTCCACAGTTGACTTCAGGACACCTTCCTGACTATTTTCACTAGTCTTGCTTGTTTAAATAAAGGAACAAAAAATATATTAAGGAAAAGACATAAGAACAATTTCCCGAACAACAAAGATATCACAGCACAAAGTCTGAAAAGTCATTTGCTTTCTTATTCCAATAACAAAATATGATCAACAATCTAAGCTCAAAGTCTCAATAATGCCTTTCAATTTGGGTAGAGTTTTGTTTTTGATTGTCAGAGAGAGATCCTTTATAATAACGAGAGAGTCCCTTATATAGCCTCTTCAAGAAGGACTCGGGAACCATAACACATCATGTTACATTGAATTTTGTTAAGAAGACATGCTAGAATTCAGGGGTATTTACCCATTTTCTTTTCTCAATGCAGAGAAATGAGTCACGCTATTGAAAGTTTGCATCTTTCAATGTCCACCTGGCGATCTGATCCTTCTTCATCATTCCTCCTTTTTTGTTTAATTGAATTAGGTCCTTGATTCAATTTGATGCTCTATTCCTTAGTCACTTCCTATTGATCTTGGCCTTAAAGTGTTTGAATGCATTTAGGTTTGTAGATTTAAACTTACAAGGATCAACAGCTATTTCATTGTCGCAACTTTGACGTCTGCGAGCACGTCACTTTCCTCTGCAATTCCTTCGGCTTTGTTGTTTGAGCTTTCCCAGAGGGAACCTGCCCTTTGGGCCTTGAGAAATGATCCACTTTGGGCTGGGAAGAGCCCCTCACAATGGTATCTACCCTTCGGGGTCCTTTGGTGGCTTTTTATCTTTGGAATCCTTCGGAGCTTTCTCGCAGACTTTTTGTGCAGACATTTTCCCGTGAACAAAAAGTCTACAAGAATTATCGCTTTGTCTTTGGCCTTCAAAAATTCCTTCATCTTTCCTCCCATAGCCTTTTTAAAGGGTGATTTTTTTGACCAAGTGCCCTCCGTAAGGGCACTTTTCCTTCGAGAGGCTCTTTTGAACTTTTGCATTGAACCGCTCCTTTGAACCAACCGTTGAACCAAGCTGATGAACCCTTTGATTGAACCAAAAGCTGTTGAACCGTTTGATGAACTGACTGAGTGAAACGAAGCATTTAACCAACTAAATTAAACCAAGCCTTTGAATCAAATTAGTTTGAATGGTTCATCGATTCAATTGGTTCATTCTCTTTGATTTGGCTAAGTCCTTTTGATCCTTGTTGAACCAAACACGTTGAACCTATTGAACCTTGAAGCGGTTGAACTCTTGCTGCTGATGTTGAACATTTGAACCTGTTGAGCCCGTTGAACCAAAATGGTTCAAGGTTCAATGGTTCAATCCTTGCTTAGAATCTTGTTGATGAAATCTTTTGGTTGAACCTGGTCATTGAACCAACTTTGAGATCGCCTAAGTGTTGAAAGCTTGCTTCTTTCCTGTAGAGTCCGTAGAAATCAACCTGTGAAGCTCGTTGAACTTGGCCTGTAGAGTCCATAGATTCATGCTTGATGAGTTCGTACATTTTATGAGAAGCTTGAAAAATGAGGAATTTGAATGCTCAGAACAAATTTTGAAAAGGGAAGAGACAATTTTGGTCTGTAGGACCAAAATAGTTCAAATGTTGTCCCAAAAATGAGTGATATTTTTCGGGGACAACACTTGGAACACCTTGAGCTGAAAAAAATTGATGAAACACTTCATAAAAACTTTAATTATACCAATTATAAACTCACCTTAGGTTCCCAACACCATTTAGATCATTTCACTCCTTGAACCACCCAATTAAGTCTACTCACAATTAGGCCTTCTCACTGCTAGAAAGTCTATCTTGCAAATCTGATGCACACACTCAAGTTTGACACATAAAACAAATAAAAAATAACATGGATAGGATATAAATGACTTTATGTTTAACATTATGTTCATTATAATTCACCAAATAGATCAAAATACGTCTAACTGATCAACTTCATATGCTCTCTCAAAACTGCACATAAGCCTTAAGAACCTAGTCAAAAGCCTTTAAATTTTCACACCTTCATAAGAGTTTATCATGCATAAAAATATGTTAAAATTAACCTATGATAAATAAATAATAACTTAATATGCATTGTATTCTTCAACACTATGTAAAAATACTTAGGAACAATATTCTCACTCACACACAGAAAATTATCGGAGCTCTAAAAACATAGTCATGAAGATCAAGATTTAGAACAGCTATGTGAACACCTTTATGAACATAAAATGGGTTTACATGATCCTTAAACATCCTTATAACATCCTGGAATAGATATATTACAAGGTTCAATATCAATATTGGTCTTCCAGACCAATCTCACATCTTCACCCTACACAAACCTTACTGTGTTAGACAATTCACTTTGAGAACAACTTCAGCCTATTTGTGTGCATCTTAAAAAACTATAAACAAAGGGGATCTGATGTATAGGTATTGAAAAATTAACCTATGCATTTTTATCCATCCCTAATTCTCTGCAACTGATGCCTAATCTCTTTCTCACTACTGCTTGGTTTTCTCACTTTCTTGCTTATTAGGTCTTTTTAGAAATATGCCAACTTCCATAACCGATTTAGCATTTTTAAGGTCTACAAGTTGATTATAAACTTACATGGGCACAAATTATAAGTCTCACACATCATCCTCCATCCATTTGCATGCTTTGACTTGGTTAACCTATTGCAACCAACATTCCCCACTCATCCTGATCTTGGGGACCCTTAAGAAACTTGTGTATCTTTTTTGAAGTATCCATGCGTTAAGGCCCCTTTTATAAAGGTTGTAGATCATGCACTTATGAATGGATCATGTTTGTGAATGTTGTAACTTCATTCTGAGGTAACCTAGCTAATGAATTTGCTTAAGTCTCTTTTTATAGGTTTCTAGGAAGAACTAGGCTTTAGGTGGCCCCTAAGTTCAAATTTGAATATTGGCAGGAAAAATTGAATAAATTGATTAACAAAAAGGTTTACATCATGTTTTAAAAGAAATGCTATTGGTTGAATATTTTATCGATCAACGTACTGATAAACAAAATAGGTCCTTGCTTAAGGCTCAAAAGGGCAAGTTCAATTCAAAAAAGTGCCAAACAGAAAAGCCGAAAGAAGACAAAGGAATGACGTGCCCGAAAATGTCAAATTCAACTCAGTTAATTAGCCATTAATCTTTTAAACATACAAGACCAAAATACAATCACAGATCTCAAAGCCAAGACTAGCAGAAAGCGGAGAAAGAATAGAACAATAAACTAAATCTAGGACCTGATTCAATTAACTAGAAAAGGAGGAACAATGAAGATAAGATTTAGATCGCCAAGAGAACATTGGAAGTTGCAACTTTCAATAAGCACAACTTATTTCCTTGCATTGATAAAATCAAATGGGTAAAGCGCCCCTAAGTTCCAGCGTGTCTTCTTAACAGGTTCTAATGCAAAATGATGTATTGATTGTTCCCAAGTCCTTCTTGAAGAGGCTATATAAGGGACTTTCTTCTATTGTAATAAGCATCTCTTTTTTGACATTTAGAATGAAACTCTGCCCAAATTGAAAGGCATCATTGAGACTTTGTGCTCAGTTTGTTAATCATATTTTGTTACTGGAATAAGAAAGCAAGGGGCTTTTTTAGACTTTGTGCTGTGATTTCTATGTTATTAAGGAAACTGTTCTTATGTCTTTTTCCTTGATATATTTTATGTTCCATTAATTCAATAGGCATAATTAGTAAAATTAGTCAGGAAGGTGTCATGAAGAATCAATTGTGGAGAGACTTTTTGCCCCCATAGCTGCCTTCAGTGTGTTTTCTTTTCATTACTATGTAAAGGACTTTGAGAATACTTTGTGCCCTCATTGTCCTTCATATATTAATCTTGAGCATTTCATGTAGAGACTTTGTGCTGTATCTCAATTTGCTGGTTACTATGCCCTCAGTTATATTCTGCTTTTATTTCCAAGAGTATTCTTGTGGTTTGTTGAATAGTACTTCTAAAAGAAGAGGAGTACTGTCTATCATTTCCCCTAAGTTTTTCCTTTGATCCATGTGCATCATCTCTGAAAGAAGAGAGATGGATGGTTTGTCCCACCTATGAGTATTATTTCTGTTTATATATATAGTATACCTACAGGGAACCTCCTCTTGATGAGAGGAGAGATCAGTGTCTTTTTGATGTGGTAAAACTACACATTTGGATGACTTATCTTCCTACTTTGGCTGATCAGACCTATTTTATTTATCAGTATGCTGATCGACAAAATATTCAACCAACAGTTTTTGGCAACTCCGCTGGGAAAAAGCGCACAGTTTGAAGTCTCAAACTTCAAGCTAAAGCAGATCCTACTCTTTTCCAATTTTTGTTCTACAATTTGGCAACTTCATGATATACCAGAGGCCAAAAATCCCAAGGTGTTGTAGACCCTACTTTTGAGTTGGCACAGCATAATAATTTTGAGTTGTTTCCTCCACAATCTCACCTTGGACGAACTGCTGGTCGAGCCTTGCCTGCTCACACTCCACTTGGATTAGTGATCCCACTTTTGCATAATTAAATCATGGCTCAAGGACCCTGGGGTAATTCTTTTGGTCCCCTAAATTTGACTCCACCTCTGCATGAGCTTCCATGTAATTCAAAGAATAACTTTCCTAAATTCTTCGATGATGGGAAGGTTCATCTTGATGAACACATTGTGGCTTTAAGCATAGCCTGCAAGGTAATAGGGGTGGAATTTGAAGATGTAGCGGTCAGGCTATTCATGGAGACATTACAAGGTGTTGCTACTGACTGGTTCTATCACTTGCAGGCTGGGTCAGTGACTAATTGGGACACTTTGAAAGATAAATTTGAAGCCAAGTTTAAGCCTACAGAAGATGCACATGCCTTGCTGGTCTAGCTCACTCAGATGAAGAAAAAGCCTCATGAGCCTATGAGGGATTTTATTGCCCGATTTGACAAGTTGAGGCACATGATTCCCCTGGCCACTCAGCCAACACCTTAAAACCTCAAATGCTTCTTCATCAACTCACAACTGCCTGAAGTGAGTTTTTTGCTGAGACGGGCCAGACATGTAGACCTTGTTGCTACTCAAGACTTGGATACTAAGGTAGAAGATGATCTTATCTTGGAGATAAAGAGAGACCCTAATAAAGGATAATCCTTTTTATTTTTTGAGTACTCCCCTGTAGTCACTACTGACCCAATGGTACAAAAGTTAGCAAATGAAATGCTAGCTCTAAGAAAGCAAGTGGCGTAAGGGATGTCATCTGCTCCTACATACAGAGATATGCCCAAGAGGAATTTCCAAAATCAGGCGTACCAAGGCAATGCTGCTAGGAATCAGGGACAACAAAATTACCTTTCTCCTCCATAGAGGAATCTCACCCTTGAAGCACCTCCAAACAACTCGGCAGTTGGATATCTTGAAGCTGAAACAAATTTTTCATTCCAGTCTGAGTTAAATCTTGAAGATGATGCTAATCTCTTCATTGAGAAAGAAAAAGAATTAGCTGACGACTCCCATATTGATTTTCTGAACTATCAGGATGAACCTAAAGGTGAAGGCCATGCAACTGAGGAGTAATATGCTGTATTCACCAGGTCTAAAAATCAATCAGCTCAACAAGCTGATAAAGAGAAAATAGAGGAGCGACCTCAATCAGTAGTTTCAATTGCTAAGTGAGGATCCACTCTTCCTTTCCAGCCAAAGGACCTAGTGGTTTCAAGAAAGGTAAATACCCCAAATGCTCCTACGCCTTCTACTTCAATTTCATAGTCCAATCCTCCACCTTTAAAAAATCAAAAGGATGAACTCCCATCCTCTGCTCCTAGCTCATTCCAGGCATTTGATATCATTGACCATGTAAAGAGAACCAAAATTCAAATGTCTAAATTTGAATTTCAACAGTCCCATCCTGAGTAGTTAGACAGATTGGTTCAATGTGTTAAAAATCAAAACATCCTTATTGAACGAATGATCCCTAAGGTGACACATGATGCTGCCAAAAATACACCCACCAGGAACAACCTTGTCACCACTCCTCCTACTGCTCCTGGTAGGACTGAACCTTTTTATGTCACATTACTGATAAATGGATATAAGCTGAATAATTGCATCATTGATTCTGGAGCTTCAGATAATGTCATGCCTGCTAAAGTGGCCGAATCCCTTGGTCTCACATTGACCAAGACATTTGGGAGATGTTTTTCCATGGAAAATAAACAAGTACCATTACTGAAATAAATTAAAGATGCCTAATTTGCATTTGCAGCCTTTCCAACCAAGAGAATCAAGATGACTGTCTTAGTAGATGATGTCCCAGCATCTTATGGCATTTTGCTTGGACAAAATTTTTGCAAGGACGTGGGAGGTGAATTAAACATGGATCTATTTGAAGTAAGGATCCCTGTCCAAGGCGTGATGAAGAGACTGGTCCCTGAAAAGGAAGCAAAATTTGTGGTCACTCAGACATCAGCCCCCGAAGCTCAAATTCTTTTTGAATCTGTAGGTATGGGATATCATTTTCTATCTACATATGAAGTGCATAAAACACCTGAAAGTATCAACTCAGAAATTAGTTCAATAAGATCAACAAAAAAATTGGTAAGCTACAGTACAGACCAAGGAGGATTCTCCCTTTTTGATGAAGGAAAGTCTAAAGACAAGTCAGTATCAGATGAAATATGGACTTTGAAATTTGATGGTAGCTATTCTTCTACCAGTTCAGGGGCTGGGATTGTTTTGATATCTCCTCAAAGAGATATGTTCCCTTCATCTTACAAATTACAGTTCAACAATACTAACAATACAACTGAATACGAATCTTTGTTGCTGGGCATGAAGGTTGCTCAAGAAAAAGGCATTAAGTTTCTTCATGCCAAAGGGGATGCTAAATTAGTAGTTTGTCAAGTGAAGAATTTATACCAAACTAAGAATGAAAGATTACACCACTACCGTAACTTGGTTTGGGACCAAATTGAAAGTTTTGATGCTTTCAACATTTTTGCCATACCTAGAGAGTCTAATGACAAAGCTAATGCACTTACTATTTCAGTAACTCTCTTAGTTTCTCATTCATATTTCAAAAAAGACAAGTATACCATTGAGCTGGTTTATAGGCCAAGTGTTCCTGACAATTCTGATCATTGGCAAGTGTTCAATGATGATCATCAAATCATTGCCTTCTTAGAATGAAAAGATAATTTTGAATAGCTATGTTTTGAAGGCAATGAACCTCAGAAGAATAAATGTGTCTGAATTCAGCTCAGATATAAATGAAGAATTATTGCAGCTGAAAGAAAACAAAATTCTCAAAGCCCTGGTTTCTCTTGAAAAGCTGTTTGACAAACATGATAGATTCATTAAACAACAACAAACAGACTCAAGTTTCTCTCAAGAATTCGATCAAGTGAATCTGTCTACTGAAGAAAATCCCAAGATGATCAATATTGGTAAGTGCTGCACCCTTGAAGAAAGATTCAAGTTCACTTCTTTACTCTGTCAATACATGGATGTCTTAGTATATTCTTATGAAGACTTGAAGTCTCTCAGACCAGATGAAATCTGCCATAACATTCCTCTCAAGGTTGACTCAATGCCATACAAGCAAAAATCGAGATACTATAATCTAAAAATGTCAGGTACTATTCTGTCTGAGATACAAAAGATGTTAAATGCTAAAATCATTTTCCCAATCCATCATTCTACATGGATTGCAAACATAGTGCCTGTAAGGAAGAAGAATGGCAAAATTTGCATTTGTGTAGATTTTAGAAATCTGAATCAAGCATCTTTGAAGGATAATTATCCTTTACCAATTATGGATCAAGTGCTTCAAATAGTGACAGGTGCAGAGATGTTATCAATGCTGGATGGTTTCTCAGGTTATAATCAGGTTGAAGTTGGTGAAACAGACCAATACAAGACTGCATTCACTACGCCTTGGGGTACATTTGCATATAAGAGACTACCTTTTGGTCTAATAAATGCTGGTGCTACTTTTCAGAGAGCTATAAATATGGCTTTCAAAGATGAGATTGGTAAATTCATAGTGGTATACCTTGATGATTTGACAGTCTTTTCAAAGCATCGATCTGATCATGTACGCCACCTACAACAAGTGCTGGAGCGCTGTCGCCAGAATGGTATTTCCTTAAATCCTAAAAAGTCTTTTTTTGGAGTAACAGAGGGGAAACTCCTTGGACACATTGTGTCCAAAGAAGGCATAAAGATTGACTCAGATGGAGTCAAGTTTATTCAAGAGCTTAATCTACCTACAAATAAGAATGCTATTCATTCTTTCTTCAGAAAAGTGAATTTATTACAGAGATTCATCCCCAAATTTGCTGAGAAGACTAGACATATTGTGAACATGAAGAAAGGGAAGACTGTCTTCAACAGGACAAAGAAGGTATGGAATCGCCCATCTCTTTCATGAGTTGCCCTCTCAAAACTCATGAGATGAAATATTCAAATATAGAGAAGCACGTCTATGCATTGGTAAAAGTAGTCAAATATTTTTGCTTCTATATTCTGAATTCACATACTACTGCCTTAGTTCCTGACACTATAATCAAGTCTATATTAACTCAGTAGGAGTTTGGCACAAAGAGAGGTAATTAGATTGCAAAGATCTAAGAATTTGATCTAGATATCAAGCTGACAAAGCTGATCAGAAGTAAAGGCCTATGCCAATTGATGGCTGACAATAAGCTAGAAGATACATAACATGAAGAAGCTGAAGTGGAAAATACTCCAACAGTCTTTTTTGTCTCCACTACCAATGAATGGTACTCAGGTATTGCCTATTTTTTAACTTATGTTGAATGTCCTACTCATTTGTCTTACAAAGAAAGGAGGACTATCAGGTTGAAAGCTGCCAATTTTATCCTTTATGATAATGGCCTGTACAAGAGAAGCATAGATGGAGTATTCCTTCGCTGTGTAGACAAAGAGCAACAAACCCAGCTTTTAAAATCTTTCCACAATCTGGCCTATGGAGGACATTTTTTAGCTTCTGTGACTACTCACAAGATTCTGCGAGCCAGGTATTACTGGCCAACTCTTTTCCAAGATGCACATAAGTGGGTGAGAAAATGTGAACTCTGTCAGCAATTTGTTGGAAGACCTAAGTTGGATACCCTGCCTCTCAAGCCAGTAATCATAGAGGAACCTTTCCAGCAATGGGGACTTGATTTTATTGGGACAATAAACCCATCTTCAAGTGCTGGACATGATTATGTCCTTATAGCGAATGATTATTTCACCAAGTGGGTAGAAGCAATCTCAACTAAGCATGCTACTTCAAAAGTTGTATGCAACTTCCTCAAAGAAAATATCATTTACAAGTTTGGAGTTCCACTCAAAATTATTACTAATAATGCAGCTTGTTTCACCTCTTAAGAGATTTAGCAATTATGTTTTCATTATGGAATTACACTCTCTCATTCTTTTGATTATTTTCCACAAGGGAATGGACAAGCTGAGTCCAATAATAAGAATTTGGTAGCTATTATCAAAAAGCTAGCAGATGATAATCAAAAGACATGGCATAAAGCATTGGTTGATGCTCTGTGGGTAGACAGGATCACACCAAAAAGGGCAATTGGTATGTCTCCTTTTCAACTTCTTTACGGTATTAACGCTGAGATACCAATCACCTTGGAGTTACCAGCCTTGAAATTGGTGAAGGCCATTAAAGATCAGACATATGAGAGTTCTCTTGACAAAAGAATCATGTGCCTGACTCAGTTGGAAGAATAGAGAACCATGGTGGTGGACATAATTTCTGCTCATCAAACTCTGGTAAAGAAACTCTTTGATTAGAAGGCCAAAACTCGTGATTTCTAGATTGGAGATCAAGTCCTGTTGTGGGACAAAAGGAGAGAACCAAAGGGGATGCATGGAAAGTTTGACTCCCTTTAGAGAGGCCCATTTATAATTCATCAACAAATTGGTGAAAACAACTTTCTACTGAAATATCAAGATGGCACACTCTTTTCTCTGCCCCATAATGGGTAGCATCTAAAACACTTCAATTCTTGAAGTATCAGATCATTACCTCTGTATATATGTATATTTGTACAGTTTTAATTCTATTTTGTTTTATTTATTTTCTTTTTGAAGCCTTTCATTTTTGGGTAGCATGACTCCATAACCCAATGGTACACATGAAGACACTGGAGATTTTGGATTCTACTCCTTTCAATTTTTTTTGCAATTGATAGAAGTTCCCCAACTGGAGCCAGCTGTTGTCCCCCAAAGGTATCATCTATTTTTGGGACAACATTTGAATTATTCTGGTCCTACAGACCAAAATAATCTCTTCCCTTTCTAAATTTTGTCTTGGGCATTCAAATTCCTCATTTTTCAAGCTTTTCAAAAATCTACGGACTGCAAACAGGCTCATTTCTACAAGTTCAACGGGCTTCACGACTTTTGCAGGTGGATTCAATCAAAAGAATTGGTTTCTAACAATTGGTCATTTTTGGAATTGGTTCATTGCCTTGGTTCAAATAGAAATTTCCATCAGCAAGCATCAGCAGCAGGTTCAATGTTTGTTTCATCCTTTGGTTCAACGTCAAAAGGTTCAAAGGTAGGTACAATCAAGTGGTTCAACGCTTTGTTTCAACATTTGGTTCATCTACTCAGTTTCAACGCTTTGATTCATTCTTTGGTTCAATCAAATGGTTCGTCAGTTGATTCAAGGCTTTGTTTGAACTGTTGAACCAAAATTTGGTTCAACGTCTTGGTTTAACATTTGGTTTAACGTATTGGTTCAATGGTTAGTTCAAACACATGGTTCAAAGCCTTGGTTCAACATCAAATGGTTCAACATTTGATTCAATGGAACGGTTCAACAGTTGGTTCATCGCAAGAGTTTTCCAAAGAAGACTGAAGGCCATTCAAAGACTGCTCGAAGGGTAGATACCCTTGCGAGAGACTCTTCCTAACTCAAAACAGGTCCTTGCTTAAGGCCCGAAAGGGCAAGTTCAATCTAGAAAAGTGCCAAACAGAAAAGCCGAAAGAAGACAAAGGAATGACGTGCTCAAAAATGTCAAATTCAACTCAGTGAATTAGCCATTTATCTTTTAAACATACAAGACCAAAATACAATCACAAATCTTAAAGCCAAGACCAGCAGAAAGCGGAGAAAGAACAAAACAGTAAACTAAATCCAGGACCTGATTCAATTAACCAAAAAAGGAGGAACGATGAAGATAAGATCAGATTGCCAGAAGAACATTAGAAGTTGCAACTTTCAATAAGCGCGATTTATTTCCTTGCATTGATAAAATCAAATGGGTAAAGTGCCCCTAAGTTCCAGCGTGTCTTCTTAACAGATTCCAATGCAAAATGATGTATTGATTGTTCCCAAGTCCTTCTTGAAGAGGCTATATAAAGGACTTTCTTCTATTGTAATAAGCATCTCTTTTTTGACATTTAAAATGAAACTCTGCCCAAATTGAGAGGCATCATTGAGACTTTGTGCTTACTCTATTAATCATATTTTGTTACTGGAATAAGAAAGCAAGGGACTTTTTTAGACTTTGTGCTGTGATTTCTTTGTTATTAAGGAAACTGTTCTTATGTCTTTTTCCTTGATATATTTTCTGTTCCATTAATTTAATAGGCAGAATTAGTAAAATTAGTCAGGAAGGTGTCTTGAAGAATCAATTGTGGAGAGACTTTGTGCCCCCATAGCTACCTTCAGTGTGTTTTCTTTTCATTACTGTGTAAAGGACTTTGAGAAGACTTTGTGCCCTCATTGTCCTTCGTATATTAATCTTGAGCATTTCAAGTAGAGACTTTGTGCTGTATCTCAATTTGCTGGTTACTACGCCCTCAGTTACATTCTACTTTTATTTCCAGGAGTATTCTTGTGGTTTGCTGAATAGTACTTCTGAAAGAAGAGGAGTACTATCTATCATTTCCCCTAACTTTTTCCTTTGATTCGTGCGCATCATCTCTAAAAGAAGAGAGATGGATGGTTTGTCCCACCTATGAGTATTATTTTCTGTTTTTATATATATATATATATAGTATACCTACAGGGAACCTCCCCTTGATGAGAGGAGAGATTAGTGTCTTTCTGAAGTGGTAAAACTACACATTTGGATGACTTATCTTCCTACTTTGGCTGATCAGACCTATTTTATTTATCAGTATGTTGATCGACAAAATATTCAACCAACAAATGCCACACAACCTGAGCCTTTATCCATTCCCTCTCCCTTTTTTCATGGTCTAAATTAATGTACTTTATGGGGGTTCCTTTTGAAAATTGTGTAACTTAGACTAGATTATTAATACTAAAGCCCAAGTATTTAATCTTGACCTTAGTCTTAATGATATATCCTAAGTATTTATGTCCTTGGGTTTAATGGTTATTTCTCATATTCTTTGTAGGATCAACAATGATCGCTCACCCACTAGATTTAATTCAATGGTGCATCGAGCCCAATGACCTTTCAAAGATCTACGAGCTCGACACATGGCCTACCCATGACCATGGTGACTGAAAGAGGTACATAAAGCCTCATGAGGAGGATGCATGAAATATTTCTAGTCAAAAGACAAAGATTTGATAGGACCCACTTAATAAAGACAATTAAATGACTTGGACCTTGCAAGGATCAATAATGATCGCTTGCCCACTGGATTTGATCCAATGGTGCATTGAGCCTTATGACCTTTCAAAAATCCACAAGCTTGACATGTGGCCTACCCATGCCACGATAACTAACATATGTACATAAAGCCCCATGAGGAGGATGTGTGGTAGCTTTATAGTCAATATATGAAGATTTGATGGGACACACTTAATAAAGGCGCTTAGTTAAATGACTTGGACCTTGAAAAGATCAACATTGATCATTTGCCCACTAGATTAGATCTAATGGTGCATCGACCTTGATGACCTTTCAAAGCTCCACGATCTCAACATATAGACAATGTGTATCCAGGGTGCCAACTGAGAAGGATATGCATCACAGAAAAGATCTACCAGGATGTCAAGTGTCATGACCATGTACCAAAGGATCAATGGGTCAATAAGAATGCATAAACTTGGATTTGGGTTATCAGGGTGAAATAAAGAAGGCTTTTGAAAGCCAATGGCTAGTATCCAACTAGCATTTGTGAAAATTACCATGAAAGGCATAGACATGCCACATAGGATCCACATAAGCATGGAGGATCAAAATTAAAGATCTCCTAAGCTCGAAAGCACATTGGGCATGAGGAAGAGGGTCCCATCAAATCTAAGGCATGTATGAGGTTACGAAATAGATATTTCCACTGCTAAATCTCAAAAACCCTAAGCCCTCTATAAAGAAGACCTGAGTTGGCTCAATTGGTCACAAAGCAATCAAAATAGTGCAACTAAAACTTGAAGCAAGTGCCTTAGTGAAACCCTTGATGACCTTACAAAGATAATTTAATGTCATCAATGGTGGTAGGCAGGCAATAGATAAAGATGGCAATTACACCCTTTGCATTATCACTTATTGTCAGGTCCATCTGGGACTGCCCATCAAGAGCCACAAAGAGGACAATCCTCTAAGCAAAAATAAGTAGAACCAATAAAACAAACCTAGGTTGAGTAGCTTGAAGATATCAAAGGAAAAGGAAAATATTTGATTAGGGAACCAAAGATGGAATATAGACTCGAAGAGGGCCCTCCACCCTCAACATCCCCACAAAGACCCTCTTCCCTAGTGGAGTTCATTGGCATGGCTGCCCTTAAAGCAAGTGAGACATTGGAAGGTGCCCTTATCAACATAGTAGTGGCATATGGTTCTAATAAGGAGGAGGATCCTTCTAATATAATAATTAAAGAGGTAACCCCTCTAGATGGGGAGAAGTGAAAGGTGGAATTGGCTGTGGTGCCTCTTACACCAAGTAAGAATCCTAGGTTGACCTTCACTTACCCTACTAGTGAAGTCAACCTTTTTAGTGATGAAAACCCAATCTATGGACCAGCCATCCCTGAATAGTTTGTTTATGGGAAGCTACAGAAAATCCCATCTCTCTCTCCATCATGGGCCTTGAAATGAGTTGGTTTGGGCGTGCATGGTGAAATCAACACATTGTGGACAAGTAGGTAGAAAGAAAGATCCAGATGCTTCAGGCCAAGGAAGGCCAAAAGTTAGACATATTTGGAGCCTCTGGGAATGCAAGCTTAGAAGTTATTGAACATGCATAATTTAAGAAGCCTAACATAAGGGTTCAATTCAACTAGGATACAATAGGGCTAGAAATAATTACCACAATGACTGCTATGATTGGACAAGAAGAGTTCACTTCCAAAAGGTTGAACCATTCACTGGGTTAACCCCTATCAAAGGGTAAGAAATTGGAAAATCCACCATCCATGTGGAGGATTTGGAAATATTTATTAAGGTCAATTCCCAACAAGCTAAGGCATGCATCCAGGGATTACAATAAAGGATTCAAGACTTAGAGTAAAAAAGGAAAGTTTACAGACTCAGGAAATCATCTTAGTGCCTGATATAGTAATAAAAATGCTTGAAAATTCATTTCATGAGATGTTCAAGGCATTAAAGTCTATGAGGTCAAGGTAGAGTGCACTGGAAAACCAAGTCTCGATGACCAAGCAACTAAATGTTCAAGGCAAGCATTTGAAGTAAAATTTCTCAACTCCTTGATATCCAAATCAAAAAACAATTTCCCAATTTCAAGGCTATCAGTAGGGGGCACCTTAGTGCCAACTTTGGAATCATAAGGGATAAGATCCAAACATTGAATACCTGGTAATCCAAAGTTGAAGAGCTTATTGAAGAGGGTAAGTGACTCATCACTAGAATTCAAAAACTCCTAAGAACTATGCTCAAGGATCCTGTCTAGCCCACTGCCCTAGGAATAATTGGTGATGAAGAATTCTAACATAGAGTTACTTTGGTGACTCAAGATATCAAAGGCAACGGTCAAGGCCAATCAAGCTAAGGAAACAACAAGATACTAGGGTTGATCTTCAATGCAAAAGAGAGAATCAATGAAGTAAGGAGCATTAGGGAGGCCTTGGACATGAATGACAAGGATATTGATAAGTTGGCGGATCAAGAAGAAGGGTGCATCACCAAGCTTGTGATGGAATTAAGCCTAATTGATGAGTATCATGCATGATAAATGAGTATCCTTCAATAGCAAGGGGCACCACCTCCCAGTTAAGAATCTTTTAGTTAAGGTTTACCATGAGGAGCCTATTTTATAAAGGCACATGCTATTTTATTGGCGTGATTGCCTTTAGGTTAATAAGATTATGAAATAGATTTGTATTATAGTTGTAATAAAGATAGTTGTCTTTTTTACACCTGTAGGTGTGAAAACTGACTGGTATACTACCTGGCTTCCTATAAAAGGGGCATGTATTACCAATTATAGAGGAGATACTTCAAACTATTTTGTGACATGGTTTTAAGCAATTAATACAAAGGGATCAAAGAATTTTGTCAGAATTGTTTGATTTAATGTGTTTCAATTGCTAAAGTTTCTCAATTGCTTGTTTGAGTGTAAACATGAATAGTTTCTAAAAATACTAAGTAGATAATTAATTACAAGGTTGGTAACTTGTGTAATGCTAGGTTAGTGGAATGAAACTAGGTTTACTTTGCTTTATTTTTTCTGCAACATAGATGTGCATTAGCTATCTAAATGTAGTGTAAAACCTAAAAGTAAATTCAAATTCTTACTTGTATCATCATCCTATCTTAAAAATTAGGCCTGGTTTGTAGTGGGACGTGAGCTTAGGCTACTTCACACTATATACTGGTTAAGATCACTCTTGGTAATTCTAGAAACTCTATCAATATGTTTACAATTAGGGTTCAACAATCACTATTTCCTTCTTGTTCTACCCTTCTTTTTTATTCTTTTTTTTTAACAATTCACTTTAGTATAAAACATTGTTCATAATCATTTAACTTGGTCAGTAGTTCGGATCTAGGTCTATTTGTTAAAATTAGTACTAAAAACCAAGATGCCCCCCGACCATCAAACTCCATAAATATTATGGAATAGTCCATGTTGCTTTGCCACTATTTTCACCACATGAACCTTAGTTTCCAAATACTTGCAACTCGTGACTAAATCTTTATATTCTAAAATGAGAAGTGTTCTTTAAATACTAGAGAGCACATGTGGTTCATTTAAAAGCATCAACACAACCGTTCCTGCTACATCAAAAATCCAAAAAATAAGGGGTTTTATGTAGCTTCAACTCATTCATCTGACAAACCAAAACCATTTGGAAAAACCTAGAAGAGTCCTTTACATGTTTCAAACAAAAAACTAGGTCAATAAAACCATTCTGAGGCATAATTGACAAGATCTTTCCTATTGGGTCATTATGAGGGTTTTAGGAGGGTTTTGGTTGGTTTCCCTTCTTAGCAATTTTTAATAAAGGATAACCCCTCAACTCAAAAATTAATGACAATAAATTCAAGATAAGAACCTTCCCTAACTTCCATGAGCTACTCAAGATCTCATGTAAAGTTTGCATCTACCAATGAACATAAGAAAATCCTTCTTGGGTTTGTAGTACCCCATTCTTTACACACATAAGACATCAACACCAATTTTCATTATTTATCCTTTAGGTTATGACCTCCTCCTTAGTAAACACACTTAACACAACCTCTCATACCTCTGTCAATGATCTAAAGAGCTCTGACACCTTGGGAAATGAACTTGACCCCTCAATAGGTCACACTAGGTCTCTTTGCATACTAGGCCCTGAATTGCCAGCCATACTTAGACCTTGATCACACCTTGAAACCTATTGTATTATTCTCAAAACATCATTATCATGTTAAATGGCCTCATACCATGCTCACACACTGCCAAGCTTCTTCACACAAGTCTTATACCGCTCACCTCATCATTCTAACAAGCCTATGCCTTCTCATTAGGTCTCTTCATGTAAGAATTAAGCTTTAAACTTGACCTTAGAACTCATCTAAAGTCTTATTTTCCTCTTGCTTATGTTTACACAACTTTATGCATTATCTCATGCCTGTACTAACATAAATCACTAAGCTTCATTATGCTTCATGCATACACCTTCTCTTAGGGCTAGACTAGGCTTCTCAAGACCCCTAATATACAACAATAGCTTACCTTGTATCATGATCTTTGAATTTGACATGCCATCAAACTCAAAAGAATTAATAGGTTTCCTTAAAATTTTCTTTCAATAAAGAGACAAAAGGTTGCCTTCAAATTTTCTCTTTTCATAAGACTTCTTTGTCACATATCATCTCATCATGCATGACCTCAACTCTGATTTTGACATTAATGACATCTATCTTGACTTTGACATTAATGACTTGAATTTGAAATTAATAAAAAAAACAATGCCTCAATACCAACAACAAGAACATACCTCAACACCTAAGACCACATCACATCCCCTTGAGGGTAAAGTAAACATATTTGAGTGAAGAGTGTAATCACCTATCATGATACACATATTATGACACTTCCCTTTATAGGGAAATGTTCCCCCATTAGCAATCATGATTTTAAAGCTGGAACAAGAGTGTATAAATCAATATGCATGCTTAGAAATGTGGGGATCGATAAAATTGTGCATTAGGATTGTGAGAGGAATATTTATAAAGACCCCCTTGACCTTCATAGTTTAAGGGGTGGTCACACATGTGAGTGTATGGAGAGAGATCTCAGGTTAGTTTTTTTGAGCCATGGAGTCATCACAGGGTCTTTATTTTGCTTGAGTATCCTATAATTCTTGGATATCAGGCTCACTGTCATGCTCTGGTAATGATTTCACATCTAGCAAGTAAAACTTTTATGTGATGCATAGATGACCCTTAACCCAATTTTCATCACAAATATAACACAATCATTTCTCCTTATGAGTCCAAATCTCGCCTCATTAAGGTACTTGACCAGTGTGGTTATGGCTAACCACTGGTTTGTTTGTTCTTTATAGGTGTAAAAGTGGGAAGTCAATGTTGCATTGAAAGTTTATCTTCTTCTAACTTAGCCAAACCCAAGGCAACCATCAAGTTAGTGGGCTGAAACATTTTCACCTCTAAACGGATTGGCTCTTTAAGGCCACTAATAAAACAACTCTTAAATAAGTCATCTGATAACCCTTTAGTGTGATTAGCCAATTTTTTCAATTCAATTTGATAATCATGAACGGTACCTGTTTGGCAGAGTTTGGTGAGAGCTCCGATAAAGTCCTCAAATGCTAAAGGACCAAACTTGCCTTAAAGTAAGGATTCAAAGGTTTTCCAATTGAGTTCATCATTTGACTTGAGATACCAATGGTACCATTGAAGTGCTTCTTGTTTCAAGTGAAAGAAATCAATTGGGACTTTGTTGACAAAATAAGTATTGTGAAGGTTAAAGAATTGTTCTACTTGATATATCCATCTAGTAGGATTTGTACCAGTGAACCATAGAAAGTCCAAATTAGACCCACATGATGTGTGGTGAAACTATTCTCTGAAGAAGACTCCTACAACTTGTTGAGGAGAAGGCTATTCTATTGATTCAATCTATGCATCTTGTTAGTTAACTTAGTGACCTAGGCTTTCAATGTGGTGAGTTCTTCCTCCATGCTTTTTGTGCCTGTACGAGTGAATACTTTTTACAGGGGATAGAAAAACAAGTTTTAATACATAGTAAGACACTTTTTTAATTTGGACTAAAGTGGAAGGGGTAAAAATATGTTTTTGATTTTTTTTGCACTATCTGGGTATGATTGATGAGGGCAAGGGCAATTTCAAAATTGAAATGGAAAAATTGGAATTTTTTTTCAAGAGGGACAAAGGAGAAGAAAAAGGAAAGGAACACTATGAATTTTTTTTGAAGCAAGAGGGTAAAAAATGAAGAAGTTATGGCAAAACCCCAAAAAATTA
Source organism: Torreya grandis (assembly GCA_037957365.1). Classification (NCBI taxonomy): domain Eukaryota; kingdom Viridiplantae; phylum Streptophyta; class Pinopsida; order Cupressales; family Taxaceae; genus Torreya; species Torreya grandis. The sequence goes on along the minus strand of JARHVA010000813.1, from coordinate 1,309,989 downwards.
AAAAATGAGATTTGTGGCTAATAGAAGTGGACTTGGGAGATGTGACCTCAAAGAAGAAAAGGTGCATAATGAAATTTTAGGTGTCTTGGTAAATTTTGAGGATCAATAGAGATAGAGATGGAGAGATATGGTGAAAACATGAAAAAAAATATTCTTTTTCGAAAACAAATTTTGCTTGGTTACTACTGTCAATATAGCTACCACTATGCTCAACTATAGTTACTTAAACCGATAATCTAAAATTGGTTTTTCTTGATTACTTCTATTAAAATTTTATTATTAGGTTTTTAGTTACCAATGTGCTCAATTGTAGTTACTTATACTGATAATCTATAGAAATTGATATGTTTGATATGGGCCCCAAGTTTGTTCGGTTGCCTAAAGGTTTTAAGAGATCTCTCTAGCCACCAATGCTGTTTGAATGAGGAGCACTCTCTAGAAATTTTTGCCATATATTTACCCCTAAACAATAGCTTTTGGTTTACCTCACGAGTGAGAACTAGTCTATCAGGATGGGGCCATTGCCCTTTTCATTGGTAGGTCTTCTCAATAGGCTAACTACTTCAGGGTTCCTATGGTACTCCTCACAATGAGTTTTAGTCCTATATGCCCAAGTACTTCCCATAGTTATGCGGAGGGGTATTTTACCCTTATATGAATCTGTAAAAAAAAATACAATGAAAAATAGTTTTTTAAATGATGCAACTCCTAGAAAGCCACTGTTGCAAGGGAAAAAAATCTCCAAAATCTAGCTACAACTCGAGGAAAGTGCTCTAATACCAAATGAGGAACCTATTTCACATATTTATGACTACAAAAAATAATAGAATAATAAAAATAATTTCAAAAATTAACTCAAAATAATTCAAATATGTTATATTGATCGCATGCCATTTCGAGGGGGCAACCTCCTTTGGGCAAGATCAATACGATAATATTCATCAATTCCTTCATTGGGCCTCAATACTTACTTAAATACTAATTCTATTCTAATAATTAATATTTTCCATGCATGTGAGATAATTCAAATATGCTACTTACTTAGATACTCATTATATTCTTTCAACTAATACTTCCCATGCACGTGGGATAATTCAAATATATTAAAGGGATGACTTACAAAGCATATGCATCCAAAGTGATTAATACACTAATAATGTAAAGAGATGAGTAGGACACATGTTCCTAACATATTTATGTATTACAATTATATAGTAATATCTTTTATATAAACATGGTGAACCATATCACCACAAATATCTCATCATATCCCTATGAATATTCATAAACCTATAATCTTTCATAGGTAAATAAAAACTAACCTATATACATAATATTGTTGTAACTCACAAAAATATCACAACCGACTAATATATTCTAACAAAAAATATCTAACAATGAATTATTACTTTCATAATTATTCACATTATAGTATTCACAAATTAATGTGAGGACTAATCATTTCCTAATATTCCCTCCTTTAGGCCTTACATGATAATTTACGTTTCACAAGACTTAATGAAAGTAGAGAAGGAACACATCAACTTTCATCAACCATTCACTATGGAGAACACATTAATCGAATCAGTGTGGGAACTTTGAATAGGTACATCTACCATCAACCATTCACTGAAGGAATCGCATCAACCTATACAATGTGACAACTTACAAATGGGAACCATCTATTTAAATTTCACTCCTACATCTTCAAGAACTGGCTCTAAAAATTATATGCCAATAGATACTTTTAGGTTTGTATACTACTGTCTGAATCTTGCTATACATGACCACTTTTATGTGAAGAATGTATCCCATAGTTACTCCATGTGAACGCAATAGACATTTCACTGGTCAATCATCTTCATAAAAAAGTAGGAAAGTCAGAGGATCTCTATAGTCAAAGGATTTCTATAGTTAGTTTCCCTCCTTATACAATTGTTTACACATTTCATGACACTTTTCTCCAATCCAACTGGAATAAATAGGAAATACACCTCTTATTAATCATACATACAAATAAGTGCTAAAAATAAAAAATATATATGTGCCACTATAGCAAAATCGCCCCTTCATTAGTGGTTAATGAGAGGTGTAGAAAGCCTCCATTCTCTAGTGTCCTCTAACCTCCAATGTTTTATTGCTTATTCAACAAATTGGGATTTGAAGCTCATTCTTTGCATGCCATTTTTATGATAACACTACCCCCACGCCCCCGCCCTGCCCCCCCCAATTTGGACGTCACGTACAAGTGATAATGCATCCGTTATAATAAGGGGTATAAATTCAACTTTAAATACCAAACAACATAATGGACTTTTAAAATAATGACACTTTTGATGACTTGAACCTAGTTGACATTAAAATGATTATTTTTGACTATATGAAGATAAACGATAATAAATATTATGACACATGACACTTTTGTCATAAAATTGACTCTTCATAATAACACTTGACTCATTTTATGTTGACAATACTTAACTTGAAAAAAACTTCCTGGACACATACTAAAGACTATAATTTTTTTTAATAAGACCATACTTTTTTTGTAAACATACTCTTGATGACACAAGACTCAAATAAAAAAGATTGCTTCTAAATTTTTGACAAATTAAAACTATGACCAATATAAAACCCTACCATATGACAATTCAAAGTTAATTTGACATAAATCAACATATACCTAATCACTAAAACAATGATTACTAAAATATTTAACAATCTAAAGACAAAAAACTCAAAAACTCAGATTCGATCATTCATACAAACCGGTAAGTGTACGTGATAACTATTTTCGCAAATCACACATGAACATTGATAAGGATCATCAATTTGAAAGATATGAGATATTACTCTTGGAAAATACTGCCATTGAGACCACTTGATTTATCGAGACCACCTACTCCACCATTGTGTTGTTCGTAGAGATTGCTGTCAAATATAATAAGCATATATAAAGAGTTCTAAGGAGAAGATTATGATGAGTAAAATGCCATTGGCTAGATCAACATGAGTGTTGATGATCATTTTGAGGTGGGAGTTGAAGTTGGACGTAAATATTGAAAGATTATCAAATGCACAAAGTTCAAACACTCGGACATGATCACAATCATAATTGATAGGAATATGTACTCATTTTCAAAGGTAGTGTGGATGCATTGAAAAATGACAAATCCTAACAAAACTTCAATGCAATAGTTCATATCTAAAATTTGTAGTATGATGTATACACATGGACTTTGCAACTCTGTATGAAAGGGATGATTATCATATCTTCAAACATTAATGCAATATAGTGCTGAATAAGCACTATTACTCTTCTCTCACCCTCTTTACTGGCTGCACATCACAAAGTTAAACTACATACAAACTCAATAAGATTCATATATTCTCTCTGGTGTGTAAGAACATATTATCGCTTGGTTGTGCTCAAGAGTGTAGTGATGCCATTTACAATGCAATATCAAAGTTTTAACTCTTTTGACCATTAAAAAAAAGTGTGATATCAATCCTTCTCATGAAATAATATAGAAAATTATGGATTGTCATTCACAGGGGTGAATAGGTTGATTATAATAACCCCTCAAAAATTCTTTATACATCTATTATGAAAATATCTTAACACTGATCTGATACCAGATAATGAGTTGGTTCCAATCTTCATAAACTAAATACAAAAATAATGAAGCTGAACATAGAGAGTAATTAAAAAACATATTATATTCTATTACATATTCATTTGGGCATTACAATTCTATATGAATATCTTTCCTATAAACATGGTGAACCATATCACCACAAATATTTTATCATATCCCTATGAATATTCATAAACCTATAATCTGTCATAGGTAAATAAAAACTAACCTATATACGTAATATTGTTGTAACTCACAACAATATCACAACTGACTAATATATTCTAGCCAAATTTATCTAACAGTGAATTATTACTTTCATAATTATTCACATTACAATATTCACAAATTAATCTGAGGACTAATCATTTTCTAACAAATAGCTTAATAATATATATGATTTTTTTATGTTTTTACAGGATGTTGGATGCCACAGGGGCATGTGTGTTGTTGCTACTACACCTGCATATACCTACATAAAGGTGATTATTAAAGATTAATTAATGTTATTGCTGCAAACAACCTACTTGCATTTACTAACTATGATCAATTTTGACTCAATTAGGCCTCTTTGGTGCCTCCAACTATGTATGTATGCATGTATATATATGTTGTAATCACCTAAAAGTGGTAATTAGATGCTAAAAGTGTCACTTGAGTTAACCTATCCTTAAGTTAAACATATACCTATCCTTGAGCATTAGACTTACTTTTCTAGTCATTCAATAGACCACAGGCACCTACAACTAATCAAAACACAATCTTAGAACTATCATCTCAGACCCCAATCTAACTTGCTCAGCAGTCTATGCCAATAGGACATTAGCACTACAGTTGGGACACTACAACCACATGGAGCTAGTGTCCCCAACTGGGCATGACTATCCTTAGCCCTAACTCTTCCTAAGGAATAGTTTTTAAAATGTGTGCCCCTCCTAAGGTCAACCTAAACATATTTTATTATTCGCACAAGCAACATAACCCTATAAATAAAAGTCTAATCCACCTCTATTCACTAGATGAAAAATATATGCAAAATCTATTCAAACCAAAGATAAAGTTGAGCAAAATCAAAGTATTTTATCCCTATTATGTCCTACTTCTACATACTATCATCTACAACAACCATAAACCTAGTTTTCAAATATTTCAAAGCTCAAGCACATTCAAGGCATCTGGGGTCACTATCATTTTAGCATTTACTTGAACTTGTATCAAGCACTAGGTGGGAGAATTACATCGAGCTTGATCCCTCTTCAGAGTATTGGTATATAGGCTGATGAATAGTTTACCTTAATTTGGGTCCTTTCTATAGTTATAGGCTTATCGTAAGTCTTAGTTATGTGTGCATATATTATATTTGTAAATTCATTTTATTTCTTCCTTTATGAAGTGTCACTCACTTCCATAGTCCACTTGTTAGATTTGGAATTACTTGCATGTAATTCATCTCCCCCCATATGGCACACATATCCTCCCCACTTGTAAGAGGATTATGACCATATATCAGACATGTATAAGCTTGCGTATATAACTCCTCTTCTCTCTTAACTCTATATTAAGAGCTCACCTCTCTCATTCCTCAACACTCTAATCACACAACTCATTCTTGTTGTTCTTTTTTTCACTCATTTGGTTTTGAATTCAATGTTTATTAATTGTTCTTGGACTAAATCCTAATATAGTATCAGAGCGTTGATTATTTTAACATTGTTGGTGAGTGTTGTGCAGGGTTTCTTGGAAGAAGTTCGATTTTTTTTCCATCTTCATTTTTGCCCTCTAACCTTTTTTTTCAAGTTTCTATTATTTAATGCTTATTTAAAAGTATTTTATGCATAAACACTCTATTTTAGCATATTCACACTCTCAAATTTATTTCTAGTTTTTTAAAATTAAAAAAAAATCTAAATATTTTTTTTTAAATTTTAAAAACCCGTCATAGTCAAATGACTATATATTTTTATTGATAAAGTATTTTGCTCTAAAATTTAATGGGTTTATTCATTTTATAGTTAAGATCAGGGTTTCAAAATTTGACAAAAACCTAGATCACAGTTTGAGAGAAATCCTCAAAATTGTGATTGCATTTTTTTAAAAAAAATGAGTTTAAAAAAAAAAAAAAAAAAATCTATTCTGTTTTTTTTTTGCATTTCTTATTTGCTTCTTTGTGCACTGCGTAGTCCTGTATTCATTATTTTAACTACATAGTTTGCGACAATTCCTTTTCTAACATTTTTTGTTGCATAGAGTCTGCATACAGGGTTTGCTACGCAATCTTACACTCAAATAACATTTTGTAACACTTCATTTCTGTTGTCATATTGTCTTGTAACGGCTTTATAGTGGAACGTTTTATCTTGGTTTTCATTAAACTTCTTTTACACTTATCTCCTTTCTGCATGACTAAATTTTTTATGATTTTATAATACTCTTTGCTGCATCTTTATTAGTACCTGACGGGTACTATGGTTTTCATCCTGGCCTTTTACTTTGGTTAATGAATCATATCACCCAATGGCAATGAATTATTACATACTACTTTTTTGTTTTGCAAAGTGAATGAATATTTTATGATTTCTTTTATTAAAGCTGAACTGTTATTAAATTTAGCGGATTGTGCCCAATGATATTTTTGGAAAGTTATATGCATGAACCAAAATTTAAGCAATATGAGTTGGTCATCTACAACACTCTCTATAACACTAGCACTGGAGTTTGCATGTAGAAGGCACTAGGACAGACAACTGGTGTGATATGTATATGATTTGTAGCATGTTTTGCTAGCCACCTGCAGCTTCTAAAGCATTAATTGAGGAACCCATGCTTTAGTTGCACATCCAGGATCAATGTAATTTTGTTCTGTTTAGAAACATTTCAAAATTTAAAATTTCTTACACCGTAGAATTTTTTACACCACTTTCCCCACTTGACCCTGTGAACAACTATTATGATTAGCAAGTATTTCTTTTACCTATTACAATTATTTGTTATACTATTTATTTTTATTAATGTTACAAATAAAAGCTAAGTATTTTGAGATGCAGGTTCTTTCTATTGGTAGGATGGTGGTGCAAAATTTCTGAATTATCATCTTAATAGCTACACATAAGTGAATCGTTCAAAACATTATAAGTGGACAAAACATAAGCAAATTCCTCAAAGGACACAAGCCTATAGAACATCAATCAGAATAGTTACATACCATTAAGTATATAAAAACCATTCAAAATCATAACAAACCAAATATTCCATTTGACCTAAATACCTGCTTGATATTATAAAATAACATACCCATATCCACGCTCAGTTTTCCTCCTCAATACAAAACTAAAACTAAATGCTTCAACTGACTGGGATAGGGTTTCATAACAGGACATCAATAGACTCACAAATTACATATAAACAAGAACTTAAAAAAAAGAACCTAATGATGCAAAAACTAATCTCATTCATAATATTAAATCATTCAAACCCCCTGCCCAAGCTTTTATAAAAAAACAAGACCTAGAAATAAGGCCATAAAATCAAAACCCATTAATTTAAAGTCTCTACAACTGCTACAATAACCAATAATCCCTTATCCTATTACCGAATGGCCACATACCATTTACTTGTATCCATAAACTTGAAGAAACCAAATTGGAAGATACTGTTGTGAGAAATTATGGTGCAAGTTGTCGTAAGAGGTTTTCCTGCCATTAAATTATCTAGAATTTTGACCAGAAGCATCACTGGTTTTAGCAGATCCTCCATTTTTAACTAAAAAAACTGGAATAGCTCTATATTGAGCTATGTGATGCCCAAAATGGCATTTTTTAATAAGCAGCGAGAATTCGACAGAGGGTTTGCCTTGCATGTTTGCACAGGCAAACGACACCAGTTTTCTTTCTAAAAAACATAATGTACTTTTAAAAATCCATGTGGTGTCTGCAAAAATGAAAATAAAGTTATAATCACTAAAAATATTAGTGTAATTTGACTTTATTTAGTTGTTGAGGATATATTTAAATATACAATCGAGCTCATGCATTTCTCGAGACATGCTTTGGAGGTTTTTAAATAGTTTAAGAAAACTAATAAATTTTTGTCATTAATAAAAGCAGAAGTCATGACAGACGAGATAGATTCTTTTTAAAAAACTTTGAATTAATATAAATTAATTATAATAATATTTCAATATTGTTATAAAATCTTATATCATATGATATTAACATATTATTATTTGAAACTTATAATATATTATTATAATACACATTTTAAATTATATATATAATATATAAAATTATATTTCTTAATATTATAATATTTATTAATATTACACAATATTTATAATGTTATTAAAATATAACAATCTATTATTTATGGCAGCTGGGCAGTGGTGGGTGGTAATGCTTCCAAACCGTGATCTCATGCATCATATTTCCTTTATATTTATTCACGGATAGTGCATGTATTAAAACTTTCGAAAGCATTTCATTTTTTATAGGTGAAATCGAATAAAATCAACTTCACATTCCCACATGGCATGGATGTTTGGAAATCTAAAGAGAAGGTATTTAATTTCTTCTATTTATTTATTTTAAAATCACACTTTTGGTTGTCTTTTATAAAAAATTCAAAATCTATTTTCCTTTCTCACTTTCACATGGCATTAAGATTTAAATCACAGGTTTTTTAAGTCTTTTTACTTATCTTGTGGGAATTTCAAAATCTCAAGTTTCTTTTTGAAAAAAAGTATTTTTTTATTCCATATGATATGATATCTAAGCTTTTTTTATTTGATCTTTTTTCAAATTTATATAAGGCTTTTCAAAGAATCCAATGTCACATATTTTTTTAGACAGATAGAGGGTTTTGTATAGCTCTCAACCAGAAAAAGTTTTAACAAAAAAATCAGCGAAAGTATGACTAGGACATAGCTAAAACTAGAGACCGGTGAAGCTAATTGAGTGTCATGCCAAAATAAAAACCAAACAAACATAAAAAATGCAACCAACAGAGAAGGGTTTAGAAACCCTAACATAGCCCCAAGGCCAACCAGCAAAAAATTGATAACAAAAAAACCAGATGACAGAGAAACCATACGCTTAATCAAGGTAGAGCCATGTCTTCCTGCTCTTCGACAAAAACAATTTCCTTGCTTTTGAATTCTGTGATAGAGGCCTCACTAATTACCATCTGCTTGTGTTCTAGATAAAAACCTTTGCACCCACCCACAAAAGTTGTTCTATTGTTATTATCAAGTCTGCCCTGCATCATCTTTGAAACGACCCTTCTTTACGAGTTTCTGAGCCAGTGAGGAGTTGCAACATTGCCATGAACCCCCATTTTAGTTAATTTTTTAACTACTTCCACCTTGCTCTGTTGTGTTTACTCAATTGGGCTTTTGATTTGTGCCATGGGTGGTAGGGATAAAAAGTGCCCTTTCGAAGAATCCAAAGAACAAACCTTTACTGGAGTTCTTCCATAAAGTTAACCAAGAGCATGAAGCAGGTTTTCAATGTGTGGAAGGCTGACACTAGGACTAGACTTGTTCTCTCCGAGCTAATGAATGGCAATTTGGGAAGAGGACCCAAATCACACTTGGCAATGTCCTCCAAGAGACTAACACGATGCTCTAGTTTGATAAAAAAGACACCAAATTAGAAACCACTTCAATGTCAAAAAACAATGCCATAAGGTTCGAGCAAACAGAGCAGTGACCTCTAAGTTGACACGGCTATGAATGCCTTGTTCAGATAATTATTTCCCAACACCAGTGAGATTGCCTCGAATAGCTTCTCCATTGGCACCCAGAAGATTTTTTTATTCTTGCCCAAGATATCTCCCTCTCAAATGCCATCTCCCAGATGGAGCTGCTGCCATAGACAACAGGAGTGGCCAGCATAATTGTAACCCCACGATCCATGATAAAGCCCAATAACACCAGAAAAAACAAGCTACAATCTAGGTGGATAGTCAAGTGGAAAGCCACAATAAAACAAAAATCACCATTTGGCTTAAGGATATCAAGCCAAATCAAAGCCATTAAATGAGATCAAGTGTCATCATGAAAACATCTCGAGACACACATGCCACGATTATTGCCTTCATGCAAGTCAATGACTTGGTAGCCTTTGTCTTTATGGAAAGATCATTGCCACGGAAACAATCATTATGGATGATTAAGGTGAAAGATTTCACATAAATTTAGCCCATCCACTAAAAAATGTCGATAAAAATAACAACCATTGAGCTACCGAAAAGAATTTGCCGATAAGCCAAACCTTCCCCTTTTTTGTAATTATTTTTAAAATTTAAAAAAAAAATATAAAAAGAATGAAAATATAAGTTAACATCCCAAATCGATGAGGTAAGGGATGAAAAATCCTCTCAAGTTTTACGCAGTTTGTCTACTCTACTGGCTTTCAATTGGTCAATGCCACAATTGCCCAGAAAGTCAGCATCAACATTTGCTTTGTAGTAGCACTGTTTAGACTCTAGAGAGGCAAAAAGAAATAGTCTATCCCAAACACCAGATAAGATGTTTTCTAGCTTCCAAAAATTGGCAGACTTTTTTTGAAAAGTATAAATGATAATTTGGGAGTCCCCTTCGATGATGAGCTTATTGATATTGTATTGGATTACAAGTTTAATCCCATTAACTAGGCCCTGTGCTTTTACTTCATTGTTGGTGTTATTAGAAAGTTTCTTGGATATTGCCTTGATCAAAGATCTACTACAATCCTGAATAATACAACCAACCCCTGATGCACCCAAATTTCCTTTGAAGACACCATCAAAATTTAACTTGAACCATCTTATTGGTGGAGGGGTCCAAGAGCTCTTATCCTTTCTTACTTTTTTGCTAGAAACTACTGTTGACCCATTAACTGAAGATTTTATCACATATTTAATTTTATGTGTAAAAGTTTAAATTTTTTTTTTTTTTTTTCAAGGAATTGTTTTAAAATTTCATTTTGTTTATCAAAACTTTTTAGTGGCATTTTTGATATTTTGGTAAACTTATATCTACAAGTTAATTGATAAATTTTATGTAAGCTCTGTATATTTTTAATTATTATTGGCTAGTTTTCAGTTTAAACCTTGCTAAAAACTAAATAAAATTGATAATCATCTTTTGTGTTTTAAATTTACATTTTAGCATGCTTATAAATGGCATTTAAATTGGCCATATTTTTAGCATTCAAAATCACTATGAAAACTCTTGGTTCCAAGAATGATGAGATAACTCTTCTTAAACTTAAAATCCAATGTCAAAATGATAAAATTATTGCTTTACAAAACTCCTTTAATGCTCATGAGGAGAAAATACAATCATCCATTGACACTCTTAATGTTAAATTTGTATCTTTTGTTAATAATAATAGCTCTCATGATGATGAATCTCATTGTGCTTTTAAATAAGCTCAAACTCTTGTGCACACTCCTTCTACTAACCTCGGTTTCAAAATCATGCAATCTATGGGCTATTCGAGTGGTGTGTTTGGTAAGTGCAACGATTATATTCGTGAACCTATTTTGCTTACTTGTAATGCAAATTTTAAAGGTCTTGGTTTTAATGATTCTCATGCTTTTAATACAAATTCAAAATCTTATTGTCCTCTTTATTGAAGGACTTATAAATCAACTTTTTTGATTATATTGCTTTTAGTGCTCATGCTTTAGTTAAAACTGCTAAACCTTGTGCACATTGTGAAAAACACAGGCATCACATATTTAAAGATTAGAAATTACATCCATGCAAATATTATGGTAAATCCACAAATGATATTTTGCATTGTTTTAAAATGACTAAATCTCCTACCTCTAAGGGTAAAACTATTTGGATTCCTAAAAGTGATGGATCTTCTAAAGATTTTGATGTCTTCTTGCAATCATTTTTCTAATGATTCACGTAGAATATATTTTGTAAGTGACACATCTTCTTTGTCTCTATTTTGATTAACTCAAATCTTGTATGCATTCCTTACTTTTTGTTACAAAGGATATATGCTTTATTTAAAGATTTTGTGACTAACTTTTTTTCATGTAGGTTTATACACTTTATGATGGAAGTTGTCTTTAGTCAAATTTGCCGTTACATCTTCTTCTAAGTATTTTATGTATGTATATCATATTTTTGATATAATGGCTACTTAAATTTAAATATTGGTGTTAACTTGCTTGTTTTGTAGGTTTGTAGATCATTACTCCTTTTGGTTGGTCTTTGTTTCATTGTAGATTGACCACTTTATTCAAAAAGGATTCTAAGAGATTCTTGGTGATCACACTTTCTTCCTTGCAAATTTTTATGACATTTTCTCTAATCTTTTGTTATTCCTTTTGAAAGAATTTTCTATTAAGGGAGAGATCATTGTAATTTCAACTCTCTTCCTTGTTGTATAAGGTTCTATCCACCTTTTTAACCCCAATTTAAGTTTAAGGAGTGTTGGAGAATTAACTTTAATTTGGATGATTTTTATAGGTTTATAGACTTATCGTAAGTCTTAGTTATATATGCATTTATTATATTTGTAAATGTATTTTAATCCTACTTTTATGATGTGCCACTCACCTCCCTAGTCCACTTGTTAGATTTGGAGTTACTTTTATGTAACTCATTTCCCCCCACATGGCACACACATCCTCCCCACTTGTAAGAGGATTAAAGCCACATGTCACACATGCCTAAGCTTCACATATAACTCCTATTTTCTCTTAGCTTTATATTAAAAGCTCTCCTCTCTCATTCCTCAACACTCTAATCACATAACTCATTCTCATTGTTCTTTTTTGCACTCTTTTGATTTCACCTTCAATGTTTATTAATCATTCTTAGACTAAATCCTAATATATGCAATTCTCTACACAATGAGGTGTTAAGGATGTCTAGTCCATCCTACTAACACACACAATTATTGCTAATGTCATACTTACAAAGAGGATTAGGGTTTGCATATCAAATCAAGTTTCCTAGGAATAACATAGAGCTCTAGGTTTTATGCATATAGAAATAAGACATATAAACACAGGCATAGGTGATCCCAAAAAATAGGAATAGTCTCGTAAAGAGGACATTCGCACCACATTGAGGATACTGCACATAGATGGTGCTATTGTATATAATGGGCACCATTGTATAGTGAGTAGATGAATACTATAATCTTGTTGATGACATAAATAACTACCTAGATCTCAAATTTTAGAACCTAGATTATTTGTGATAATCAATTTTTAGATAAGTCCCTATTTATGCTTATTTATTATTATTTTTATAAATTTAAGCAAAGTCAAAGGTCATAACAAATCAATACTTAATTATTGTATATTTATTTAACTAATTTAAGCATCTCAGCTCTTTAATCTAAACATAATATTTTCATAGTAAAACCTTGTAAGGTTAAATCATTTGGTGGACCAGTCTTACTTTGAATATTGCTTCAAACTCTAACTTGCATTAATGTAATTTTTTGTTCAATAATTTAGGGCTACTTGCTTATGATTTTTTGATTTTTCTAAACAAATTAGATAATTAAAATCAATTCCAGATTAGGGTTTCAATTTATTTTACATTTAATTAAAATTGGTGTAAAGAAACACTAGATTCAAAAAACCCTAACCTTAGACACAGTTAGGATTTGTATCCTTTTCTATTTATAATCAAATTTTATTTCTAAAACTCATATTTCATATTCATATATCCTCTAATTTATATCATCATGATCATAATGACAGAATAAATCAATCACTTTTTGTTGCAACGTATATGAATGTTTTATGTTACAACATGATGTTGGACACCATATGAACATGTGTGTTACTACTACTACTAAAGTTGTATATACTTATATGAAGGTGATTATTAAGGATTAATTAATGTTATTGATGAAAATAGCTTACTTGCATTTAATAACTATCAATTTTGACTCAGGTAAGCCACTTTAATGTCTCCAACTCTAGTCTTATTCACACACCTATATATATGTATGTGTATGTGTGTGTGTGTGTATAGACACACACACACACACACACACACACACACACACACACACACACACACACACACACACACACACGTGTGTGTGTGTGTGTGTGTGTGTGTGTGTGTGTGTGTGTTCTAATCACCTAATAGTGGTAATTAGATTATAAGAGTGTCGCTTGAGTTAACCTATCTCTAGGCTAGTCATAGACCTATCTTTGAGCATTATACTTACTTTTTTGGTCATTCAACATACCACGATCATCTAAAATTAATCAAAAAATAATCTTAAAACTATCATCTTAGACCCTAATCTAAATTACTCATCAATCTATAAATAGGACATTAGCACCACATTTGGGACATTGCAACCATATGGTGCTAGTGTCCATAACTAGGCACTACTATCTTTAGCCCTAACTCTTCCCAAAAGATACTCTTTAAAATGTGTTCCCAACCTAAGGTTGACCTAAGCATATTTTCTTATCTTCACAAGCAAAAAAACCCTATAAATATAAGTCTCATTTACCTCTATTCACTATATGGAAAATAGATGCAAAATCTATTCAAACCAAAGACAAAGTTGAGCAAAATCAAGGTATTTGATCCCTATTCTACCCTAATTTTGCATACTACCATCTATAATAACCCTAATCCTAGTTTTCAAATATTTCAAATCTCAAGCACATTCAAGGCAATCGATGCCACTCTCATTATAGCATTGACTTGTGCTTGGATCAAGCACTAAGTGGGAGAACTACATCAGACATTATCTAGCTTTAGAGTATTGGTATGTAGGAAAATATCTACATAAATGGGTGTTGAGGATGTCTATTCCATCCTAATAACATATAAAATTATTTTTCATGTCATACTTGCAAGGAAGATTAAGGTTTACATATTAGATTAGATTTTCTAGGCACAACATAGAGCTCACAGTTTTGTGCATGCAAGAACATGACATACATAGGCATAGGTACTCCCAAAGAATACAAAAATTTGCATAAAGGGTACATTAACATCACATTGAAGACACTACACATAGATGTCTCTACTATCCATACTGGGTGCTACTGTCCAGTGAGCAAGTAAACACAAAAATATTATTGATGACATAGATAACTGCTAAGATCTCAACTTTCTGAACCCAGATCATCTACGACAGTCAGTTTTCAAATAAGTCCCTATTTATGCATATTTATTTCTATTTTTAAAAAGTTAAATAAGGTCAAAGGTTATAAAAAATCACTACTTAATTATTGCATATTTATTTAACTGATTTATGCATCTCAACCCTTTAATGTAAGCATAAAATTTTCATAGTAAAACCTTAAAAGTCTAAATCATTTGGTGAACCTGTCTTACTTTGAATATTACTTCAAAACATATCTTGCATTAATCCAAAATTTAGGACTCTGCTTCTAATTTTTCAATTTGTTTAGACAAACTAGCTAACTAAAATCAATTCCATATTAGGGTTTCAATTTATTTTACATTTAATTTAAATTAGTGTAAATTAAACCTAGATTCAAAAAGCCCTAACCCTAGACATACTTAAGGTTTGTATCATTTTCTATTTATACTCATATTTTGTTTCCGAAGCTCAGATTTTAGATTTATATATCCTCTAATTCATATAGTCATGATCATAATGAAATAATTAATCAATCACTTTTTGTTGCAAAGTCTAATACTTTCTTTTCCATGTTTGTTCCCTTTAATTTGGAATGAACTTAGAAAAGACATAAACACATGTATAGATGATGCTTTATATCAATTACAATATATGTCATATCTCATAGCATGTTATATTTATTTTATATGGAATTCCATTAACAATCAAACCCATACACACATAGAGGATTTAACACATAAGCTAATAATTATGTTATAAATTTCAATGACATATCTTATGTATAGGAAAGCATCTCCTTCTCCTCATATCCACAATGGTGATAGATATTTTCCATCTAACCAGGTCCATGTTATTATTCCTCCATAAGATAAATTAGCCTATAACACTATCACTAATCCCCTTACTCAACCTATTCACACCTCTTCCCTACAGGGTGTGTGCCTACATGTACAAACAAAAATAGATAGGGTTTGCACTTGTGAAACTCTATGTGATCAACTTATCAATATGAGCAAGATAATTATAGGTTTAAAAAATCAAAATCAACTACTACATGAAAAGATTACAACACTGAAAAAATAATTTACAATACAAAGGCCTCTAGGGTACAATAGTGTAAATCATGTTTATACATCTTCAACTAGTCAACTTGTGACAAATAATGTTACATATTCGGACATGAAATCACAATGAATTACATCTACAACTAGTGATTCAAAAAACATTTAAAGGTCAAATAAGAGTTCAAGTGAGATACCAAGGAAAATAATTAAATATAAGTTGATCAACCTACCTCCTCTACACCCAATGAGGAGATCTAAATATTTTTGTGCATAACATAGAATGCATGGGTGTTTTAACAATTTTGAGAATATTGGTGTATTATTATTAATTTAATTAAAGGGTCTGGATTGATAAATTAGTAAATAATATGTAGTAAATAAGATACTAATTTGTGAAATTTATTTGTAATTAAAGTTTAAAAAAAAATAGTAATAAGAGGGAGAAAATAAGACTTAGCTTAAACTATGCTGATCAGATTGAGATAGGGTCTGATATTCATTATGCAGGCCTAGAATATTATCACAAACATAATTTTGAAGTTCATTTTTTGATTGGATAGGAGAACCAAAGGTATATAGGAGTGGCATCAACACTATAGTTGTCTGACATTGTTTTCCTAATGATCCGAGTTTTTTAGATTTTGCTTGGTAGGTCTGCATGACCCTATCTATGAATTTGTGAAGCCTTGCTATTAACAGTGATCCCTGTAGAGCTAATTTTATTCATTTATATTCCTTCAATGTACATGAATAAAATTTGGGCCAATAAAGAAAAAGGGGTTAGTGTGTGTAAGATGCACTGGACGTGCTTCACACCCTATGTGTGGGCATGTTGTCTACATACCAATACTCTGAAGAGGGATCAAGCCATATGTAGTTCTTCCTTTGAAAGTGCTTGGTGAAATTATGATATGAGAATGCAAGAAATGTTAAAGTGGATATGCTTGAGGTGGATATGGATTGATAGAAAGATTTAGATGTGCTTAGGATAGTACTGAATGGATGTATACAGATAATAAGGAAGATTGCCTGAGTGGTTTCACTTATATTCTTGCTTGCTTGATAATATTTGCCAACCCTTTTCAAATGATCTTTGAATGGCCTTATATAAATATCTATTGGTCATGGGTTAAATGAATTCATGTTAGGTTGACATGATTGAAGATAAATATTTGGAAGGAAATGACTATTGGTGCCTAAGATGCACTTAATCAATAGTGTTAAAAGTTGGATACCCTAGAGTCCAATGCTAGTGTCCAAGTTAGGTGATATTGTCTTGAGCTGACAGGGCTTGGGGGATGGATTTATCATATAAAAGTATTCTGGGTTAGTAGAATCAAGTTTAGGAAGGCTACAGATGACTAGGAATCAGTGAAAAGATGCCTAGGAGGTTTATGATAGCAAGTAAGAGGGACCTATGGGTAGGGTGTCATTAGCCATGCTCAAGTTACCAAATTTCACATTTTATATGACTACATTTCTCCTTCATTATTCTAGTGATACAACAAAGCAAAATACTAAGATAAAAGAAAAATAGAAAGCATACCTAAACTTATTTGTAAAAGTGAAGCTCATAAAGCTATGTGATGTTGGGTGTGCATAGAGAGAGCACACTATGAAGTGTGAATTTGTAAGAAAAGCAAAGAGTAGATTAGTTCTTACTAGATACATAATATCTAAAAAAATAAATTACAAAATTGGGTAAGAGATAGTGGAAGAGAAAGGAATGAATACACCTCATTGGGTACACAGACTAATACAAAACCTATTATAATGTTAGATTATGCTGAGTAATGTTGGATGTGTACTGAACCAAGTGTAATATCATGAACGGAGCTGAGTGCTCAATTATATGAAAATGGCTCAAGATTGGAAAGGTTGGCTCTTTGGATCCATCATCATCACCTATTAAGTGAAGCTAGATGATCCTACATGTGTTGATCAATGTTTGGACTATGTGTCCAATCCCTCTGAATAGGTTGCTCAAGAATACAAAGGCTAGCTAGTCCTTTGGCTCCATTATTACCCCATAAAGTGAAGCTATAAATTGATACTAGTATAGAATGTGTGTCATATGAGATGGCTCTTGAAGCCCATGAATGTACTGTGATATGACAATGTTAGCATGGATATCCAAATATATGCTAAAAACTAGGCCACTCTTGGCCACTCTAAAACTGGTGCA
Organism: Torreya grandis; assembly: GCA_037957365.1. Lineage (NCBI taxonomy): Eukaryota > Viridiplantae > Streptophyta > Pinopsida > Cupressales > Taxaceae > Torreya > Torreya grandis. The sequence goes on along the minus strand of JARHVA010000813.1, from coordinate 1,292,006 downwards.
CTAAGCTTTTATGAAAGTTACTCAGGAACTTAATAACTCAGGAACATAAAAGTTAGGCTTGTATGAAAGGCAAACCAAAATCATGCCAACCATCTACAGATGGAGTAAGGCATGTAACTATTGAGAATGCTTGGGTAATGTTGAATTCAAAAAAAAAGAAAATAAATGTGTCACACACATTGCCTCCAATCACTAGTGTCTGAAACATGGATTCTAATCTATAAGTTGTACCAATTGACCTATCTAAAACTAGAAGTGAGAGCCATCATGCTATTAGGTGAATATTTTTTTATCAACAAAATGGTTATTTCAACCACAATGTGATGAGATAAAATCTCTCCTCAAGACAAGGGGAGGCTCCCTTTTATTTTTAACTAAAATAACACTTTAATTCTTTATAATTATTTATAATAATTTTATCATAGTGGGCTTTGTCATATCATCCAATTTTTTTTTCAAAATTGATGTTCAATCACAAACTTCCTTCCATTCTTTGTGATATATTTTGAAAATCTAAGATCACTTGATGAACCAAATATAACTGATATTCAGATTTGTTAGCCAAAAGATTAACAAGAATAATACCAGTAGAATAATCTTGAAAGATAGAATAAGGTGCAACCCAAAGTCTTCACCTTATTTCCAAAAAAGATTAAAATTATCAAAAAATAATAACTGATAGCTCAAAGTCTCCTTAGTAATTCATGTTCAATGATGACCACAAACTTAGAAACTAAAAAGTAGCTCAAAGACTCCAAAACTAGCTTCCTGACACCTTCCATTTTATAGAAATTTCACACCACAATTCACTCAAAGCAGAAGAAAATGCAATGGAAAAGACAAAAAAACATTCCCAATACACCACAAGTATATTTCAACACAAAGTTTGAAAGATCACTTGTATTTTCTTATATTGAATGAATTTTTGATTTACAATATGAACACAAAGTTTCAAAATTGTTTCTCAATTTAGCAGCATTTCCCCTCTATAGCAATTGGTGATCCTTTCAACAAAGAAAATCCTCCTATTTATAGAGAGGAGCTATGAATAAAAATAGGAAAAACATAAATTCATTGACTTATTCATTGATAGAGTCCTATTTGACTTAGGACTATGTACTTTTCCTATGTGTAAATTACACTTAACAAAATTACATATGGAAAATTACAAAAGTAAACTAAGTGTCCTTAGACACAAGAATTTTTTCCTTTTTATTCTTTTCTAAAAATTCCTCATATCTCTTCAATATAGCTTGAACCTCACTATTATCTGGGCCGGATGTACTTTTGGAGATGACAAGTACCATTGTGATTGAATCTTCTAAGTTAACCAACAAATTTTTGCTTTTGTCCATGATTATTTGTAATTTATTTAAAATAACTTGAAATTCAATCAATTTATCAATGGAGTCCAGTGTGAAAGTACCTATTTCAATCTATTTTTAAAACAAAGATGTAAATTCTTGAATAACAGTCTCCACAGGAAGAATTTATTGAGAATTATTTTTAACTTGGCAGGGAAGCTCTCCAATTTTCTCTGCAAGATCTAACATCTTATTATCACACATATATTTAGATTCTTTGAGATTTTTAACTAAATTATCAAGAACTTATATTTTATTCTTCATGGCTTCCCTGTATTCAATGAACATTTTCTTGTTTGAAATGATAATCTACTCAACCAAAAGATCTTGTTTGAATTTGCTTAGTTGAGTCAATGTATTAATATCATTTTCAATCAATTCCAAATCTTGAATGAGTTTTTTAATTATTTTATAAATTTCTATTTTCACTTCACTCAGGTTCTTAAAAAATCCAATGTTAGAACACAACCTTTAAGTACCATATGTTGTTAATCTCTCAATCCAGGCACTGACCGCATGACCCTAAGATCTAATTTTCTCTGCATGTTGAATGGATTTTTCAATATTTTCATGCACAATAGGATCAAAAAACTTAGAAGGTTGAGTGATTTTAAGTAAACTAGAGGACAGTTCTTCTACTTGTACTTTGAGTTGATCCTTAATCTTCTTGTCCTTATCATATCTCTTGATCAAGAGGCTATTGTTGCTTACAAATATTCCTTCATGTTTTCATGGGTTTGTTTCCCAAGATCTATTCATCCTACTTCATATTCAAACACTTGAATATCTTTAATATTACTATCTTTAGGAGGAACTACAACTTCGACATACTTGTGTCTAGATTCAAATATCACCCTTGACATAGTTTTGGCCTTCTTTGTTGTTTTGGGCTTTATTGACACAAGTTGGCCAAAATCAAAGTTTTTTAGTGCCACTGCTTGCTTCTTCTTATTAGGTGTTTGTGATGCCAACCAAGGAGGAAGAGGAGATGGATCTCTTTGGGCAGAGGATGTTAAATCTTGGGATACTTGGGGAGGGACAATGGATTGTGAAGTAAGTAGAATGGAAGGTAGTGTGACAAAGGTATCTGGTAATGGGGTTGACATCAATGGGATTGTAGTAATAATAGGTAGAGTTTAGGTTGGAGTAACCACCACTTTAGCTCCTATTAACATTTTGGACATTGAAGTGATATGAACTCAAATTATTGTCTTTAAAGAAGGTACAAACATAAATTTGTCCATATTTTGTTGGGTGAAATATAAATTAGTTGGGGATCCCAATAACTTTGAAGGACTCGATAGATTTGACAATGAATCAAAAACTTAGTCTAGTGTACCTTGTGTATGAATTTGAACAAATGCAACACTAAGAGGTGAAGGTGGTGGTGAAAGAATAAATTGAGAGGGAACATGATCAACTTGTACAATGGTACGCACAGGAGGAACTATGGAAAATGTTACCTGTGAAACCATAGCTTGAGAAGCTTCATTCAAAGGAACCTCTGGTTTAGTAGTCTATGTTTGTATAGTCTATTGAAGCACTGGCTGAGACACTTGTGATGTTGTTAATTGGGGTGGTACTTCACTTATGATTGGGATTTATTTCTTCTCCACTTGAGCACTTTCCTTGACACTTCTTTGCCTTTCCTCTTTCTTTTACTAACAAATACAAATTTTGGCTTCTGTTTGGAAGTAGAGGGATCCTCTTTATTCTTGGTTCTTAGCTCCTATCAAATTTTACCAGTCTCTTCATCATACTATTCCTCAGAACTGGTTTTAAAATGTTTCAACTTAATTCCTTTAGATTCCAACCAAGCATTAGTATTTGCAAGAATAGATTGAAATTTATCTCTGATAGAAGTGGATTATTTAACTGACCATTGGATGGGAGGAAGAGGAGTTAAAGCCACTTGATTTTTCTCATATGATTAATCTAATATATTCCCATCATCTATCAAATCCCTTGGAATATTTTCCAATTACAAATTGACAATCTGATCAGCAGTAAGGCAACTATAAACAAGTCTCCTTATATCTTCATCAATTCTGTATTTTACCCAATTATCTTCAATTCCATGCACATGGGTGATATTACGCTTGAGATTCTCCATCATTCTATAATCAAAAAAATTTGATTTCTTAGAAATCCAATCTCCTATTTTTGGATGAGTGGATCGACTAAGGAATCCTATCTCTTTGCATCCTATTTTGAGTTGATTATATTAGTATAGAATGTAAGACTTTTGTTATTAAAAAGGGAGATAATAGATAAAAGATACATACAAGCATATTACAGGTTTTAGATAGATTGTAATCATTTTTAGTTTTATGAATTATCACTTCAGTTTCTAGCATTGATTAATCTTTGTTCTTGAGTCTGAGAGGAGCAAGGGCTCACTCTCCTTGGAACCAAGAACTGTGTATGGTATTTATGTTATGTTATATTAAATCTTTGTTATAACTAATCAAAATCTTGCTAATGTTTACATTCATTCATAAAAAATAAAAACAAATTCACAATTCAAAAGGCATTTCCTTATTCCAAAGTCATTTCCTTTCTAATCAAAGTGTGTTTTCTCTTACAACAAATGTGTGAAGCAAATTTCATTTTTAAGTTAAACATCTCAATTTACATGCAAGCATAAATAGGAGTGTGACTTTACTTTCAAGAAAAAGAGTGGATTCATTTGATTAAATAGTTACACTTTTTATTTTTCAACAAAAGAGTGAATCAAGTAGTTCAAGACACATTTCTTTCATTAGTCAAAGTTAGAATAGGATCATCAAACACCCCCACAAGCATACTTCTAGATCTACCATCCTACACCTTACTACATATAGCTTTGGACACCAGCCTTGGTTGATAAGACATCAATTGAACATTGATTAAATGAAGAGTTGAACAACACTCATCATTTTTGGCACTGTTGCCATAGAACAAGGTGTTAGTAATGTAATAATTATTGGTCTAGAATGAAAAATAGAAAAAAATTGTAAAAACCATAAAATCCCTAAAAAAAAATCAATAAATTGATGTACCATCCTAAAGACTCTAAAGGATGATTCATCTCAAATTCCCACTAAGAACACAAGTTAAAACTCCTTCAATATCTCTGAGTAGTGAACCAGAAGTTACGAGTGAAACCTATCTGTAAGAATCTTTAAAAACTTGGATAAAAACTAGGCCATTGCCACAAGCAAGCCTCATAGAAAAAATTCCTTAGGATCAATCTCTTTTAGGAAGACATTATTTAGAAATTGCCAAAGACTTCAAAGAAGCATTTCAAAAATCTATAGCTAAAGAAAATTTTGAGAACTTTGAACAACCCATAGTTGATACCAAAAATATTTAGTGGGAAGATCATCCCAACTTTGAAACATCATCAGAAGAAGAAAATATGGCTCTCCAACAAAATCCATGAACTCAACAACTTGCACAACTAGGAAGGACTTTTTCCTTTCCTATTATTGTAGATTCAAATGATCAAACCCCATGAAAAATATTTCACTAGCTAATTTGCCAAATTTTTGGAGAAGATCTACAGAAGATCCTAATCAATTCTTATTTGAGTTTAAGGTGCTATGTCAAACCTATGATTACACAAAAGATACCCAAAAATTAAAACTATTTCCCTCTACACTTAAAGATGCAGCTATGAAATGGTTCATGGGTTTACCTGGCGATTCTATTAGAACATGGGATGACATGGAGACAAAATTCTTAAACAAGTATCAAGATTACTGCCGAGTGCAAGAAAGAAAAGAGGATTTCTTTAAATTCAAATAGAATGAGGACGAATCTTTAGAGCATTATTTTGACAGATTCATGTTCACTCATAAAAGAAGCAATTATCCACTCACTGAAGAAGTTTAGAAATTGGTTTTCTTAAAAAGGTTGGATGAAGATACTAGAGATGCCTTAAATCTGATGGGAGGTGGAGATATAAATAAGTTGGCTTTTGATCAGATTTTTTAGCTTTGTATCAACTACTCTCAAATAAAACCCAAAATTAGGAGAGGAAGGTTTGGAAAATATAATGAAATGGGTAAGCTAATGGAAGAATTTGCCAATATAAAAATGGATATTTTAGTTACACTAAATAGTATTTTGAATGGCTTTCAAGCTAAAGCAAATGCAACCAAACCCTTAGCAATCTACTGTCCTAAGTGTAGATAGAAACATGCCCTTAGAGACTGCCCCTAGATAAAACTAATGTTTCATCATGTGGGATCTATGATGCAACAGATCATGATACCAAACATTGCACCCTTCTGCCTATTTTAAAAAATCAAATGAAAATATAAGTCCAGTCCATTGAAGAAGTAAATTATATCCAGAGACAAAACTTTACCTCACAAAACTATTCTCAAGGATAGTTTAATACAAGAAACCTAGTTAATCTATGGATGACACCATAGAATGTTTTAATTCTTTCACCTTTTTGGAATCAACCCCAAATTCCATCAATCTAAAATCCATGGGTAGGACAAGATTGGATGCCAACACCCCCATGGATGGTGCCACAGTGACAACAAAAATGGGTACCATATTAGTAATGGATGCCACAATAATATTAATAATGGAATCTGCAGTGGAACCCACAACAATAATTCACCCAACCAAGAAGACCACTTCAACAACAAACTATAATGCCACCCCCAGTTATTCAACAACAAAGACAAATCAATCAACCTTCAATACCTACCCAACCAATAGCAAATCCAAAAAATAAATAACCAGCACCTATTTATGTTAATGAACATGAAGAGACAATGAATGTTGGAGCTATTGATTGTTCAGACATACATTTAAGATCATGAAAAACTATACAAAAACCTCTAGTTCTCATTTCTGAGATACCTGATAAAAAAAAAAAATTGAATCATCTCAATTAAACACTAGAGAATCTGAAATCAAAATGAGCCCTAAAGCAAACAAAGAAAACACTACTACACTAGTAATTCTATTTCCTGAAAGATTAAAAGAAATTGATATTAAACTAGAATCAAACTTGGTCCATGAGTTGCAAAAGATCAATATTGAGGTACCCCTACTACAAGCTATTAGAGATTTACCTGAATTGAATAAGATCATCAAAAATCTTTGTATCAAGACACCTAGGAGGAAAGCAAAATATCTAAGAACCATTCATGTTGATGAAAAAGTTGTTGATTTATTAACAAAAAAACTATTAGTTCTAAAATATGTAGATCCAAGAAGCCTAGTGATCACAGTCACAATTAGAGGTAAAGAAATTCCTAACATCTTGGTAGATTTGAGAGCATCAATTAATGTTATGAAAACTGATACTCTCTATACATTATCTCTTATGAGAATGCAACCTACAACTACCATTCTTCAAATGGTAGACCAATCTGTAACTAAACTAGAAGGGACTATAGAAAATGTTGAATAGAGTCTTGGGAATATCTAGTAGATTTCATAGTCTTGCAACTTAAAACAAAGAATCTATGATATCTCATAATCCTAGGTAGACCATGGTTGGCTACTGTAGCAACATTAATTGATTGTAGGTTAGGAGACATGACCATTTCTAATGGGCTAAAATCTAAATGCATCTCTTTGTGCCCTCCTATAAAACCATCAAAAAATCACATACAACTTTGTGTGGATGAATCAGATAACACATCAAACAACATTTCCTTCTTAGATATGATCATAGTTAAAAAACACTTAGAAGAATTAAATGGAGACATATACCCAAAAATTTATAGACTCTGTCAGTCCGAAAGCTACGAACTTTGCTAGTCTAAAAACTATGGACTGCCTCAATTTAGGATTCTTGGGTCAAACAAAATATTATGAAACCTCTACTTCTACTTCCTCTATTATTTCCTCACCATATGATCATGGATTGATTCAAGAAAGTGTGTGGAAATTGGCAGAACAATAATAAACTCATTTCTTAGATATATTTCATTATTCTTTAGCAAGATTGATTCCTCCTAGAGAAGAGTTTATTGATAATGTAACCATGTTTCATAAGCTACTTCCTCATCCATGTCCTCTAAACTCATTGATTAGTGAATTTAATCAAATAGAATCTAACTACCCATGCACAAAACCAATCATGGTATTACCTAGAAAGATTTTGAACATCAATAATTGGTTAACAAATGAAGAGGAAGATTAACTCTTTGAAGTATTGAAAAGACATACCAAGGCTTTTTCTTAGGATTATATCGACATAAAGGGAATTCACCCCAACATATGCACTCATCATATTTACATGGAATCTGTCAAACTAATCAGATAACCAAAAAGAAGAATAAACCCAACTTTAAAGGAGATAGTCAAAATAGAGATCCAAAAATTGCTAGAAGTTGGATTTATTTACCCCATCTCAGATAGCCAGTGAGTTTTACCCCAGGTAATTATGTCCAAAAAAATGGAAATTTAAGGGCATGTTTAGATTATAGATAACTGAATAAAGTAACACTAAGAGATTATTTTCCTCTACCTTTCATTGATCAAGTTCTTGACAACTTGGCAGGAAAAAAATATTTTTCTTTCTTGGATGGGTTTAGTGGGTATAATCAAATAACAGTGGCAGCTGAAGATTAAGATAAAACTATATTTATCTATCCTTGGGGAACTTTTACTTATCAAGTACTCCTATTTGGACTCTGTAATGCTCTAGTAACCTTCCAAAGAGTAGTTCTAGCAATATTCTCTGACCTTACAAATGATTGTGTTGAAGTATATATGGATGATTTCACCATTCATGGTAGAATATATGAAGAGGCTATTACCAACTTGGAAAGAGTATTGATTAGGTGTGAAGAACATCAATTATCTTTGAGCTATGATAAATGTTTGTTGATGATGGATGAAAGAATAGTGCTGGGACACCATATTTCTGCAAAAAGCATTTAAGTAGATCCAAAGAAGGTTGAAATAATATCTAACTTATCCATCCCACAAACTTAAACTAAAATTAAGAGTTTTTTGGGACATGCTGATTACTACAAATGCTTTATAGATAATTTTAGCCATATTGTTGCTCCTATGTTTACCTTGCTTATAAAAGATAGTACATTCGAATGGAGTGATAGTTGTTAGTAAGATTTTGAGACCATCAAAGCTAAAATCATTACTGCTCCAATATTGAGAGGACCAGATTGAACTTAGCCATTCCATATATACATAGATTCTTCCAATACAATAATAGGAGTAGTCCTTAGACAACAGGATGAAGAGGATAATATGTATGCTATATACTATATTAACAAAAATATGACACCTAATGAAAGAAACTAGACTGTAACTGAGAGGGAATTCTTAGCTATAGTCTATACACTTAAAAATTCAGACACTACATAACAGGCTATAAGGTATTTGTCTATATAGACCATTCAGCTATTAGATATCTTATCAACAAACCAATTATGGGAGGTAAGATTATTAGATGGTTGTTGCTCTTACAAGAATTTGATGCTACTATTATAGAAAAACTAGGGAAGTTTAATATGGTTGCTAATTTATTATCAAGAATGAACACTACAAGTGAGGAAGAACTGGTGGAAGATGACTTTTTAGATGAAAAACTATTTGCTATTTTATCAAAATCTCTGTAGTTTGCTGATATAGCTAATTACCTCACCACAAAAAAGTTTCTTCTACAATTTTTATAAAAAGAAAAGAAAAGTTTAATCAAAGAAAGTTCTTATTTTAAATGGATTAATGGAATGCTATTCAAATTTGGACTTGACCATGTGTTTTGTAGGTGTGTGACAAATGTTGAAGCTTATGATATCATCAGAACTTGTCATGATGAACCAGGAGGAGGTCATTACTTAGCTCAAATAACCATACATAAAATCCTAAGAGCAGGATACTATTGGCCTCACCTTCATCAACAAGTAAAAATATATGTCAAACACTATGATGCTTATTAGAGAATTAGATAGCCTACTCTTTCAACAGAGATGCCTTTGCACCCTCATCCTCAATTAGTTTTAGAACTATTTGAGAAATGGATAATTGATTGTATAGGTCCTATGGATCCTCCTAGAGAAAAATAATATCTCCTAGTATGTATAGACTATGTGACCAAGTGTGCGAAAGTGGAAGTATTAACTCATGCAATAAAAGAGATGGTAGCAAATTTATTATATTTCAAAATTATGCAAAGATTTGGTGCTCTAAGGGAGATAGTCTCAGATCAAGGACCACAGTTCATGTTAAACATGATAAAGCACTTCATGCAAGTATATCAAACTCAACATAGAAAAAACATCTCCATACCATCCACAGGCTAATGGGCAAGTTGAAGTCACCAATAGAGAACTGGAAACCATTTTAGCTAAGGTTGTTAATTCCAGTAGAAAGGATTGGGTAGATAAGGTACCAGAAGCTGTTTGGGTCTATAATATTACTTGAAAAATAATAATTGGATTTTCACCTTATGAATTAGTTTATGGTAAGAATCCCTTATTCTCCGTTGAATTTGAATTACAAATTTTGAAAATAGATGTAGAAGTAGGGATTGAATTAGAAGAAATACAGAAAGAAAGACTCTTATAGCTTAATCACCTTGATGAGATGAGGATGGAAGCACTACAAAGAATTGAATTGGTACAATATCAAAGAAAAGTTTGGCATGATTCACATATCAAGCAATGAAAGTTTTAAAAAGGAGATTAGGCACTGTTGTTTGATTCCAAATTTCAACAATTTAAAGGAAAACTATAAACGAGGTGGTTGGGACCTTATCAAATTGAGGAGGTCTTTGAAAATAGTTCTATTAAGCTAATACTATTGATGACAGCAAAAGAGATCTGTTAGTCAATGAACATATATTGAAGCTTTATCAAAAACCTCTCAATAAAGAAGAATGTGTTCAAAAAGTAAAAGATTAAGTAGCCTTTTTGGAGGACTCTGCTTTTTCTAGAGAAACTGCTTCAAATCAAGTAGCTGTTCTAGAGGACTCTGCTTCTTCCAGAGAACCTGCTCTTTAATGATTAAAAAAAAATCAATAGTGAAAATCTTTCTAGGGACACTATTGACAATGCATGCCCAGAAAACCAACTTGTTGGCTGGCTATGCATTGCAAAAAGGGCTTTGGCTAGAAAACTAACAATGGCTAGCTAAAGGGCAAAAACAAAATATATAAAAAAAACAAAAGAGAATCTCATCATGTCATTATGATTGGTCTTCTCCATGTAATAAAAGTTATTCTTTCAACACTTATTGACTAATCCATGTAAACTTATTTATGCAGGACAAATGGCGAGCAAAGGATAAATCTAAGGTCAAAAGTAAATGAGACATATATTCTATTTATTTATGTTTAATTAACTAATTATCTTTGATTTAATTAATATTTATTCTATGGAGATGACCCAAAGTTAAGCCTTCCAAAATGGAATGACATGATACATACCATAATGGATAAGCATGCAAACAAAATGGCAAAGGTGTATGTCTACGTCAAGATGACCTATGTAGCTTTGGTACAATCAATTACATCATCAATAATTATAATGATAGGGACATCATAAAATGGGTTCTAAATGAAATGATAAATAATTGTCACCACCAACGTGCCATGTCATCATTTCATATAATTTTTAATAATTTGATAAAATGGCTAGCACACTCTGTAGAAACATGAGGTGATAAACTATATAAATTAATCATTACTACAGACTCATGAAGCTGTGGAGTTTCACACAAAACATTTCATTACTACAGGTCCTCAATGATTGTTGCTTATAGATTTCAACAGAAGCTGATCTAAACCTTAATTTGAGTTAAAGAAATAGAGTTGTCTGTAAATCCAAGTAGAGATGGGACAAAAAAATGAGATCAAAGCCAAAGAATGCATTAAAGCTTCACATAGATAAAGCTTCTATGGTAGTGTTTAGAGCAAATGGCTGGCTACCTTTCATTAAAAAGTTTTAGGGTTTCCATGAAACAATGGTAAGAGAATTCATCACTAATATCACCCCTAAGTTTTTAGTTGTTAAAGGCATTATTATTCCTATTTCAATTCAAATTATAAGTCAAATCATACAATGAGAGCGATAGGCAAAATTCCATTTAGTGATTTAATTATTCAATTTAATGGTAATGAGCAGACCAAGACTTTGTGTCTAATAGATTCCAAGGAAAAATAAAAAGAGATTAATAGAAATTCACTTCCTAAACATTGGAAATCTGTAGCCAAGTGGGTACTCAAGTATATCATTTGTGAGGAGAAAAATAGTCTTTTAAGATGAGACACCATAAAAATATTAATAGACCTTAAGTATGGGAGGCAAAACCCTCATTACAAGATTAACCTCCCATCCTTCTTATATGGTGCCCTTCAAATTATGACTACAACTCTTAATATTGCTCTTAGGCACCATGGCCTTATTCACCTAATTATCCAACATCACTTCCTTCAGCAAGGACAAGAAGTCTAGGAGGAATTTAAGAACATTGTAACACAACAAATTCCAAATCTGCCTACATAAGAAACCTCAAATTTATCACATGAATATATATCTCCACCTAATGCATCAGTTGAGAAAACAACTCCAAAGAAGAAATCACAGATTGTAGTCTCAAAATAAATACCTTATTCTTCTTCTTTAATAAGAATCATAAGGTCTCAAATCCATGTAGTTTCAAAGTCCCCATAAGAACCTTAGGAATCTATAGTGAAACCAATTCCCTTGTCAAGAAGAAGAAAATTGAAATGAAAGGTTGCTATACAACTTGAGAAGATCGAGGGTTTGATGGTTGAAAAGGAAAGAGAACTGAGTGTAGCTCAGAGAGTGACCAAAAGAAGGAGAAGGTTAATTATGATAGATGAAGATAAACAAGAGGCTGCATACATTCTAAATAGTCTTAAAAAGGTGTTTCATTCCCCCATACATCAATGTATCCATGAAACTATAGATGTTGTAGAAACTCCTTTCGAACGGAACTCTCCAATCATAATAGAGGAGCCAATTCTAGGAGACAAGCCAATCATGGCAGAGAAATCAAGTATGATGGAACAACCACATGTTTTAGTTGAAGTTATAATGAATAAAGGAAAAATTGTATGCATAAATGAAAAATGAGAGTCATCTAATATAAATGATCTTGTTATGTAGTTAACCTCGAATATTTCTCAAGCTCAAGCTCTAGAGTAATAATAAACAAATGATATTACTGATTTGATCAGTGAATTGCAGAATAAGGATCATCTCAACTCATTATTAGTACAAAAATTGGATACAACATCTACCAATCATGTAGCAAAAGTTCATAGATTAGAAGAAATAATAAAGAAAAATGAAAGTGAACAAATAGACCTCTGGATATATGTAGAGAATTAGAAGAAGAAGAATAGGAAATTGTAGAGTTTGGTAAACTCTTCCAAAACACCTTCTAATGTTGCACCTTCTCCTCCTAAGGTATTTGTTGACTGAAGTTGTCAAACAAGTTGTCTAGGTATTCCTACCTTGTAAATGCTAAATCAAATTGAAGAAAAATATTCCATAATTAAACAGAAAAACAAAGTTGTAACTTCTTCAAACAAAATATTGGAAAATAAAAATAAAGAATTAGAAGCTAATATCTAAGATTTAGAAAAAAATTTGTAGGATGCATGCAAATTAGGGAAATCTCTTTTGGCATGTAGGAATCCTTCTCCTACATATGGTTTTTTTTTATTTGAATAATTTTATAGATGGTAGCCTCTGAAGATCTCTTGTCATCTTCCTTACAAGATTTTACAACTAACAGCATTTCTAATTTTTTTTATAGTGCTAAACCTGATCAGCAGGATTTTCTTTGTGAGTTTTATTTATATGATTTGATCATAAGAGACCATGAGCGCAATAAGTTCTTGATAAAATTTCATGTAGGAGAAGTTCAACTAAGGGAATTACATTCTACATTCAAAAATCAATTAGCATGGAAAAGTAGATTTGAGGTGTATACAAATCATTTTAAGACTACAGGATTGTGTATCAGACCAGCCTTTCCTATCCCCAGATTGATCAGAAAGAATTTTAACTATACTTATTTAAGTGATGAAGTTAAAACTCATTATTTACAAGTTTTATATGATTGTGTTGTTTCTTTTGACTTATTTTCAAGATAGAGTTTTGATTTAGTGGTGACTGCAAGTGTGAAAAAGTGGGACCAACTTTCAATGTCTCTTAGAAGATGAGAGGTCATGTCTCCAAATAACTTAAGATAGAGTATGAGGAGAGCTACCTGAATTTTTGAAATATTAATAGAATTAATAAGATCTGGGGGAGAAAAAAAATGGATTGGCATGAGATATAGACCCCCTTTGTTGATCATACCTATTCTAGGATGGCAGAGTTGGGCTCCACTATCAGAGGAACAATTCTATATATGGAATTAAATGATTTAAGAACATCAAGGGTTTACAAACAATTTAGACAGGCATATAACAGATGAATTTGATGACTATGATTTGAGTCAGAGTTTGGAAAGCATATACAAGAGCTCTGAATGCAAATGAATGTTTGCAATGGGACTTAAAAAAGGTAAATCCTGGGGGAGATGATGAGCTCAAAATATAGCTCATTATTGACATGTTATTTCCCTTAATTCATCTCTCTAAGGATATTATCTTATGCAAATCATAGATTGTTAGATAGCTATTACATGAAAAGTAGATACTTATCTTGTTTATATTGAACCAAAGACTAAACCTTTACTTTGTCATTAATGTCTAATACATAATATGTTTTAGTGATTTTTGTTATGAAGAATACTAAAGAAGAAGACACAAGTGATGTATAGTGAAAGTTTAATTTTGATCTCCATCCAATAGAACTATGAACTCACACAGAATGTTTCTACAGACTCCGTAGGCTTGTTTCCACAGACTCCACAGGTTCATTCCTACCAACTCTGTAGGGTCAATTCCATGGATTATGTAAATATAAAGCTAAAAATGGGGAATTTGGAAGCTAGATAAGATGAGAGAATCATATTAGCTAGAGTCAAATGAGGAAAATACCCATATGCTATTTTGTAGGATTTGCTTTTGATAAAGTTTTATATATTTAGATCTTAGGACTATTATAGGATAGTATATCTATTTCATCAGAACAATTAGATCTCTTAGAAATCTAATCTCCTATTTTTGGATGAGTGGATCGACCAAGGAATCCTATCTCTTTGCATCTTGTTTTGAGTTGACTATATTAGTATAAAATGTAAGACTTTTGTTATTAAAAAAAGGAAAATAATAGATAAAATATATGTACAAACATATTACAGGGTTTAGATAGATTATAATCATTTTCAATTTTATGAATTATCACTTTAGTTTCCAGCATTGATTAATCTTTATTCTTGAGTCTGAGAAGAGTAAGGGCCCACTCTCCTTGGAACTAGGAACTATGTACGATATTTATGTTATGTTATATTAACTCTTTGTTATAACTAATCAGAATCTTGCTAATGTTTGCATTCATTAATAAGAAATCAAAACATATTCACAATTCAAAAGGCATTTCCTTATTCCAAAGTCATTTTCTTTCTAAGTAAAGTATATTTTCTTTTATAGTAAATGTGTGAAGAAAATTTCCTTTTTAAGTTAAAAATCTCCATTTCCATGCAAGCATAAATAGGAGTGTGATTTTACTTTCAAGAAAAAGAGTGGATTCATTTGATTAAATAGTTACATCTTTTCCTTTTTAGCAAAAGAGTGAATCAAGTAGTTTAAGACACATTTCTTTCATTAGTCAAAGTTAAAATAGGATCATCAAACACGCCCACAAGCAGACTTTTAGATCTACCATCCGACACCTTACTGCAGATAGCTTTAGACACCAGCCCTAGTTGATAAGACAACAATTGAACATTGATTAAATGAAGAGTTAAATGACACTCATCACACTGCAATTCAGTTTCCATAATCTAGGAATTTGTAGTAGAAATTGTGTACCGACCAATACTGATTGGAAATTTGAAACCTTTTTTATGAACATCTAATTATTTTTTATTCATGTTCATCACTTGTATGCACATCTCCATTAGTATTAGTTTATCACTTGGGTATCTAGGTAGCATGTAAGACTATTCATCAAATCCTCCTACCTTGATGTATGTAAAAGTTGGGAATTATAAGAAAATGCATCCAACCATATTGACTTGTGCCCATACCTGATTTGAAACTCTATTCTTTTCAAGTTCTTTCTCAAAAGTGAAAATGAATTTATAGAAGAAAGTGTCATTAGCTCTCTTGTAATGCTTGACACTTTCTTTTAGAGTTAGCTGTGGATAGTGCTCATATATAGGAACATTTTTCCTTTTGTCGACATAATTTAAACCCAATAAATACTTCATAATGGTTGAATCATACACAAGATATGAAGTCATGTAAACATTTAGTGAAGAAGCTAACTTAGAGAGTTGATGAGAAATAACATCACTGATTTATTTACTCCAAAAGATCCTTTGCTTGTTTCTTTTGATAACCAGAATGTATTGATATATCCATTCTTGAAAAATGTTTGAAGTAAACAACCCTTTCATTTTATTGAGGAGAGTAATCAAATCTCCTATCTCCTTTAAAAAATCACTACAATACAAATATTTGGGCCATCTAACAATAGTGGGCTGAGAAGTTTTGAGCATTTTGGAGTTAATATGTTTCTTACACTTCTCAAGATCTTTTTCATAGTATTCTTGAGTTGATTCCATAGTTAAATCAGAATATCATTTAATCGCAGAGAGGTGAAATTTTTTTATCAAAATATTCCTCATCGAGGTGAATGATCACCTTACCCTCTAAATCCTTGACCGATTTGATTTCCTTATCAAAATGTGCTACCATGGTCAAGACAAATTCAAAATCATGTGATGATATTAGCAATGTAGTAGCCAAATAAATTTCACTATTAAGTACTGGCTGCATATCAGGTGCAATGGGTTCTCTTCCTAATCTTTGTAAAAACTTAGACATATCCACATGATCAATCTTTATATCCTCAATTTGATCCATATTTGAATCAACTGCAAACAATGGGAACACACCCTGATACTTGTACTTCATTGTCTTCTTATTTGGAAAAATGTCTGTCATTAATTAGATAACTGCAAGTGAGAACATATGATTATTTAGAGTTAGTATTTTTTTTCATTTTTTGGGAAACATGTAGTTTGGAGAAAATTCTCTAAACTGCATGGTGGGTTAATCACTTTGATGTAATTCAAAGAATTTTTTCTGAACTACACAGGAAAAGGTTGGGTGTAGTTTAGAGAAAATTCTCTAAACTACATGTGAGAGTAAGGTTTCGATGGACTTACATGCACTTCAGATAATTTTTTTCAAAGTGCATCTAGTTGTGTGTACGTCAGAGAAAAATCTCCAAAATGCACAAGGGATAAACTTTGCAATTATGCAATTCAGAGAATTTTCTTTGAAGTGCACTAAGTGACATGCACTTTAGAGAAAATTCTCTGAAGTACATGGGGGGATTTTTCTCTGAAGTGCAATGTGCACTTTGAAAGATTTTCTTTGAAATGTACCAAGTGAGCTGCAAGTATCATTCTTACGTGCATCTCAGGAAAAAATTCTTTAGAATGCAAAGAGAGTGTGGGGTTTGAAAAAGGTTTTGGAGAAAAATAAAATCAAACCCTAAACAAAAAATAAGAATAAAAACAAAAACATAAAAAATGAAGAAAATAAAAGGGAGACTTACTTGACACAAGATGAAATCGAGAAAATAAGGTGTTTTTGAAACATGAAGACAATCAAACCAAAAAATCCAACTGATCACGAGGGTGGAAAAGTAATATGCACACGAGCTCAAAAATGATAGTTGGGAGGTGCACTTGAGCTCAAAAATGGTAAAGAGAGAGAAAATAATGGTTAAAATAAAATTATCCAGGTTAAATATATATAGAAAGGGTAATTAATGTGAAATTAATTACTGTCATGATGGTGGGTCCTATGTGTGAGATTAGAGAAATTCTCTAAATTTGCATATGCAATGTCAGGAAAATTCTTTGAATTTGTATATGCAATGTCAAGAAAATTCTCTGAATTTATATATGCAATGTTGAAAAAATTCTTTGAATTTACATATGTAATGTTGGGAAAATTTTCCAAATTTGCATATGCAATGTTAGGATTTTTTTTTGAATTTGCATATGAAATTTTGGGAAAATTCTCTGACTCAACACAAAGAACATGAAACACATGCAAATTCAGGAAATTTTTTTGACTTTGAATAAAAAGAAATAAAGTGTAGTTTGGAGAAAAATCTTTGAACTACACAGGATGCAAATTTCCCTCAAAAGATCAACTCTTGGAAAAACAAATGCAAAGAGATAGAGATTAGCCTTGTTTTGCATGCTTAGAGATAATGGGATATGAAATAGACAAGTTTCATAAGGGTTATCCCATAAATTGAGCCTACTAAAATTCAAGGATTATAGTTGGCTCCAACTGGAGAATTTCCTTCAATCATTCTTTGAAACAAAATTCTTGAAGGAAAAAGAATCCCATAACTCTAAGTGCCTTTCTCCATTGGGCCACGGAGTCAAGTGATAGACAAGATGGAAAAAAAATACAAATATATACAAAATGTTTAAACTTATCTGTAACTTTATTGAGTGAAAAGCTTCAGATGTTGCCCACTGTAGGGCAATGATAATAGTGTTCCATCTAGGTATGCTAAGAAGAAACTATGTTCTCCACTGAGTTGATGAATGAGAAAATGACCCCTCCATAGAAAATAAAAATTTCCATGCATTTATTTTGGCTCTCTTCTTTTGTCCCACAAGAGGACTAGATCCCCAACTCAAAATTCTCATGATTTAACTTTCTTATCAAAAAGTTCCTTGATGTGACTTTGATGTTCAGCAATATGATCCATTACCTTTGTACGTTTCTCCTTTATCTCGGTGAGGTACATAATACCCTTATTTAAAGAGCTTTCAAATGTTTCATTTTTAATTGCCTTAGCCAATTTGAGAGCGGGTAACCCTAATGTCATGTGTATTTTTGCATTTAATTCATACAAAATTTGAAAAGGAGACATACCAATCACTCATTTAGGGGTGATACGATCAACCCAAAATGCATCATACAAAGCTTTATGCCATGTTCTCTAATTATCTTTTACCAACTTCCTGATGATAGTTACCAAATTCTTATTACTTGACTCAACATAACCATTCTCTTGAGGGAAGTAATCATAAGTATGAGAAAAAATGATCCCATATTCAAAACAAAATTGAGTCATCTCATGGGATGTGAAACAAGCAACATTATCAATTACAATTTTTCTCGGCACACCAAATCTCGTGATGATATTCTCTTTGAGGAAGTTACAGATAACCTCTAAAGTGGCATGTTTTATTGGAATTGCTTCCACCCACTTGGTAAAGTAATATGTATCTATGAGAACATAACTATGACCTACACTTGACAATGGGTTCACTGCACCAATGAAATTGATACCCCATTATTGAAAAGGCTCTTCAATAACTATTAGTTTGAGGGGCAAGGCTACTAACTTGGGTTTTCCCACAAACTACTGACACTTCTCGCATTTACACACCCAAGCATATGCATCTTGAAAAAGTGTTGGCCAATAATATCTACCCTACAAGATCTTATGAGCTATAATCGGGGCTAAAAAATTTCCTCCACAAGCCAAATCATGGAAAGATTTCAATAACTTACCTTGTTGTGCCTTATCTACACATCTTAGAAATATTTCATCAATGTTTTGCTTATACAAACCATTATCCTAAAGGAAACATTTTTTAGCCTTGAGCTTGATTATCCTTTTCTCTTTATGAGACAAATGTTTAGGACATTCTCCATAAGTGAGGAAATAAGCAATGTCATAATACCATTCATCCATTTTTATCACAAGCAAGACCATGGGAAGTTCTTTTGTATCTTCTTCATTGTTGGATACTTCTTCTGAATTGGTCTTTGCCATGAGTTGACACAAACCTTTTCTATGTACAAGTTTTGTAGGCTTGATCTCCATATCATATTCTTGGATTTTGGTGATCCAATGACTTCTTTTGCCTCCAAACTCTTATTGAGTCAAAATAGACTTAACAGGAGAATCTAGTACTAGTGTAATGGTGTGAAAATTGAAGATGTAATATCTGAAATGCTTAACTACTTTCACCATAACCTATGCATGTTTTTCCATGGATGAGTACTTGATTTCATGAGCCTTAAAAGGGTAGCTCATGAATGCTATAGGATATTCAATCCCCTCTTCATTTAGTTGTACTAAGATGGTAGATACAGTATGCTCAAAAGTATAACTATACATAATGAAGTTCTTGTTATAATCAGGGCAAACTAAGATAGGAGAAAGTGTGATGGCTTGCTTAATTTCATGAAAAAAATTTCTTCCATACACATTCTAACAAAAAGTTTATTTTCCTTTCATTATATCGATAATGTGGCATGTCTTTTCAACAAAGTCAAAAACAAATCTTCACAAAAAATTAACCTTCCTAAAGATCGAATGTACTCCTTTCTTACTTGATGGCAGAGTAAGATTTTGAATTGACTTGACCTATTCACGATCAATTTTGATTCCTTCTTTGGATACAATATGTCCAAGGAGCTTACCTTTTGTAACCCCAAAAATGGATTTCTTAGGGTTAAAAGATATTCCATGTTCATGACATCTTTCAAGTACTTTTTGCAAATGGTCAAAATGATCTTGGAGTTTTTTGAGAAAATAGTTAGATCATCTAGGTAGACTAAAATGAACTTAATAATAATGTCTTGAAAAGCCAAATCCATATCCCTTTGAAAGGTAACACCAGCATTGATCAATCTAAAAGGCATTCTGCTATATGTAAAAGTGCCCCATGGAGTAGTGAAGGTTGTCTTATATTGATCTTCATCATGAACCTCCACTTGATTGTGTCCTAAGAAACCATCTAGCATAGACAACATCTCTAAACCAGTCATAGTTTGCAATACTTGTTCCATTAAAGGTAGTGGGTAATTATCCTTAAGTGATAATTGATTTAAATTTAGGAAGTCAATACAAATGCAAATCTCTCTATTCTTTTTCCTCACAAAAATAATATTTGCTATCCATGTGGAGTGATGTATGGGAAATATAATGTGAGTATTCAACATCATTTAGATTTTAGTGAAAAAAGTACCTGAGATTTTGGGATTATACTGTTACTATTTCTGTTTGTGAAGATGTGATCTTGGTTTGGGAGGAATATCATGTCACACCTCATTTGGTCAAAAAGATTTAAGATCAACATATGAATATGCTAATACATTAATGTACATACACAAAAGTCTCACCAACTTTTCTCTTTCCTCTAATGAGCAAAATTTCCCAATATTTATCATCTTGGGGTCACTCTTTATTCTTATATTAACTTGCTCAATTTTTGTAGATGAATCTGATTCTAATTGTTGACATTTAATGAATCGATCATGTTTATCAAAAAGTTTCTCTAAAGATACCAACCCTTTGGGAATCTTATTCCATTTCAATTGTAAGATTTCCTCACCAGTTTCCTCATTAACTTTAAAAATTGATTCTTGAGGAGTGGAATTACTTACTTCAAAATACAACTCACTGAAATTTTCCACCTTCTCCAAGAATGAGATGACTTGCTCATCATTATTGAAAACCTACTAATGATTGACATTGTCAGGAACACTAGGCTAGAAAACCAACTCAATAGTATACTTATTTCCTTGGAAATCTTTGTGAGGAATTAAGAGAGTGGACACAATAGCTAATGAATCAACTATATCATTATATTCTCTTGGAACTGTTGATATATTGAAAGCATCAAAACATTATATGCAATCCCAAACATGATTACGGTAATGCCTTAGCCTTTCATTATTAGTTTGATATAAATTCCTAACTTGAAAAATGATTAGCTTAACATCACCTTGAGCATGAAAGTTTTTATCCCTTTCTTCTGTGCAACCTCCATTCCTAACAATAAAGCTTCTTACTCAGTAGTATTGTTAGTGTTATCAAACTATAAATTGAAAGAGAAAGGGAAGATTTTTCCTTTTGGGGATATGAAAAATATCCTAGCTCTAGATCTAATTGAAGAATAATTGTCATCAAATTCTAAAATCCAAACATCATTTGAAATTTCAACTCTAATAGTTTCAAGATCCAAAACCTCTTCATCTGATGTGGATGATTCATCAATTTCCCGATCTTTTTTTGAAATGTCATTTGAAGATATTAAATCTTCACCTATAGTCAAGAAATACGTACCTATTCTAAAATTTTCAAAAAGGATTTGGGCTTTGGGGTCCTCAGTCTTTGTAATAGTATACTTCACTTACTTCTCTAGGTGAAGTTTCTACATAACACTCTTCACAAGTATCCTAGCCTCAGACCAATCCATGTTGATTTCACCATCGCCATATTTACAAAAGTTGCATCCTAACAAAACTCCATATGAGGCTAGAACATCAGCCACTAGAATTGTCATTTTAATCTTTTTCTCTAGAAAAGCAACAAATGCAAATTGTGCATCCTTGATTTGGCCTATAGAGGTACTTGTTTGGTTTCCATTGAGAAGCAATGACCAAAAGTATTTATCAAGATTAAGCCCAAGGTAGTAGCCATCTTGGCAAGCATCACATTATCAAAATCACCTGAATCAATAACATAATTACTAAGCTTATAACCATTGATAAATAGGGAAATATAGAAAGGTTCTATTTTTCTAGAGTTAGATACAAGATTTATAACCAAGTTATTTTCATTTGGTCTTGACTTAGGATCAATTGGTACACTCTTAGCTGAAGTTTGATCATAATTGATCCCTTCAATTTTTACAAAGTTTGCCTCTCTTTAAAATTGTTCAAGATTTTATTAGAGGTACTTAGTCTCTGACATTTGGATTTTAGTCTTCTTGGCATGATCAATGATATCAAAAGCTAGATATGGGGTAGCCGAAGAAGACAAGACATTTTCATTTTTAGATTTGGGCACTGGGTCTAAACATTGAAGGAGAAGAGGTAGAAATATGAGGAGTACTTACTTATTTGTCTACCACCATATCCTTTGGTTAAATTGGTAAAGGAGTTCCTCTTTTGGAAATTTTAACCTCCTTTCATGGTTCATCATTTGATTTTATTTTACAATCTTTTGTGGTTGATTCGATTGACTTTTTGAATGGGTGAAGATGACATAAGATTCACCTCATATATCTTCTTGTTTAGCTTCTTCTTCTTCAAAGTTTAGAACCCTGATATCAGAGTTGCTAACTTCTCCTTCATCATCTCTGGTGATAGGAGTTTCATCTTCTTCTGGAACATATTCCAACTCTGGAATATCATCATTTTTAGGTTCTAACCAATTGACTACTACATTATCTAAAGGTGCCTACAATACAAGCCTTGCTTGTGGTGAAGGAAGGTTATTCTAATTTTGATTTCTTGTAGCATTGTTAGAATATTTAGAAGCATTTGGGTATGTCCTCCTTGGGATATATTTATATGGAGAAAATGACATACCTTGAGACATTTGCTTCTTGAGTTCTAACAATTCATTTGCTAGCTTTTGAACCATGAGATTAGTAGTGTTAGTAAGAGATAAAGTTGTTGAAGGCTTCCCTATAGATTTAATGGAATTATTTCTCACCTTCCTTGTTAGAATCAAATCATTTTCTATTTCAATGGCCAAAATTTAAGCAACATCGAGATCAGCTGGGGCTGCTCTTCATAAAATAAAACTCACTTTCAACAATTAAGAATTGATGAAGAAGCAATTCAAATTCTCAGGTGTAGGTTGAGAAAATATTAGAATCCTATTCCTCAACTTGTTAAACTTTGCCACAAATTCACGCATGGGTTCATTTGGTTCTTTATTCATTTATTTAAGTTGAGCCAACAAGGAATGAGCATCTTCTACAGGCTTGAACCTTGCCTCAAACTTAGTCTTGAGTATGGCCCAATTGGTGATAGTTCTGGTTGCAAGATGATAAAACCAATCAACAATAATGCCTTGGAGTGTTTCTATAAACAATTTTATAGAAACATCTTCATGTTCCACTACAATAACTCCACATGCAATGTAGAATGCATCAATATGTTCATCCAGATGTTACTTGCCATCACCATAAAATTTAGGAAAAATTTTCTGTGAGCCATGAGGTAGTTTATGAGATGGTGGTGCCAAATTCAATGGACTAAAAACAACCCCCCATGGACCTTGAGATTCCATTCTTTGTGAATTGTATGGAGGTATGACAAATCTTTGCAAAGGCAAAATAAGCAAAACTCTACGAATGTAAGAAATTTCTTCTGGTATGGGAGATCTTATATTTTTAGGTGGAAAACTTCTTGTATATTGAAGAGGTGACCTTGCACATGCCAAAAAAATATTGAAGTTGTGTTCTTGCAACAACTCAAATGTTGGATCAATGAGTCCTACTGCCCTTCTACCATGAGTGTATCTTTATTCCACCAAAATGTGAAAGTACTTAAAAAAAAAGATATTAACTATAGTAAAACAACAACAAACAATAAGGTGCTAGTCTTATATGAATTAAATGAGTGTAGAGATCGATTGCTTATTCGTTTCCCCAGTGAAGTCACCAAAAACTATTGGGTGAATATTTTTTTACCGATAAAATGGTTATTTCAACCATAGTGTAATGAGATAAAATCTCTCCTCAAAACAAGGGGAGGATCTCTTTTATTGTCAACTAACACAACACTTAATTATTTACACTTATTTACAATAATTTTATCATAGTGGGTGTTTTCGTATCATCCAATTCTCTTTTTTTAGAATTGATATTCAATAACAAGCTTCCTTCCGTTCTTTGTGATATATTTTTAAAATCTAAGATCACTTGATGAATCAAATATAATCTATATTTAGATTTGTTAGCCAAAATATTAACAAGAATAATAACAATAGAATAAACTTGAAAGATAGAATAAGGTGTAGCCCAAAGTCTTCACCTTATTTCCAAAAAAGATTAAAATTATCAAAGAAGAATAACTGGCAGCTCAAAGTCTCCTCAGTAATTCATGTTCAATGATGACCACAAACCCAAAAACTAAAAAGTAGCTCAAAGAATCCAAAATTAGCTTCCTGGCACCTTCCATTTTATAGAAATTTCACACCATAATTCACTCAAAGTAGAAGAAAATGCAATGGAAAAGACAAAAGAACATTCCCAATATACCACAAGTATATTTCAACACAAAGTTTGAAAGATCACTTGATTTTATTATATTGAATGAATTTTTTATTTACAATACGAACACAAAGTTTTAAAATTGTTTCTCAATTTAGTAGCATTTCCCCTCTATAGCAATTGTTGATCCTTTCTACAAAGAGCATTCTCCTATTTATAGAGAGGAGCTATGAAAAACAATAGGAAAAACATAAATTCATTGACTTATTCATTGACAAATTCCTATTTGACTTAGGACTATGTACTTTTCATATGTGTAAATTACACTAAACAAAATCACATATGGAAAATTAAAAAAGTAATCTAAGTGTCCTTAGACACAAGAATTTATTCCTTTTTATTATTTTTTAAAAATTCCTCATATCTTTTCAATATAGCTTGAACCTCACTGTTATCTGGGCCGGATGTACTTTTGGAGATGAAAAGTACCCTTGTGATTGAATCTTCTAAGTTAATCAACAAATTTTTTCTTTTGTCCATGATTCTTTGTAATTTATTCAAAATAACTTGAAATTCAATCAATTTTTCAATGGAGTCTAGCATGAAATTACCTATTTCAATCTTTCTTTGAAGCAAAGATGTAAATTCTTGAATAACAGTCTCCATAGGAAGAATTTCTTGAGAATCATTTTTAACTTGGCAAGGAAGCTCTCTAATTTTCTCTACAAGATCTAACATCTTATTATCACACATATCTTTAGCTTCTTTGATATATTTAACTAGATTCTTGAGAACTTCTCTTTTATTCTTCATAGCTTTCCTGTATTTAATGAACATTTTCCTATTTGGAATGACCTTCTGCTCAACCAAAATCTCTAGTTTGAATTTGCATAGTTGAGTCCATGTATTAATATCCTTTTCAATCAATTCCAAATCTTGAGTGAGTGTTTTAATTATTTGATGAATTTATATTTTCACTTCACTTAGGTTTTTACAAAATCCAATGGTAGAACACAACCTCTGAGTACCCTGTATTGTTAATCTCTCAATCCAGGCACTGACCGCATGACCCTAAGATCCAATCTTCTCTACATGTTGAATGGATTTTTTAGTATTTTCATGCACAACAAGATCAATAGACTCAAAAAGTTGGATGATTTTTAGTAAAGCAGAGGTTAGTTGTTTTACTTGTACTTTGAGTTAATCCTTGATCTTATTATCCTTATCATATCTCTCGATGAAGGAGGCCATTTCTACTTGAAAATCTTCCTTCATGCTTTCATGGGTTTGTTTCCCAAGATCTATTTGTCCTACTACATATTTAGACACTTAAATATATTTAATGTTACTATCTTTAGGAGGAACTACAACTTTGACATACTTGTGCCCAGATTCAAATATCACCCTTGACATAGTTTTGGCCTTCTTTGTTGCTTTGGGATTTATTAACACAAGTTGACCAAAATTAAAGTCTTCAAGTGCCACTACTCACTTATTCTTCTTAGGTGTTTATGATTCCATCCAAGGAGGAAGAGAAGATGGATCTCTTTGGGTAGAGGATGTTAAAGCTTGGGATACTTGGGGAGGGACAATGGATTGTGAAGTAAGTGGAATTGAAGGTAGTTTGATGGAGGTATATGGTAATGGGGTTGACACCAATGGGATTTTAGTAATAATAGGTGGAGTTTGGGTTGGAGTAATAATCACTTTAGTTCCTATTGACATTTTGGATACTAGAGTGATAGGAACCTGAGTTGTTGTCTTTGAAGAATGTATAGACCTAAATTTGTCCATAACTTAATGGGTGAAATATAAATTAGTTAGGGATCTCAATGAATTTGAAGGATTGGGTATATTTGACAATGAATCAAAAACTTGGTCTAGTGTAACTTGTGAAGGAACTTGAAAAAATGTAACACTAGGAGGTAAAGGTGGTGGTGAAAGAACAACTTAAGAGGGAACATGATCAACTTGTATAGTGGTACTCATGGGAGGAACTATGGAAAATTTTACCTGTGAAACCATGGCTTGAAAAGATTCAATTAAAAGAACCTCTGGTTGAGTAGTCTCTATTTGTATAGTCTATTGAAGCACTGGTTGAGACACTTATGATGTTGTTGATTGAGGTATAACTTCACTTATGACTAGGATTTCTTTCTTCTCCACTTGAGCAATTTCCTTGACACTTGCTTCTTTGCCTTTTCTCTTTCCTTTACTGAAAAATACAAATTTTGGCTTCTATTTGGAAGTAGAGGGCTCCTCTTTATTCTTGGTTCTTATCTCCTCTCATTTTTTAGCAGTCTCTTCATTATACTCTTCCTCAAAACCAATTTTAAAATGTTTCAACATAATTCCATTAGATCCCAAACAAGCATTAGTTCTAGCAAGAATAGGTTGAAATTTGTCTCTAATAGAAGTGAATTATTTAACTGACCATTGGATGGGAGGGAGAGGAGTTGAAGTCACTTTACTTTCCTCATATGAAGAATCCAAAATATTCCCATATTTATTGAATCCCCAAGAATATTTTCCAATTCCAAATTGATAATCTGATCAATAGTAAGGTGACTATAATCAAGTCTCCTTATATCTTCATCAATTCTGTATTCTACCCAAATATATTCAATTTTGTGCACATGGGTGAGATTACGCTTGAGCTTCTCCTTCATCATTATGTAATCAAAGTTTTCTCTACTTAAAAATTTTATAAGCGTAATCCACTGGAACTTGGTTTCCATAGTCTTAACCTTTGGAGTAGTAAAAATTGTGTATTGACTAATACTGATTGGAAATTAAAAACCTTTCTTGTGAGCATATGATTTTTTTTATGCATGTTCATCACTTGTCTGCACATCTCCATTAGTAGTAGTTTATCACTTGGGTATTTGGGTAACATGTAAGGATGTTCATCAAATCTTCCTACTCTGATGTATGTAAAATTTGGGAATTGTAAGTAAATGCATCCAACCTTATTGATCTGTGTCCATACTTGATTTGAAACTCCCTTGTTTTCAAGTGCTTTTCAAAAGTGGAAATAAATTTATAGAAGAAAACATTATTAACTCTCCTATGATGCTTGATTCTTTCTTTTAGAGTTAGTTGTGGATAATGCTCATATATAGACATAATTTAAACCCAAGAAAGACTTCATACTGGCTGCAACATACACAAGATATGAAGTCATGTAAAACTTGAGTGAAGAAGCTACCTCATAGCATGAATGAAAAATAACATCACTGATTTGTTTACCCCAAAATATCTTTTACTTGTTTCTTTTAATAACCAAAATGTATTGATATATCGATTCTTTAAAAATGTTAAAGTAGACAACCCTTTCACTATACTGAGGAGAGTAATCAAATCTCATATCTCTTCCAAAAAATCACTATGATACAAATACTTGGGCCGTCTATCAATGGTGGGCCGAGGAGTCTTGAGCCATTTGGAGTTAATATGTTTCTTACACTTCTCAAAATCTCTGTTATAGTATTCTTGAGTTGTTCCATAGTTAAATCAGAATATTCTTCAATCTCAGAGAGGTGAATTTTTTTATCAAAATATTCCTCATCGAGGCAAATGATCACCTTACCCTCTAAATCCTTGACTGATTTGCTTTCCTTATCAAAATGTGCTACCATAGTCAAGATGAATTTAGAATCATGTGTTGATACGAGAAATGCAACAACCAAATGAATTTCACTATTAAGTACTAGATGCATATGAGGTGAAATGGGTTCTCTTCCTAATCTTTGTAAAAACTCAACCATATCCACATGACCAATCTCTATATCCCCAATTTGATCCACATTTGAATCAACTCTAGACAATGGGAACACACCTTGATACTTGTGCTTCATTGTCTTCTTATTTGGAGAAATGTCTATCATTGATTAGATAGCTACAAGTGAGAACATTTGATTATCTAGAGTTAGCATTTTTTGTCATTTTTTTGGAAATGTGTAGTTCAAAGAAAATTCTCTAAACTACATGATGGGTTGATCACTTTGATGTAATTCAAATAATTTTTTTGAACTACACAAGAAAAGGTTGGGTGTAGTTCAGAGAAAACTCTTTGAACTACATGAGAAAAGGTTGGGTGTAGTTCAAAGAAAATTCTTCAAACTACATGGGAGAGTAAGGTTTCAATGGAGTTACATGCACTTCAGATAATTTTCTCTTAAGTACATCTAGTTGCGTGTACTTTGGAGAAAAATATCTGAAGTGTACTTGGGATGAACTTTGGAATTATGTACTTTGGAGAATTTTCTCTGAAGTACACTGGGTGACATGCACTTCAAAGAAAATTCTTTGAAGTACATGGGCGGGGGGAAAGTGCAATGTGCACTTCAAAGGATTTTCTCTGAAATGCACTAGGTAAACTTCAAGGATCACTCCTCCATGCATCTCAGAGAAAATTCTTCAAAATGCACAGAGAGTGTGGGGTTTGAAAAAGGTTTTGGGGAAAAATAAAATCACACCCTAAATAAAAGACAAGAATTTAAAAAAAAACATAAACAATGAATAAAATAGAAGGGAGACTTACCTAACATCAGATGAAATCAACAAAATGAGGTGTTTTTGAAACACAAAGACAATCAAACCAGAAAATCCAATTGATCACGAGGGTGGCGAAGTAATATGCACACGAGCTCAAAAACAATAGTTGGGAGGTTCACTTGAGATAAAAAATGGTGAAGAGAGAGAAATCAATGGTTAAAATAAAATTACCTAGGTTAAATATATATAAAAAGGGTAATTAATGCAAAATTAATTACTATCATGATGGTGGGTCTCATGTGTGAAATCAAAAAAATTCTCTGAATTTACATATGCAATGTCAAGAAAATTCTCTAAATTTGCATATGCAATGTCAGGAAAATTCTCTAAATTTGCATATGTAATGTTGGGAAAATTATCCAAATTTGCATATGCAATGTCTAGAATTTCTTTCGAATTTGTCTATGAAATTTTATGAAAATTCTCTGACTCAACACAAATAACATGAAACACAAGCAAAGTCAGGAACATTTTTTGACTTTGTAGAGAAAGAAACAAAGTGTAGTTTGAAGAAAAATCTCTAAACTGCACAGGATACAAAATTCCCTCGAAATATCAACTCTTGGGAAAAACAAATGCAAAGAGGTAGAGATTAGCCTTGTTTTGCATACTTAGAGATTATGGGATATGAAATGGAAAAGTTTTATAGGGGTTATCTCATGAATTGAGCCTAATAAAATTTAAGAATAACACATGCCATGTATGATGCCCCCTATATCTAGATTCTCTAAGAAAAACTATACTAAAACTACTAATTCTAGTCTAAACTGTAGCTGACAAAACTATAACTAAACTTACCTTTCTGCCTATTTTTGGAAAATTTGGATTTTGTTGTTGTTTGGATAGGAGCACTAGAAATGGATAGTAGCACCACTATCACTGTAGTTCAATCTTGATGCTATTATCCTGGGCTAAATCTAGTGACTATTATATATTTTTCACTATCTGCCTAGTCTGTTCTGACTGGTTTGATGTCTGGTTATTATTTTGGATATTCTAAATGCTACTATTTTGATCATTAGGAGCTTTGATCTCTGAGACAAAACCCTTTTTTTTTTCCCCCTCTTCTAAAGGTAGGAATGAAGACCCTATAATTACTACCCTCAAAAGAAAGAGCCCTGCAAGTGTGTTATGATGTAAAGAGAAATGATATAGCAATGATAATCACTGAGATATCTCAAGATATAACATAATTTATATTGAGAGATTGTTAGATCAACAGGGGTATGCCTAGATAGATTTGAGAATATAATATCATGTGTAATGTACTAAATTAGAACCTAGAAGTGTTAGTTGTTAGGTGTTAGTTAGAGGGATGGATCATGATGTCCATCATGGCATCCAAGAGGCAAGATAATGCATGATTTGAATCATGGAATTGTAAACAATTGAAAGCAATTAAACAACAAACACACAAGGCAAGAAGAAAGAAACATACAAGAGTGGCCAAGCGACCAAACAAACAAGGGACATGGGCACATGTCACTCAAACTATAAAACATACATATAAGGCATGTTCAAATGCCACACACACATATAGTTGAAACAAGCAAGTTGGCATGGAAGCCATAATCACATAGAGGAGTATAGGCAAAGGACATTGGAAAATGTCTTAAGGCACACACATGAATAGAAGCAAAGGACATTGGTAAAGATCCTAAGGCACATACATGAGACAAACAAGAATCTAGAAATGCAGTCACATCAAGCTAATGCTAAGCAAGAAAGGAAAGCATGTAAGAATCTAGAATTAAAAATGCATCTAACTAATCAAATAAAGAAATGAATGTATGTAAGACATGTTAGTAAAAGATTAATTATATGCTAATAAATGCACAAGTGCTATATACTAGTGAGTGTCGATAGAGTAATCTATGTAATCAAGTAATGTACATCAACATGATAATTAAAGTGTGTGGTGTAGGAATGACATAACTTGGATGGTGTAGTCATGTAGAAGATGCCCCTAGTGGGTATGCATATCTATGTGTGTCTCAATGTAGAAGTGGGATGCCCCCTCAATGGGTAGAGTGAAGTAATTAGAGAGTTGGATGTCATTACACACACTTAAAGAAGATCAAGTGAAGCATGGTCATGTAGATAAATCGACAAACAATATCATAGAATAACAAATGTAAGTCCAACATAATAGTAAAAATGTAAAACATGGATGATGCATACAATTGAAGTGTTTTTGTTGTTTTTAATAGATTTGGATGTTTTTGTGTTTTGAAATGTTAATTTTTTTTTGAATTTTTTAAATATTTTAACTATGTATAATCAAGCACAAAAAACTATGTACAAGTTAGCTGGGAAAGGATGATACTAACTGATGAGTCTCATGGGAGACTCCCTATCATGGTGTCCTATATCAAGGAGAGGAATTATGCATGATTATGAAACATGATGGAAATGTTGAGACTATGGCTTATAAATTTGTATGTTGTAAATGCTCTAAAATATATAAAGTAGAAACTAAGTGTGGGGTCCCCCTATGACTCTAAGAAGTGGGTGCAATTGTAGGGCTCTTAGGGACCTATCTAGTAGTAGGAAAAGCTCTTTGAACATGTACTCAGTGAGTATATGATGTGATCTCAATGATACTACTCTGGGAGTGAATACTATAGATGGAAGCTTTCTAGAATCCTAAAACTATAGAGGTGTATGAAAATATAATGCTGATGATGGATGCCTCAATTGTGTCTAAATCAAAACTAGAGGAGATGCTATAATTGGTGGAGAAATTGGAACTAAAAGCTAAACTAAAACTAGTGATTATACTATAGAAGATGGCTCTGAAGTGGGGAGTGGTAACTCATATGGAACTCCACCAACTATAATAACTTGATTATCATGAATAAATTTCATGCATATATAAATTTCATAAGGTACTGCTCAAAGTTTTTGAATCTATGGTCAGTTAGGTAACACATCAAAAACTCCTGCACTGGGAACAATAGTGAATGTTTTGGCTACATGTGTTGGACTAACCTATAAATAAATTAAAATATCACCCAATGAACTCTATATGTGTCCACTAAATCCACTGATAACCATGTCCATCAAGATAATATCCTACTTTGAATATCCCAAATGCTGTAATAATGCCATAGTGCATATGTTCAAACTAGATCTAATATCTATTAGAACATTATGAATAAGATGATTATGAATGTGAGATCTAATAAAGAGTGCATGATAATCCATATCATCCTCAATGGTCTCTTGCTCTGAGAAGGGGATGGAAGGTCTAGTTGAAACTCCATATTGTATACATCAATCATGTTGTTTAAAGGATGTAAATCAACTAAAGGTACCCTATATGTATTTGGTGGGTTATGTGCATGATATGACTGGTGAACGTCGGCAGTATGGTCGATCGACGATGGTCACAGAACAGGCAGGAACCGACGTCGGTTACCTGCGTGTCCAGAAAGCTAATTGTATACGTGGACTCAATCATGTTGTTTTGAAAGGATGTAAATGCAACTAATATGTAGGAAAGATACCCATATATGTATTTGGGATTTGGTGTTATGTGCATGATATGCCTGGTGAGTTTCAATCCAGGGTGTTTTCTAATGTATACCCTATCTCCTATTTGGAATGATATGGAAAAGGATCTCAAAATATTTTCAATGCTTTATCTTATGTTTGATTTGCCTAAGGAGGCTCAACTGAAGTGCCAAGAACAATATGATTTCCATCTATTAAATCCTGTATCTTGTGTCTCAAACTGATGCATCTATTTATTGTATGGCCTAATGCTCTATGAAACTTGAAAAATACATGCTAATCATATCCTTGTGGAAGAGGTTTTATTGGGTTAACTTCCCAAATAGGAGGGAGAGATATGATGTTACAATCTAATAAATACTGTAAAAATCTAGCTAGAGAAACTTGTAGATTGGTAAAAGTTCATTGAGGAGGTGATAATAAAACCACTCGTTGAGGGGGATCTAAAGCTACATTAACTATAGGTTGATTTTGACTCTTGTTATCAATGACCTTTACTTTTTATATGACTTTTCTTTTACTCTTGTTTGTTATGTCTGAGATACTTGTGTACTTGAGTTTGCCCTTCGAAATTAACTTGACTTCTCTTTCTTTTAGTGTGTGACACAATTTAGTGAAGGAAGATAATATTTTAAATATAATTGATTCATGCAAAGCTAGTATAAGACTATGTTTTAAGAGATCATGTAACTCTTGATTAGCCATGGGGCTACTCATCTTAGCCAAGATAGTCTTATATCAAAGAACATAATCTATGAGATGCTCATTTGACCTTTGTTTCTATTATGCAACTTGAGCATATGAAACCTTATCACCAATGTTGATGATGAAGTTAGATAATAACATGTTGATTAAATGATTAAATGCATTAACCAACTGATTTAGTAGACTATAAAACCATTGTAAAGCATAATCATTTAGGCTTCATGGAAATAACTTGATAAGTAGCTAGTCATTGGGTATATAATCTAAGCATGCTATGTGAAAAGCTCTCAAATGTGTCTTTGGATGACCTTTGCCATTGTATAAAGTAAGCTTGGGTTGAACAAAACCTTGTGGCAAGGGTGTAGAAGCAATGTGATGTGCCAATGGTGTATGTAGAAGAACAAAAGAATCCAAAGCCTATGTAGGTCTAGTGACACCTTGCTCAAGATGTAACACCTTAGATGGAAGAGATATTATCTCTTACACAAGGGATACCACATCAGGAGATAGGGATGTACTAGTTATAGCTGGTGGCATAGAGGCAGGTTGGGCTGCTATAGGGGGTTGTTGAGACATAGTTGCCCCCATAGTGTCATTTACAACTAGTTGCTCTGAATGAATGGAAGATTCAACTTGCTTATCCTTTTTAATTTCCATGATGGATTGTAAGATAAGGGTATGATCTTGGGGTTGGTCCTAGAGTCTTTCTTGAACACTTTATAGGATCAAATCTTTGTTGAAGACAACTTCATTATCAATAATTGGTGGAAGTGGATTTGTCGTCCAATGCGGTGGAGCATGAGCATTGGTGTGTACATCATCATTATTTTTTTCATTCCGCTCATTATCGAAGTTATCTTTATTGAAATTTGTGTAATCTAGATGTGTTGAATCTATAACAGGAATTTGAGTTGATTGTTTATCCATGATATATGGTCAAGTTGTAAGAATTTGGGTGAATTCAGGTGGATTGCCACTAAGTCTTGCACTTTGTCTCGAAGGAAGAGATGCAAGAAACTTAGGTGGCATAAGGAAAATAACTTGGATGATAGTAGAAAAGATTAAATGGATATAATCTAAATAGGGAATTAGAATATGCATAAAAAGGATATGAAGTTCACACACATATAAGGTGATACCTCAAAAAACAATGGGACCTAGTATGGGCAACTAGGGTTTTAAAAAATAATTATTTGAACAGTTACTATGAAAATTTAAAATTAAAAGTGAATTTTTGAGTAAAATATGTAACTAAACAATCAAAAATTTATTGGGAAATTATTGATTTAATGGGACCTAGTAGATACAACTAGGGTTTTGAAAAATAGATGTTTTTTGAAACTTAGTATTGAATTTTGAATGGATTTTTTGATTTAAATATGCTAGTAAAAATTCAAAAAATGATTGGAAAATTATTGGGACTTAGTATGGGCAACTAGGGTTTGAATGCAAATTATTTTAAAATTTACTACTAAATTAAAAAATTTGACATGAATTTTTGATTGAAATATCCAAGTAAAAATTCAAAAATTTATAGGAAAAATTAGTAGGAATTTAACCCTAGGGTTTCTAGGGTTTATGTGCACAAACGAAGTAAGTTGGGTTCACTAAATGTTTTAACAAATTTGGGAATATTGGTGTATTATTCCTAATTTAGTTAAAGGGTTTAGATTGATAAATTAGTAAATAATATGTAGTAAATAAGCTATTGATTTATGAAATTTATTTGTAATTAGAGATTTTTTAAAAATAGTAATAAGAGGGAGAAAATAAGACTTAACTTAAACTGTGTTAATCTGACTGAGATAGAGTCTGATATTCACTATGCAAGCCTGGGATATTATCACAAATAGGATTCTAACCTTCATTTTTTGATTGGATAGGAGCACCAAAGGTGGATATGAGTGGCACCAATGCTATATTCCTTGTTTAGTGTTGTTCTGATGATCAGATCTTTTTGGGTTTTAGTCAACAGGTATGTGTGACCCTATCTATGAATTTGTGAAGCCTTGCTATTACTAGTGCTCCTTATAGGGCTGATTTTCTTCATTTTTATGCCTTCAATGTACTTGAATAAAACTTTGGTCAATAGGATAAAATGGGTTAGTGTGTGTAAGATGTACTGGACGTGATTCACACCCTATGTGTAGGCACGTTGCCTACATACCAATACTCTGAAGAGGGATCAAGCCATATGCAATTCTCCCTTTGAAAGTGCTTAGTGAATTTATGATATGAGAATGCAAGAAATGTTAAACTAGTTATGCTTGAGGTGGCTAGGGATTGATGCACATATTTAGATGTGCTTAAGACTGTAATTGATGGCTATATGTAGAGAATAGGGAAGATTACCTGAGTGGTTTCACTTGTATTCTTGCTTGCTTGATAATATTTACCAACCCTTTCCAAATGATCCTTAAATTGACTTATATAGGGATATATTGGTCATAAGTTAAATGAATTCACATTAGGTCAACATGATTGAAGATAAGGATCTGGAAGGAGATGACTGATGGAGCCTAAGATGCACTTGGACAATAGCACTGAAACCTGGACACCCTAAGGTCTGACGCTATTATCTTGAGCTAACGGGGCTTTGGGGGATGTATTTATCATGGAAAAAATAGTCTACGTCAATGGAATCAAGTTTGGGAAGGCTATGGATGACTAGGAATCAATGAAAAGATGCCTAGAAGGGTCATGAGAGAAATTAAGAGGGACCTATAGGTTGGGTGTCATTATCCATGCTCAAGTTACCAATTTTTAAATTTTATATGACTACAATGGGCACCGCACATATTCTTATTTAGCATTGAAAAGGAAAATATAATAAATAATAGATGCAAATGACTCACAAAATGATACTTCATATAAACAACATACAATAACACATATCCCAATTCAAAAATAGTCACAATTAGAAATAGTAAAAAAATGGTTACCAAAGCATAACTCAGAACAACAAAAGGTTTATAAAGTACAATCAGATCAAGAAACAATAAAACAATCAAAGATAAATCAATAAAATCTACCTCTCCAAAATGAGGTTACACATTGAATATGGTATGGTTTTGGTCAAAAGTATCTACAACAATATGATTATCATGGTCAAAGTTTGGGCAAACGGTCCTAAGGCGTGACTTCTCCTATTGTAGCAGTTGATAATATTGTTTAACAAGGTTTTGGGTTCATTGAAAATCCTAAGGCATATCATTCACAAACATAGTTTATCAAGGTAAAACATCTAGATATACAAGAAATGTTATAGAAAGAGCTAGATCCTAAGTTGCATAGTCAAAATCATGCTCAACGAATAAACATTCTCAATATAGGTTTTCTAGTAAAAGAGCTTCCATAGCACCATATGTCTACAACAAGCATAATTTCAAAGGGTAAAATCATAATCAATATGCTACAACACAATTTAAAAGTGTCAACTCCATAGCATCAAGAAATTCCCTGTAGCATTCTAGGTTTTATGATTACGATGTTGAACAATATTACGATTTTGATGATGAACAATAATCAGATTCCTACTACAATAACATTCAACCACAACATAACAATCACACTACATGAGAGATCATTGTTCCTATTTTCAACATAGGTCACATTGATAACGAGTCTTCCATGAAATTTATTGGTTAATATGGTTCCTACTCTTGTACATACTTCATTCTCTCTCTCACTCTTTGTACATAGTTTATTTTCATTTGCTTGTACATAGCTTATACTTAGAAAACACAAAAATAATATAGCATGTCAAATTATGAAAAACATTTAAATATTTAAAAAATACAAAGTTTTACATATTGTATGCATTGTGATGTTTACATTTATACTACTTTCTAGATATTTCATATTACTATATATCTTAGTATAGTTGGTTTTATCATACACATATGCTTTAATTGTTATTATTGAGTGCTTGCAAATTCTAGATAGGACTCTAGTCCACTACACTGATTCAAACAAGCTATCATCTACCCATTGGGGGCATTTACACCAATCCAAGTTTATACATTTGATATATCTACCCACTTGGTGGTATCTCCTACATAGTTACTATAACAAGGTTTTATTTTTACATACTATACATTCCAATTTACCCATTTATGTATCTTGATATTGATCATTTCTCCTCATTACTCAAATTTTTTTCTCACTATCACTAGTTAGACTCAATATATATGCATCTTAGTATTTACATAGATTTGTACTACATAGTTATACATGTTTTCATTTTTAGTTTTCCTAGATTAGATTTGATTGTGTTCCTATGGTTCTTCCATCTTCGATGGCATTTGAATATGCTATTGTTCCTTAGCTTCTACACCACTTCTCTATTTGTATGCCTTGGACATGTGCCCATGTCCTTTATGTGTGGTTTCTTGCTTCTATATATGGACACTTGAACATGTCCTTATATGTGGTTCTATGCCAAATTACTTGTTGTTTGCGTATGTGGACATTTGAACTTGTCCTTGTATGTCTTCATTCTTAGATTTAGTAACATATTCCCATGTCCCTTATATTGTGGCCCCTTGGCTTACCTTTTGTGTGCCTCATCTATTTTGTATTTTTGTTTCCTTGTATTCTTCTACACCATGACATTTGTATTTGTTTGTTACACACACATGCCAATTTTCTAGGCCATAAGGGATCTCATGCATCTACCCTTCCCACTTGGGTGTTGTGATGGACATCATGCCCCATACCCCTAGGTAGTTACTTAGATTTACTATTATACATTTATTACATCTATCTTGACACCCTTATGCAATGCTAGATTACAATGCACATCTTACATTATTTACTTGTGCTCAAATTCATTTACATTTTGATGTTATATTTGTACATGATATTGGAATATCATGCACATGCTCTGAATAACACATTTTACTTAGCTACTTCTTTAGAGGGAAATTCTTACACATGTTCCACAATTACCCTAAAAAGAGGAGGCATTTACATAGGTTTACCATAGAGATAAAGCTCTTACTTTGTTATTAACAGATACATTTTAGCACATAGGTTCAGTTTTAGACATCAAACTCAAGGTAGACACAAAACATAATAAAGATTTAGAAATTAGTCTAGATCACTAAAAAATCAGACCAGGTAGTTATTACCACCTAAATTAGGACACTAGCACCACAAGGCACTACTGTTCAATAACCCAAGCTTTAAGATAGTCCATATTGACCATACCAGTACACCAGGTACAATACATATTTACATAGATATAGTCATAGGTTTGGTAGTTATGTTTAGATTTAGCTCAGATACATTCATTTTAGGGCATCCATTGAAAAAGTAGTGGACAAAAACATAGCAGTTAAAAATGTAACATGAAAAATGTAGCGAGGATAAAATGTAGCAAGGAAAAAATGTAGTGAGGATAAAACATCGTAGGAACAAAACATAGCAAAGGATGCACTCACACAGAAGATGACACAAATTTTAACTGAAGGTCCAAACTCATGAAATTACATTTTCCTCTATTATTTTGCTTGTAAATTTGGTGCATTACTTTTTCACTGTGAAATGTTAACTACTATCACCAAAATGAACTAGACAACAAATAAACAATGTGATAATCACTAAAATGTCCTAATTGTGCTCTTTGTGGCATTTTTGAGATATTATCAATACTGCTACATTTTTTCTCTCTATGTTTTGTCCTCATGAAATTTTTGTCATACTACATTTTTATCGTTACATTTTACCACTATGTTTTTGTTTATTACATTATCACATAGAGCCCATTTTAGCTTAGATTGATACTAGTTACTCATATTCAAAGGTATCATGCATGATATGATCACACCTAAATTTAGTTCAGTTACACAAATTTAGATATTAATATTCAATTCATATTTTGTATACTTAGATACCAGATTGGGGAGATGAGTGCAACACATAGTTTTCATATACTTAACTTCAAACAGGATGATCAGATGGAATGACAAACTCCATGTCAATATCTATGATGTATACACTTGATATCACATTCTAGGTTTTCACTAGTTTCATGCCTTACTCCATCTATAATGGTTGGCATTCCTAAGTGGCCTAGAGCTGCCTAATATACCCAAGTGGCCACAAAGATGAATACACAATTAGATTTACTCAATTAGAAATTTTTAGCACTTTGTACAATATAATTATAGATGTATCTACTTTACATAGGTGGGAAATAATGGAGTCATGGACTACTTGATTTTTTGAGCCACTTACCTGAGAGGATTAAACACACTTATAGTCTTATCGAAGCCATTCATAGAGATTAGGATCCACTGAGTAGGGGTGGGCAATGATGGAGTCAAAATTAGATTGAGTTCTTGAGCCACCCATATGAGGATTGAACAAGCCATTAGCTTAGTTCAAGATATTTAATGATATGATCACTATGCACACTCACACACATAGGTTACCACTAGGTTCATGCATTGGTTCATATATCATATGTCTCGTGCAAGATATTTGATAGAAAAGAGTAATTCAGGGCACCCAAATGCAAAATTGGCAATTTGACTTGAAATGATCTGATCAAAGTTAGCTGGCCCATAAATTGCCTTCCCTATTTAGTGATACCCTAGCCCAAATTGGCACTTGAATATATCAATTTCAACTCATTTAATGAATTTTATTGTTTTTAGGTCAAATTGTGCACTTTGGTATAAATTAATCAAAAGCTTGGTTAGAGGTTATCGGTGGCCAGATTTAGGTGTCTACATTATCTACATTGCCATGCTTCACTTGATCTTCTTTGAGTGTGTGCAGTGACACCTAGATCCTTGATCACTCTAACCATTGAGGGGGCACCTTATTTTTAAATTTGAGACATACATCAATATATCTACCCACCATGGGCATCTTCTACATGACTACACCACACACTCTAGTTATTATGATGATGTACATTACTTACTAACTTACATAGATTATTCTTTCAACACTCACTAGTATATATAACTTGTGTATTTATTATCATCTACCTAGTTTTTTACTACATGTTTTGCATACTTTCACTTCTTCCTTTGATTAGTTAGATGCGATTATATTTCCAACATTTATATACCTTCCTTTATTGATTTGCATAGTTAGATGTGATTGTATTTCTTAGTTTCTATTTGATCTCTTGTGTGTGATTTAAGACATTGGCCAATGTTCTTTGCTTCTACTTTTGTGTTTACCTTAGGACATTTACCAATATCCTTTGCTTGTACTCTTCTATGTGCTTGTGAACCTCATGCCAACCCTGTTTGTTTTCAATTGTATGTGTATGTGGAATTTGAACATGCTTTATATGCTTGCTTTCCTAGTTTGAGTGACATGTGCCCATATTCCTTATTTTCTTGGCCCCTTGGCCACTTTTGTATGCTTATTGTTTCTTTCCTTGTGTGCTTGTTTGCTTCTTAATTGTATGCAATGCCATGGTCCACATCATGCATTATCTTGATTTATTGGATGCCATGATGGACATCATGCTCCATCCCTCAATAAATAACAAATAATAATTAACCGGATTTCTAATTTTAGTTTAATATACTACAAATGTTATTACATTTTTATATCTATCTAGACATACCCCTATTGATCTAAAAATCTATAATACAAATGATGTTATATTTTGAGACATCTTTTTGATTATCATTGATATATCATGTATTTCATAGCATAACATACTTGCAGGGCTCTTTCTTCTGAGGGTATTCATTGTAGGATCTTCATTCCTACCCTCAAAAGAGGGGGTAATAAATAGGGGTTTTTTCACATAAAGATCAGAGCCTTCTACTGGTCAAAAATTAGTTTTTAGAACACTCAAAATAGTGACTAGAACCCAAACTAGGCATAATATACTAAGAAAATAGTGATGAACATAGAACAATGATAAACAATAGCAAAGGATAAGAGCACCATACTTGGAATATAATTTTGGGTAGAAAATCATCTTGATTTTGGTGCTCCTTTCCAAACAACAAAAAAATCATATTTTCCAGAAATAAATAGAAAGGTAAGACCAGTTATAGTTTTGTTAGCTACATTTTAGTTTAGATTCTATAGTTTTAATATAGTTTTTCTTAGAGAATCCAGACATATAAGGCATCATGTATAGTATGATGGCTCTCGCTTCTTGTTTCAGATTGGACAAATGGTATAAATTCTAGATCATAATCCATGTTATAGACACTAGTGATTGGGGGCAATGTGTATGACATATTTTCCTTCTTTTCTTTCTAATTCATTGTATTACCTAGGTATTCTCAGTAGTTACATGCCTTATTCTATTTGTAGATGGTTGGCACCATTTTAGAGTGGATTTCATATAAGCCTAGCTCTCAGTTTTAGAGTGGCCAAGATTGGCCTAGTTCTTAGTACACATTCGACTATCTACACCACATTGTTAGATTACATAGCATTCATGGGATTTATAAGCCATCTCATACGACACACATTCATACCAGTATTAGTTCATAGCTTCACTTAAGGGGAAATAATGGATCCAAAGGACTAGCTAGCCTTTGTATTCTTGAGCCACCTACTCATAAAGATTGGACACATAATCTAAACATCGATTAACACATGCTATAAATTAATTTATTCCAAATCATTAACCTATTACTAATATTTATTATATGTTTTTGAGCTTAGTATCCTTTTTATGCATATTCAAATTCATTATTTTTAAAATCATAGATTACATTTATTAAGTTGATTTATTTTATAATTCAAATTATTGTAATAATTTAAAAATTCTAAAACTCCAACCCAAAACCTTAGATTTCCAAACTAGGTCCTCAAACCCCAATCCTTCCTCCCTTATATTTTTAGATAATTTTTTTTGAATTTTTAAAAATTGTTTGGAGTGTCAAAAATATTTTCAAAATCTTTATGTCAGTAGTCATTCTTGTATTTAGTTGCTTAATAGTAATTTTACATACTCTATTTGGTGAAAGCAATAAAATGACCACTAACACACTTCTTCCCTCTCATCTTATTGATAAATTTCTAAATTTTTCTCTTAATTATGACAATGAATGGATAAATTTGCAAAATTGCACATTAGCCAAAAATGAGGAAAATGATTTCATTTTCAATGAAGACAATTACTATTATTGTAATGAGGAATATGATGATGCATATAAAAGTGATAGTGAAAAAAAAAAGATGCATCTTCTTGTCTCAAACCTATCTCTTTTCTTCCCTCTTGCAAACAAAATAATTTTGATAAATGGGAAGTTAATTTTCATCTCTTTTTCCTATGCACAATGCATTAAATGCACAAATTAGTCATGCAATTCCAAGTGAACCTCTCAATGGTGATACTTTTCTTGCATTTGAACCTAGTCTCTCCCTCTCTTTTGCTACTTATATGTTCAAATTACAACAATATAAATGAAATAGAATCAAATTTCCAATGCATAGTTCAAATGATCCATCTCATGTTATTAACTCTAATTTATCATATCAAACAATGAAAAAAAAATGTCTAAATGTTAATTATCTTACTCTTACTTCCCATATTGCAAATGAAAATAATAAATGCACTCTATTCAAGGATAACATAGATGCACATAGTATTCTAATTTCACATGACAATTTATTGCATGTTAGAAAAGAATTAACATCTTCTCTTACCCCTCTCCAAAGTGATAATGGAATTAATGATGAGTATGATAGTGAATGTGAAAATGAATATGACAATGAGAATGATATGAAAGTGATACTTCTACTTATCCTCTTTCAAATGAACAAAATTCTGATTGTGATAATGCATGGAATAATGATGACTATTATGTATATAGTGAAGAAAAAAATGCATCTCATGCTTGTAACTCTTATCTCACTCCTATCAAATGTAATACATTAAAAAATGTTGCTTCTACTTATATATATGATTCTATTTCTAATGATGCACATGTCAATTATAACATCACATTTTCTATTCAATTAGAATGTGATTCACTAAATACTAAATATACCAATGAATCTCCCAAACAAACCACTACTACAGTAGCACATGTTTCTCACTTTTCACCTAAAGAGAATGGTAGTACACATCCCTCTACTTAGGTCCAAGTTACCATTCCTCCAAAGGTTCAAGTGAGAACACCCCCTCTCTATGATCCAATTGTTAAATTCAACATTCCCATGGATAAAATAAATGATCAAATTCAACATTTAAATGAACCACTTCAAGATACTAATATACCATCCTAGGATATTATTTCTTTGATACATACAATTGGTGAATTACAACACCAATTAAATCTCCTTTCTTTAGAAAACAAGACTTATAAGTCTTGTATGGATGCTAATGACTTACATGGTGTTGGGTGAATATTTTGTCACCAGCTAACTGATGGGCAAAATAGGTTGTTTCAACCATAGCATAAGGAGATTGATCAGCCAAATGTGTAGGTCTACCACATCAAAAGGGGAAAAATCTCTCCTCTCATCAAGGAGAGGTTCCCTATAACTATGAGGTACTATATACTATATATATAAGCTGAAAATAAGACTCAGGGGTAGGACAACACCATCCATCTCTTTTTTTCAGAGATGATGTTCACAGACATAGGAGAATCCTAGTGAAAACACTAAAGGCACTTCTCTTCTTTCAAAATTGGTTTGCAGTAAACAACAAGAATTCTTTCTGGTAGTGATAACTGAATAAGTAAATGTAATAGGGCTCAAATAACCAGTAGAATGAGGTGTAGCACAAAGTCTCCACCTCAACTTCTAAAGAGTGAAATATGAAGGACAATGGGGGCACAAATTGATCCTAAGATCCTTTACACAAAAATAAATTGAAAACACACACACTAAAGACAATAGTGGCCACTCAAAGTCTTTCCATAGTCAGCTTCAGGACACCTTCCTGGTTACTTCCACTAGTTCTACTTATTTAATTAAATGGACAAGAATGCATTCTGGAAACAGACATAAGAACAATTTTCTCAACAACACAAGCTATTCCAGCACAAAGTCTGAAAGGTCACTTGTTTTCTCATTCAAATAATGAAATATGATTAACAATCTGAGCTCAAAGTCTCAGTAATGCCTTTCAATTTGGGAAAATTTTTACTTCTGATAACAAAAATATCTCCTTTGCATAAAATAAGAGATTATAATATATAGCAGCCAAGAAAGACTTGGTGCTTTATTTCATGGAATGGCCCATGTTGCATTCAATGCCTTGAATGCATTTCCAGTTCTATCAAGGGGCCATGCTGGAATAGGGCATCAACCTTGACTTTGGTGTATAGAAACATCTCGAATGTGTTCTCCTCAGCATGGGTCATCTAGTCTATTTCTAGATATGTATGCGGCTCTCCACTCACTTTTATTCAAAGAGAAAAAAATAGGCTGCACCTTTTAATGTTTGCACGCTCAGATGTCTACTTGGTAGACTATTTCACCAACTAAAAATAACTCCTACACAGATATTTCTAGTCTTTCCCTTTTGTTCCCTCTTCTCTTAATGCATTTTATCTCTTCCTCATGATCTGAGCTCTTGAGCTATCTCTTCCCTCTCTGCTGGCTCTTTCGGCTTCTTCTTTAGCTAGTCACTTAGTTTGTTCTTTAGGTTTTGTGCCATATTTGAAAATAAAGAGGCATTTTATTACCTTGAATTTGACATCCGTGGGGACGTCACTGGTTGCTAGTCACTTGAACCACATTAA
The DNA here is from genome assembly GCA_037957365.1 of Torreya grandis. Taxonomy (NCBI): domain Eukaryota; kingdom Viridiplantae; phylum Streptophyta; class Pinopsida; order Cupressales; family Taxaceae; genus Torreya; species Torreya grandis. Next base: position 1,247,035 of record JARHVA010000813.1, on the reverse strand, counting down.
ACTTTGAACCTTTGAACCATGAGAGTTCATTGGTTCAATGGTTTAACAGTTTGGGTAGTCCTATCGGCTCATTAGTTTAATTGCTTCTTTGGTTCAATCACTTTCTTTCCTCTTCAATTGAACCTTCTCTTCAAACTTTGAAATTTCTTCAGCTTTCTATCTTTGGAACACCCTTAAAGGGAAGGTGTCCCTTTGGGCCTTGAGAATGGTCCATTTTGTGGTCGTTGAGAGTCCCCTGCAAGGGTACTTGCCCTTTGGGGTCCTTCGAGTGGCCTTGTTCTTCAAATCCTTCAAACAAAATGTCCGAAGGAAATCCTTCAAACATTTTGTCTGAAGGAAATCTTTCCTCTACCTTTGCCACTTTTTTCGGGCCTTTTAACATTCCTTCAGACATTTTGTCTGAAGGATTTCTCTTGTGAAATTTTGCCACAAAAAATATTTTCAAAAGATATCCTTTTGTTCCTTTCGATTGAATTGATTGATTGAACCATTCAATTGAACTGACTCTTCAAACTTGTCTCTAGAATCTTCTGCTTCCTTCCTTCATTCGAAGCTTTCTTGAACCTTTGAACCATTTTGGTTCAAGGTTCAATCGGTTCAACCTTTCTTTCTTAATTCTTTGAATCCTTTGGTCCTTCAAAGTCTCTCAAACTTTATTAAACTCATTGAACCTTTGAACCTTGAACTCTTTTAGTTCAAGGTTCAACGGTTCAACAGTTTAATCTTTCTTCTTCGAAGTCTTCTTTTCATTAAGTCCTTTGAAGCCATTGAACTTTTTGAAGTGGTTGAACTTTGAACTTGCCAAAGTGCTTAACTCTTTAAGTCTACTAATGTCATTGAACCTTTGAACCCATTGAACCTTTGAACCTTTGGAGGTGGGGTTCAATGGTTCATTCCATTTATTTGAGGCCTATCGATGGACCTTTTGGTTGAACCTTAACATTGAACCAACCTTGAAATAGCCTAGGTTTTGGGAACTTGTTTCTTTGTGAGAGATCACCTATTGAAGTTGTTGAACCCATTGAACTTGAGAGTCCCTTAGCTGAAAAAGCTAGAATAATTAAAGAATTAGAGTACTTAAAACATTTTTTGAGAAGAAAAGAGAGAATTTTGTCCTGCAGGACCAAAATAGTTGATATGTTGTCCCCAAAAATGAGTGATAGATTTTGGAAACAACAGCTGGCTCTAGTTGGGGAACTTCCATCCATTGTAAAAATAATTGAAGGGAGTAGAAACTAGAATCTTTAGTGCCTTTAAGTATGCCATTAGGCCACAAAGTCATGCTACCCAAAATGAAAGGCACCAAAAAGAAATGAAAATGAACAACACAAAACAAAACTAAAGACTATACAAAAATTATACATATGTACAAATGATCTTATCTGATACTTCAAGAATTGAAGTGCTTCATATGATACCCATTATGAGGTAGAGAAAAAGGCATGCCATCCTGATAAACTAGCAAGAAACCATTTTCTCCCTAGAATTGGTGATGGGTGAATGGAACTCTCCACCATCACATTTTCTATGCACACCTTTTGGTTCTCTCTTCTCTCCCCATGGCAAGACGTGTTCTCCAATCTAAAAACCATAAATCCTTGCTCTCTTGGTGAAGAGATTCTTTTCCTAACTTTGGCATGCAACAATATGATCCACTACCATAGCTTGTTACTCTTTTGGTCCAGTGAAGCACATGATTTGATTGTCAGTAACAAACACTTGCCAATGGTTCGCTTTATCAGGCACACTTGGTCAAAAGACTAGTTTGATAGTGTACCTATTATTTTTAAAATTGGGGGGAGGAACCATGAAGGTTATAGGGATAGCCAATGAATTTGCATGATTATGAGGCTCTCTGGGCATTACAAAAATATTAAAAGCTTCAAAACTTTCAATTTGATCCCATACTAGATTGTGATAATGTCGTAATCTTTTGTTCTTGGTTTGACATAGGTTTTTGATCTGGGAAACCACCAGCTCAACATCTCCTTTGGCGTGAAGGAGTTTAACACCTTTATCTTGATCAACCTTCAACCCAAGCAGCAGTGATTCATATTTAGTAGTATTGTTGGTATTACTAAACTACAATTTGTATGAAGAAGGAAAAATATCTCTTTGAGGAGATATCAACACAATCTCGGCTCTTAAGCCAGTAGAAGAATTATTGCTATCAAATTCTAGGATCCAAACATCATTAGAAACTGATCTTCTATCAAATTTTTCTTCATTAGAGAGGGAAGATCCTTTTTTTTATTTATACTACACCCTACTAATTCTTTTGATGTCTAATTTGAATCAATTTTTAGATCACCACCTATAGGAATTTCATCTGCTGTAACAAAAATGTCTTTAGTAGACAAAAAATAATTACCCCTGCTTGAAGAATCAAAAAAATTTGAGCTTCAGGGGCCGACTTTTGGGTGACAACATATTTTGACTCCTCATGGAGTAGCCTCTAAATGACACCCTTGACAGGGATCCTCACTTCAGATAGGTCCATACTTAACTCGCCACCAACATTCTTGTAGAAAATTTTCCCAAGAAGAATGCCGTATGAGGTTGGGACATTGACCACCAGGACTTTCATCTTAATTCTCTTGTCCAAGAATGCCACAAATGCAAATTAGGCATCCTTGATTTATCCTAGTAGTGACACTTGTTTGTTCTCCATGGAGAAACATCTCCCAAATGTCTTGGTTAGTGTGAGTCCAAGAGATTTTGCCCCTTTGGCAGGCATGACATTTTTAGACACACCTGAGTCTATGATACAATTGTTCAGCTGGTGTCCATTCATTAGCAGAGAGACATAACATGGCTCTATCTTTTTAGGAGCAGTAGGAGGAGCAATGATAAGGTTATTCTAGGTGGATGTAGAAGTTACCTTTGGAACAATTGGTCTTATAGGGATGGTTTTATTCTTTACAAACTAAACCAACCTATCCAACTGCTCAGGGTTGGATTGCAGGAATTCAAATTTAGATATTTGAATTTTGTTTTTTTTGACATGGTCAATTTTATCAAATGTCTAAAATGAATTAAGAACATGGGAAGGCAGTTCATCCTTTTGGTTTTTAGGAGGGGTGGTACTGGTCTATGAAATTGAAGTCAAAGGTGAAGGTGTATTTGAGGTACTTACTTTTTAAGCGATCCCCAGGGCTTTTGATTGAAAAGGTAGAGTGGTTCTCCGCTTAGTAATTGAAATTGCTGGTTGAGATCGCTCTTTTATTTTTTCTTTATTAGCTTACTAGGCTAACTAGTTCTGGGATTGGGTGAATACAATGTATGATCCATCAAATGCATCACCTTTACTTTTGGGTTCATTGTGGTAGTTCAGGAAACCAATGTTAGAGTCGTCAGCTAATTTTTCTTAGTTTTCTATGAAGAGATCAACATCATCTTCTGGGTTCAACTCAGGCTAAAAGGAGAAATTAGATTCTATTTCAAGATATCAAACTGCTGAATTGGTTGGAGGTGCTTCAATGGCAAGTTTCTCCTGTGGGGGAGGAAGACAATTTGGTTGCCCTTGATTCCTAACAGCATTGCCTTGGTATGACTGATTTGGAAAAGTCCTCCTTGGTATATCTTGGTATGAAGGAGTAGACATTCCTTATGCCATTTGCTTCCTAAGAGCTAGCAACTCATTTGCCAACTTTTGCACCATTGGATCAGTGGTGGCCGTAGATGAATATTTAGAAGATGAAGAAGATTTGCCTTTGTTAGGATCTCTTCTTATTTTCCGTGCCAAGATGAGATCATCTTCCACCTTAGTAGCCAAATCTTGTACTTCAGTAAGGTCTATGCATCCAACCCGTCTCAATAGAAAACTCACTTTAGGCAGCTGAGAGTTGATGAAGAAGCATTTGAGATTCTTAGTTGTTGGCTGAGCAATTGTAGGAATCTTATTCCTCAGCTTGTCAAACTTGGCTATGAAATCTCTCATTGGTTCATGAGGTTCTTTCTTCATTTGTGTGAGCTAGGCCAACAAGGCATGCACATCTTCTGTAAGCTTAAACCTGGCTTCAAATTTGGCTTTGAGAGTGTTCCAGTTAGTCACTGACTGAGCCTATAGATGGTAGAACTAGTCTACAACAACACTTTATAATGTCTCCACAAATAGCATGACTGCTAGGTCCTCATACTCCATGCCTAACACATCACAAGATATACTAAAGGATGTAATATGTTCATCAAAATGAACTCTCCCATCACCAAATAATTTGGATAAATTCTTCTTTGAACTGCATGTGGTAGCCCATGTAGAGGTGGAGTTAAATTGAATGGGCTGAAAGAGTTACCCCAGGGGCCTTGAGTTGCCATTGTATGACTATGGAAAGGGGAGATAACAAATCTTGGTGGGGTATGTACAGGCAAAGCTCTACTAGTAGAGGAAAAAGAAGCTCTGCCTTGTATTGGTGACCTGGTGTTGGTTGAAGGAAGACTCCTAGTTTGTTGAAGGTGAGGTTGTGGAGAAAACAAATCAAAATTTCCCTGCTGCACCAACTCAAAAATAGGGTCAATAACACCTTGAGCTCTTTAGCTTCTTGTATAGCATGGAGCTGCCAAATTGTAGAATAAAAATAGAAAAAAATTGGCCCTGCTTCAGCTTGAGGCTTCAAACTATGTGCTCTTCCCCAACAGAGTCACCAAAAACTATTAGCATGAAGCTGGCAGTGTTCTTTCCTACTTCACGTCGTTCTCTAGTGATATGAAATGCTTCAATTTGAATAGAATAGAAAAATACTATAAATACCTACTTAATCCCTAGCAAAGTCACCAAAAACTATTGGCATGGAGTTGGAGGAAAGTGGAAAAAGAAGTGAAACATTGGATCCCTAGTAGCTATAGTTTTATAGACTAGATTATATAATGAGAAATGGATAAGGCTATAATGATAATGGATAAGACATAGGTGATGCTTCAATCTGAAGCTTGAGGCTTCAAATTGTGCAAACTTGTTATGTCCCTAGCATAGTCACCAAAAACTATTGGGTGAATATTTTGTCACCAGCTAACTAATGGGCAAAATAGGTTGTTTCAACCACAACTTAAGGAGATTGATCGGTCAAATGTGCAAGTCTACCACATCAAAAGGGGACAAATCTCTCCTCTCATCAAGGAGAGGTTCCCTATAACTATGAGGTACTATATACTATATATATATAAGCTAAAAATAACACTCAGGGGTAGGACAACACCATCCATCTCTCTTTTTTTAGAGATGATGTTCACAGACATAGGAGAATCCTGGTGAAAACACTAAAGGCACTTCTCTTTTTTTAAAAGTGGTCTGCAACAAATAGTAAGAATTCTTTCTCGGTAGTGATAATTGAATAAGTAAATGTAACAGGGCACAAATAACCAATAGAATGAGGTGTAGGACAAAGTCTCCACTTCAACTGCAAAAAAGTGAAATACGAAGGACAATGGGGGCACAAAGTCATCTCAAGATCCTTTACACAAAAACAAACTAAAAGCACACACACTAAAGACAATTATGGCCACTCAAAGTCTTTCCACAGTTGGCTTCAAGACACCTTCCTGGTTACTTCCACTAGTTCTACTTATTTAATTAAATGGACAAGAACACATTTAGGAAATAGACATAAGAACAATTTCCTCAACAACACAAGCTATTCTAGCACAAAGTCTGAAAGGTCACTTATTTTCTCATTCAAATAACGAAATATGATTAACAATCTGAGCTCAAAGTCTTAGTAATACCTTTCAATTTGGGCAGACTTTTGATTATGATAAAAAATATCTCCTTTGCATAAAATAAGAGATTACAATATATAGAAGCCAAGAAAGACTTGGCACTTTGTTTCATGGAATGGCCCATGCAGCATGCAATGCCTTGAATGCATTTCTATTTCTGTCAAGGGGCCATGCTAGAATAAGGCATCAACCTTGAATTTGGTGTATATAAACATCTTGAATGTCTTCTCCTTAGCATGGGTCATCTGGTCTGTTTCTAGATATGTACGTAGTTGTCCACTCGGTTTTATTTAAAGGGGGAAACATAGGCCGACCCTTTTAATGCTTGCGCGCTCAGATGTCTACTTGGTGGACTATTTCACCAACTAGAAATAACTCCTAAACATATATTTTTGGTCTTTCCCTTTTGTTTCCTCTTTTATTAATGTATTTTATCTCTTCCTCGTGATCTGAGCTCTTGGGCTATATCTTCCCTCTCTACTATCTCTTTCAGCTTCTTCTTCAACTGGTCACTTAGTTTGGTCTTTAGGTTCCGTGCCATATTTAAAAATAAATGGGCATTTCATTACCTTAAATTTGACATCCATGGGGATGTCACTGGTTGCTGGTTGCTTAAACCACATTGAACTTTGAACCTTTGAACCATGAGAGTTCATTGGTTCAATGGTTCAGGTGGTCCTATCAGCTCCTTGGTTCAATCACTTTCTTTCCTCTTCAATTGAACCTTCTCTTCAAACTTTAAAATTCCTTCAACTTTTTGTCTTTGGAACCCCTTGAAGGGAAGGTGTCCCTTCAAGCCTTGAGAATGGTCCATTTTGTGGTCGCCAAGAGTCCCTCACAAGGGTACTTGCCCTTTGGGGTCCTTCGAGTGGCCTTGTTCATCAAATCTTTCAGACAAAATGTCTAAAGGAAATTTTTCCTCTACCTTTGTTGCTTTTTGTCAGGCCTTTCAACATTCCTTTCAGACAAAATGTTTGAAGGAATTCCTTTTGACATTTTGTTCGAAGGATTTATCTTGTAAAAATTTGTTGTGGAAAATCTTTTTGAAAGATATCTTTTTGTTCCTTTCGATTGAACCGACTGATTGAACCGTTCAATTGAACCAACTCTTCGAACTTGTCTCTGGAATCTTCCACTTCCTTCCTTTGCTCGAAGCTTTCTTGAACCTTTGAACCATTTTGGTTCAAGGTTCAATTAGTTCAACCTTTCTTTCTTAACTCTTTGAATCCTTTGGTCCTTCGAAGTCTCTCAAACTTTATTGAGCTCGTTGAACCTTTGAACCTTGAACTCTTTTGGTTCAAGGTTCAACGGTTCAATCTTTCTTCTTTGAAGTCTTCTTTTTGTTAAGTCCTTCGAAGCATTGAACTTTTTGAAGCGGTTGAACTTAGAACTTGCTGAAGTGCTTAACTCTTTAAGTCTATTGATGTCGTTGAACCTTTGAACTTGTTAAACTTTTGAACCTTTAGAGGTGGGGTTTAATGGTTCATTTTATTTGTTTGAGGCCTGCTGATGGACCTTTCGGTTGAACCTCGACGTCGAATCAACCTTGAAATAGCCTAAGTGTTGGGAACTTGTTTCTTTGTGAGAGCTCACCTATTGAAGTTGTTGAACCTGTTGAACTTGTGAGTCCCTTAGCTGAAAATGCTAGAATAATTGAAGAATTGAAGTGCTTAGAAAATTTTTTGAGAAGGGAAGAGAGAATTTTGCCCTATAGGACCAAAATAGTTGATATGTTGTCCCCAAAAATGAGTGACAAATTTTGGAACAACACATGGTAAACCTCTTCTGAAGGAATTTGTCAAAGTTTCATTGCCTAAGCATTTCCACATACCATCATTACCTCAATTTGATGAAATTAGAAATCCATTCATACACCTTCAAGCTTTTCAAAAGGCTTCACCATCTCATGCAAGTATTTTGATTCTACTTAAGTTGTTTTAGTAGACATTAGTGGGTAATGTGAAGAATTGGTTCTTTCATCTACTCCCTGTTGGAGCTAAATCTGGCCACCAATAACCTCCAATTAGGCTTTTGGCCAATTTCTACCTAAAATGCATAATTTGGCCTAAAAACACTAAAACATGCTAAATGATGTGAAACTGACATATTCGAGTGCCAATTTTGGATAGGTTTTCCCTAAATGGGGTAATGCAATTTATGGGATAACTAACTTTAATCAAATCATTTCAAGTCAAAAGGCTAATTTTGCACCTAGGTGCTCTGGATTGCTTTTTCCTATCAAATATCTTACATGAAACACATGCCTTTGTTATTTGATATTAATAATATCTTAAATGGAATAATGCATCCAATGCATTTGATAGTGACTTCTAATTCCAATCTAATCAAAATTTAGACCAATAACAAGGCATTTGATCAATTTGAGTAATTTGTGCATAAAGTGCTTAAACATGCTTAAGAGCTAATTAATCCAAATCAAAGCCTAATTAATAATTCCATGGAAACTTGTTGAATACTTGTTTTTATAAATGAATATTTAATAACTGCATCATTAGGTGACCTTATTTCTTGGGAAGACATACCTAGGCTGTAAATGATATAAATATTAGGATTCATGCCTCTCATGCCTCATCAAAGCCCTCCATGCCTCTTAATTCCTCCTCTATCCCATATATTTATGAGTCTATTTATCAATTTTAATTTAAAAATTGGATTAATCTTTAGCCACACATCTCAATCCTGAGATGGATGGTTCAAGTTGATTTTAATCAATCTCAAAAATCTATAAATAAAGAGGCCATAAACATCATTTCCAAGTTATTTTAGTGCAGAGTTATTATGATCAAATATCTTTAAAGACTTGATAATGCAAAGTTATAATGCACAAATGATTCTAAAAGCCATTACAACAAGTGTTACCATGCCAAATTGATTCCAAGCCAAGCCAAGCCAAAGCCATAAGGTGCCAAAGAGAGATGGAGGTAACCAAGCTTCCATTGCCAAGGACTTCATGAGCACAAGCAGAGAAAGCCACTATAACAAGAATTTTAGAGCATCCAAGAGAGGTAAAAGAAGGTTTTATTTTGCATTTTAGTTGTGTGTTTTATTCATATTTATTAACGAGGCTCTCCCTACTGTCTAGGCTTAGAGATGTTATGCTAGTTAGTGTGTTTCTTTCAGTTTATTTTTATTTTAGAACTAACATGATACTAACCATCCTCTCTTAAGTCAAATTCCTAGATCACATAATGGCACACTTGGTGGGACTAGATGCATCCCACACATGAAGAAGATTATTTTGTATCTTTAAAATCTTTATTTGGATCATTAAAACTCTTAAAAATTGATTTTTTAACTTTATTTTTCCATTTTTATTTGCCACAAGTTTACAAAGTAACCAATGTTGATTAGTAAAACCAACATCAGTTAGATAGATTTCATCGGTCACTATTGGTATAACCAATGTTGGTTAGATAACCATCATCGATTAGCTAATGTAACCATCGTCAGTTATATAACTGACATTGGTTAATGTGTTTTTCTTAAAACATAGACCTAAGAGCTCTTTTTTTAAAATTCATTGTTTCAAACCTAAAAGAGCTTCAAGGCTAAAGGACATGCTAACATTTTTGTTGTAGGACCAAGATTGACATTTGCTAAAAACATGTTTAGATCACCTTTTGTGTGCTTAAAAAATCAATTAAGAACCTTATTTTGGTGTTTAACAAAAAATTTAGATGTTTATGGTGAATGTTTTTAAAGTTTACAACTAAGACCAAGGGTTCAAATGAACACCACCTCATTTTTCAAATTTGGGCTTAAAAATGAACTCACCTTTCCAAGATTTTTATATTCACTTAGTTGTTTACATTTTGTTTTTGTTTGGCAAAAGGAGGGGTGTTGCATGCATGCTCTTCTATTTGTACCCTTTAGGGAACCCTTGGAATCAAAAGCACCATTCGTATTACAAAAATCCTAGTCTAAGGCTTATAAATAATGTCATCTAAAGCACTCCCTAAAAACTTGTCAAAGTTTGGGTGACCTTAAAAATGACCTAAAGTCTTTCTCTTAGTCTTTTATTTTTATGTAAACTTAGCTTGTGAGGGGGACGTCATTACCTCCCATGAGTTCTTTAGGGAAGCTTGTTTGAAATATTGTCATTGATGTTAAAGGTCTAGCATTATTTGTGATAAAGGCCCCATTGCATTTAATGATGTTTGTAATTGTTATATCTTGGCTAATGTGAGTTAATATTTATTTAATATTAACAAATATATTTTTGGTTGCATATGAGACAAAAGAAGGGCCCATGGAGAAGTCAAAGAGCCACAGGGTAAAGATAAAAGAAGGATGGGATGCATTTTCCCATGAAGAGTCATCTTGGGGAATTCCAAGAGTTACCAAGTGAATACAAAAGAGGAAGGGCACAATTTATCATGAAGGGACACTTTGAGGAATACGAAAAGTCACCAAGATAAGGAAAAAAGAGGGAAGGACATTTTTACTCATGAAGGGTGACCACATGACTTTTCAAAGGCAAGGATATGAAGGGTCCTACAAGTTTGGTTCCATTTTCTATGAGGATTGAAGGTTCACAAAGGGGGAAGGCCAAAGGTCATTTGGAAAGCTATAAATAAAGGCTTGAGAAGCCATTTGTAATATGTGTGATAGAGGTTGATTGATTTTGTAATATCTAGCTTAAAAGAGCATTTGTGAGAGATAAATATGATTTGTATTTGCTATATCTAGCTTAGAAGAGCAAAGGTGAGAGAAAGGAAAGAGATGTTGTAATGAACTATCATTTGTTGAGATAGCAACATTGAGAGATAGTTGTGTGGTTTACACAAAAGGGTTGGTGCTCGACAAAGGAGTTGGTGCTCCTGTGGGTTGGTGCCCATGAATTGTTGCTAGGTTGGTGCTCGGCAAAGGGGTTGGTGCTCCTGTGAGTTGGTGCTCATGAATAGTTGCTAGGTTGGTGCTCAGTAAAGGGGTTGGTGCTCCTGCAAGTTAGTGCTTGTGAATATTGTTTGGATTGGTGCTCATTCATATACTTGAGATTGTTCTTTGTAGTTTTTTTCACATTGGGTTTCCACGTTATATCTGGTGTCTCTCTTTATCTTGTGTGGTGTTTATTGTTTGAGTTTTATTGCATATCTTGAATGTTTGATTAAGTGGAATATGGTTAAGGAAAAGTTTTATAAGATATATGATATACTGATTCACCCCCCCTCTCAGTATATCCCATGCTTGACAATTGGTATCAGAGTAGGTTCCTTTTTGAAAAGTTTTACAGCTTGAAGGTAGATCGGGAAAGCACGATGGCTGGGTCACAGGAAGGATTTTCTACAAATAAGGCACCTTTGTTTGATGGGATGAATTATGCTTTTTGGAGCATAAGAATGAGGACTTATTTGATGGCCCTTGGATTCGACATATGGAAAGCAGTGGTGGAAGAATATGAAGAGCCACAGACATTTGCAATTACTCCAACAAAAAAGAAGGCAAGTGAATGTAATGCTAAAGTTTTAAATGCTATTTTATGTGGTTTATGTGAATCTGAATGTGTTAAAGTTATGAAATGTAAATCTGCTCATGAAACTTGGGTAAAACTTGAGAATATTTACAAAGGTGATGGAAAGGTTCAACAAGATAAGCTTCAAACTTTTAGAAGGCAGTTTGAAAGTTTGAAGATGGAAGAAGAAGAAGATATAGCAAGTTATCTTTTGCAAGTTGATGAAACCATAAATTAGATTCAAGGTCTTGGAGAAATGTTGGAAGAGTCAATGGTGGTATAAAGGGTTTTGAGATCTCTACCAATGAGATATGATGCAAAGGTTTTGACAATCGAGGAGATGAAGAATTTAGCCAAGCTAAAGATGGATGAGCTTCATGGTATTCTCATGGCATATGAGATGTGGATAGAAAAAGATAAACCCTAAAAGAGAGAAGTGGCTTTCAAGACATCAAAGAAAGAGAAAGCTAAGATTCAAGAATCAAGTGATAGTTCTAGTGATGATGAAGATGACAACAAAGCACTTTTCATTCGCAAGCCGAAAAGAGGAACAAGTAAATATCAAGGAAAATTACCTTTTAAATGTCTTAATTATGGAAAGATTGGACATTTTTTAGCTAGATGCCCAAATAAGGGTAATGATGAAGAAGAAGAAGAAAAACCTACATACAAGAAGAATTTCAAAGGCAAATCTAAGAAGGGATTCGAGAAGAAGAGCCTGCATTTTAAGGATCCTAGCTTAGTTGAAGATAGTGGAGTCAATGATTCAGAAGAAGAAGAGATTCTATTCATGGCCATACATGAAGGTGATCAAGAAGAAGAAGAGAAGGAAGTTGAAGTGAATATGGAAGGAGAACTCATTTGTGCCTTAGAAGAGTTAGAAGCTGTTGAGAAGAAGAATCAAAGATTGATGCGCCAGATCAAGAAAAATGAAAAAGAGTCAAAATAAATTATTGATGATCTAACAACGCACTTGGAAGAAGCCAAGAAGAATGAAGAAGATCTCATAGCGCAGTTGGAAATAGCAAGAAAAGAATGTGAAAGGTATGTTATTGACATTGCCTCTTTAAAAAAAGATATTAAGAAAGCAGTCAATGATAAAGTAGTTAGTGACTCAAAATTTGAGGATAGCAATAACATGTTGAATAAGATATTAGAAAGCCAAAAGGAAAATTCATATAAAATAGGTATTGTATTTGAGAAAAAGAGCTATGCTGAAGCTCTTACAAAAGATAAAATAAAAAGGGTAGAAGTGAAGAATATAGAGGACATTTCAAATAGAGAAGGCTGGAGGGAACAAAGCTATAAAAGGCAATCAAGTTAGAGATATACAGACAGGTCTTATTTTTATGGCTATTGTTTTTATTGTAATGGATATGGTCACAAGAAATTAGAATGTAGAAAAAGAGCTAACAATTTCAGAATTAAGGAGAAGGAAAGACAAGTAGAGTCAAGCAGAAGTCACAATTCTTTTGCTCCTCTATCAAGCTTTAATGAAGAGACCATAATATGCTACAAGTGCAACAACTTTAGACACATAGCTCATTATTGTAGAAGTGTGTTTGAGTCAGTTCAAAAGGATCATAGTTTCAAATCTCCATTCATCAAGAAGAAAGTTCAGACATGTTCATGGCAAAAGAAACAACTTGAAGATTTTATGATGGTTCAGACAGCTCTGCATGTAAGAAGTAAAGATCAGCCATGGTTAATTGATAGCAGATATTTGAGGCATATGATAGGAGATAAAAGTAAGTTCATATCTCTAAAGAAGATCAATGGTGGCACATTGAGATTTGGAGATAAAACCATTTCCATGATAGTTGGAAAAGGTACTTTGAGTTTGGATTATGGTAGAACTAAGACTAAGAATGTTTTGTATGTAAAAGGTCTTAAGCATAATCTATTGAGTGTTAGTCAAATATGTGATCAAGGATACACATTAAAGTTTCATAAAGAAGGTTGTGAGATTTGAAGAAAAGACTTAAATGAGTTAATTACAGATACTCAAAGGATAGGGAATAATGTGTATTAATTATCAGATATCTTCTCAAAGGCACGATTAAAAGATACATTCAAAGATCTACAAGAGGAGTTGGGAGTAATTTCTATTACTTCCTACCATTAAGGTTCAACATCAGTTAAGGGGGAGCTAAGTGTTAGCTCTAGGTAGGCCCTTTGCCATTGATGTCAAAGGGGGAGAATAATAGGTACAGGTATAGGTGAAAAAATAGGTACAAGGAATAGGTATAGGTTGCTACAGTAAAGGGGAGTTACTATATGTTTTCAGATGACAGTATGTGTAGGTGATAGGATGTGATAGTTTCAAGATTGAGGTTGCCATCAATGACAAAGGGGGAGATTGTTGGAAATATTGTCATTGATGTCAAAGGTCTAGCATTATTTTTGATAAAGGCCCCATTGCATTTAATGATGTTTGTAATTGTTATATCTTGGCTAATGTGAGTTAATATTTATTTAATATTAATGAATATATTTTTGGTTGCATATGAGACAAAAGAAGGGCCCATGGAAAAGTCAAAGAGCCATGAGGTAAAGACAAAAAAAGGATGGGATGCATTTTCCCATGAAGAGTCATTTTGGGGAATTCCAAGAGTCACCAAGTGAAGACAAAAGAGGAAGGGTGCAATTTCTCATGAAGGGACACTTTGAGGAATACGAAAAGTCACCAAGATAAGGACAAAAGAGGGAAGGATGTTTTTGCTCATGAAGGGTCACCACATGAATTTTCAAAGGTAAGGATATGAAGGGTCATACAAGTTTGGCACCATCTTCCATGAGGATTGAGAGTCACAAAGGGGGAAGGCCAAAGGTCATTTGGAAAGATATAAATAAAGGCTTGAGAAGCCATTTTTAATATGTGTGAGAGAGGTTGATTTGATATTGTAATATCTAGCTTAGAAGAGCATTTGTGAGAGATGAATATGATTTGTATTTGTTATATCTAGCTTAAAAGAGTAAAGGTGAGAGAGAGGAAAGAGATGTTGTAATGAACTATCATTTGTTGAGATAGCAACATTGAGAGATAGTTGTGTGGTTTACACAAAGGGGTTGGTGCTATTGTGGGTTGGTGCTCATGAATTGTTGATGGGTTAGTGCTCAGCAAAGGGGTTGGTGCTCCTGTGGGTTGGTGCTCATGAATAGTTGCTGGGTTGGTGCTCGATAAAGGGGTTGGTGCTCCTATGGGTTGGTGCTCATGAATAGTTATTGGGTTGGTGCTTAGCAAAGGGGTTGGTGCTCACAAATAGTTGCTGGGTTGTTGCTTAGCAAAGGGGTTGGTGCTCTTGTGTGTTGGTGGTCCTATGGGTTGGTGCTCATGAGTTTTTGCTAGGTTGGTGCTTGGCAAAGGGGTTGATGGTCATGAATAGTTGATGGGTTGGTGCTCAGCGAAGGGGTTGGTGCTCCTGCAAGTTGGTGCTTGCAAATATTGTTTGGGTTGGTGCTCATTCATATACTTAAGATTATTCTCCATGGTTTTTTTCACAATGGATTTCCATGTTATATCCGGTGTCTCTCTCTATCTTGTGTGGTGTTTATTGTTTGAGTTTTATATCATATCTTGAATGTTTGATTAAGTGGAATTTGGTTAAGGGAAAGTTTTATAAGATATATGATATACTGATTCACCCCCCCTCTCAGTATATCCTGTGCTTAACAAAGCTTTGACTTGGGGTTTCATCTCCTGACATTGACTTCAATTACTCCTTTTGATTTGCACATGATTTATATTTGCATTTGAACATCTCACTACACTGAGCGAACAACAAGATGTAGTGGTTATAAAAATGACTAAACCTTTTTACAACTAGCCAATACCACAACCACCTAATTTTCATGATTTTCATTTATATTAGTTGATGTGAAAGTCATTATGCAATTTATTCCCCTAGAAACATTTTAAAACTTACTAGTTTAGTCAACCCCACATTGACATACCCTTGCTAAGATTCAGATGATTATACTTAGTGTATTTTGGTCATTTTTGCTTGGTATGTTTTGAGACTAAAACTTGTTTGTTTTTTCATAAAGCCATGTCAAAATCAATTTATTTATACATTAATATTTTGTATAAAGAGGCTTTATGCTGGCCATTTTACAGCCCATTTGTGCCTTGAGATTTTTGCTAAAATTATTTGTGTGTGTGTCATTTGAGGTTATGCTACCCGAACCATGTTAAAACCATTTTGCCTTTTAAGTCTTTGAAACATAACATTGACCACATCATTTGAGCATGATTACACTATTAGGCTACTCAATTTGATTCAAAACAATTTACCATTATATCAAAAACTATTTATTTTAAATTATGTCATGCATACCATTTGGACCATTATCTTGTGCCGTCATGTTATCCAATCTTGTCTAGCTTGTTTGGTCAAATCCTAGTTTTCAATGTTGAGTTTTCAATTAACCTTGTCAATTTTGGATTCAAAAATTGATTTATTTCTATTTAGGCCTTAATTCATGGGGCTAATACATAGATCTTTCTCTTTTGGGTTACATAAATTCAGTTAATCAATTACCCAAATTTGAAAACTATTGATGGTTTGTTTGTTTAAAGCCTATCTGCATCATTGTTTGTGACTTTATTTGGGAGAAACACAACATTTATCAAATAGCCTTTTGTCTTATGCCTTATGCCAATTGATCATGTTTATGTTTGATTTAGTTCACCAAGTTTATGTCAAAGTTGTTTCCAAAATTGTTAGATTAAATCAAATCACATCAACATTTGTTTCAATTCTAACTTTTGATGATATTTGGCCAAAAGTCATAGCATATGCCTATTTGTTTGAGCCTAGATTTTGACTCTACATTTGGACAAAAGACCTAGCAACTCAACTTTTCCCTTTCCTAGTTTAGACCTTGTTTGGAACACTTTGACCTAGACCTTTGACATGCCAATTTTTATTCAGATGCTTGACCTTTTGTGCATATGACATTTGACAATAGACATTTGATGTTAGGTTGTTTTATGCCAAGTCTTAGCAAAAATAATTTTGGAGATATATCTCCACTTTCAAACCACATTGGAGATACAACTCCACCCCTTTAACCAAATTAGACCAAGTTTGAACCATTTGTCCTTTAGATAGTTTTTTAGAGTTTATAGAACTTAAAGCCTTTTTATTTTAGAGATTTCATCATTTATGTAAATATGTCTATCTATAATTATGGTGGAGTCATGTACAATCCAACTTATGATAGAATGGCCACATAAAATCTCACTAGGAACCCCTATAGAGAAAGATTTTCTAAGGAGTTTTATTAATATCCCTATAATACTCCATATGGGGAACATAGTCAAAATCCATAAAATCCAAATCGAGACCTTGATTGGTATGAAGAGGCTTGTGAAGAAGACTTTGAAGATACAACTACATATAACATTGTTTGGGATATGAATCCATACCCTCTTTTCAATAATTAGTACATGGAACATAGTCAAGAACTAGTTTATGAGCCAACTCACAACTGAGATGATATGGTTTATAAAGAAGACTTGGATGCTTTGGCTTATGTGAGTAATCAAGCTCTACCACATCATAACATTTCTATTTTAAGACCAAAATGTTTCACCATTCACATACCAAGACCTTATCCTTCAGTTTGTACGAGCAACCAAGCTCCACAATGCCCAATTATTACTATTCCTAGACCTAGTCTTTTGGCTTGTGCAAGAAACCAAGCTCCACAATGCCCCTTCATCATTCCAAGACCTAGTCCTTTGACTTTTTCAAATAATCATGCTCCATACTGCACTATCGTTACCATCTCAAGACTTTGTCCTCTAGCTCATACGAGCAATCATGTTCCCTAAGACCCTACCATTACCTAACCATAAGTCATTCCTCATCCAGTACCAATCCCAACCAAACCTCAATCCATTCAATCATTCAAAGACCAAGCTGTGTTCAAAACTGGTATTTTTTAACTCATTAGAAACCAAGGCTAAGAAAACCAACCAATCCAAGATGTTTTTATTGAATCAATCATTTGTGATAAGTCAGCCTATGATGAATCACCTATTAATCCTATACTAGTTATTAAGGAGTCTCATTCTGATGATCCAATCTTTATTGAGTCAATTCTTAATGATTATAACTAGCTTTGGGAAAATCATTACCTCAACCATATGCCTATTTTTCAAAAGCCTCTTATTGACAAATTAGTCTCTGAGGAGTTGTCTCTTGACCTATTTTCCATCCTAGAGGAGTCTCACTTTGAAAAATTAATTTTGTGGAGCCCATTATGCCATCATAGGTCATTACTTGTCCAAAACTAAATATTCAACAAGACATCATTATAACAAAGTACCCATCAAATGAAGAATCAAAGTTAGAGTCAAGTTTTATTCTTGAATCGACATCATATTTACCATCAAAATATAAATCAACATCAGTCTCAACATTAGATTCAGAGTCCCTTGAGTTAGAATTAGATTCAGAAGAAGATTATGTTTGTGACTATTACAACATTGGTTATGTATGCCTCACAAATAAATTTTAATACATTTGTGATCCTTCTAAAGTTTTTAAGGATGAGTAATTTAACTTCGACATAAGTTATCCTAATATCTTTTATGAGGATTGTGTAGCCTCTCCCAATTCCATTATCATTCCATAGGCCATTACCATCAACCAAAATATCCATATCATTGACATTCCATCTCCCATAAGTGTTGATTGAGATTGATAGAATCACACTTTGTTAAAATACATCCATGGTGGTATAACAGTTGAATAAGAGCAAGGAGGTAAAGACAACATTCATGTAATATAAGAACACTCTCCTAGTGAAACCTTTTTAGAGGTGCTAGGGGACAATCCAAGTCAGAACTCAGCATCTTCTAGTGAAACTTTTTTGGAAGCACTATAAGGTAATCAAAGTCAAAATCCAATGTTCATTAGTGAAACCTTCTTGAAGGTGCTATGAGATAATGAAGATAACTTTATTGGTGAAAACCTCATTTAGGCACCAATAGCTAAGCACAAACATTCTTCACTGCTTGATGAAGACCAAATCAAAGATTAAATCAAAATAGCTTCCTATCTACAACCTAATCACATGGTAGCTACTCTCAAGATAGAACAATAGAAAATTATGGTGGCACTATTAAGAGAAAAAGTCTTCGGCCTTGCTACAATCAAAATTATGTCAAATCTGACATCAGCAACATTACGTGTGACTGAAAGTCCTGATCTTCATTTGTTTCCCCACTGTCATACATTCCATTATCATCTACCATTCCATTTCAAAATTAAACCTACCATCCATTATTTGTCCTTATTTACCATCTATGGCTACACTTTCCTTTGCAGAGGCTATAAAGATACCTTGTCTTGACACTTGAAGGAATCAAAATCAATGACCAATGAAGATCACAAAAACACTCTTGATAACCAGATTAGCATCAAGTTCTTGATAGAGTAGCTATTCAAATGAGGTGTGGGATAGTAATTAACATGATTAAATATTTTGTTTATATCATTTATTGATTAGAATGTGTATCTCCCCATCAATAATAACAATAGAATCAAAAACCACACCTAGGCCAAAAACATGTATCATACCAATTCACATTGCCATGCCATTGCCATTATTACCTATGTCCATTAGCCATTATCACAGATCCTACCATTCACCTCATCACTTGGGGCAACCCTCTTACCATTTTATCCAATATATCTAGACCACCGTTATCTATAATAATACCATATCATCCTATCATTCCATTCCTATCTAGACCAAAGCCTATTTTTAGTCATCCTACCCAATCCTATTTTGATCTTGGTTACTTTGGTTTTTACTACACTAATTGTGAGAGGATTTTGATCATGTTTCAACTCTAATCCAATCCATGTTTAAATGACAGTCTATTAAAGTAGTGTGGCAATTGATCTAGAAAGATATCTTTCATCCTATCAAGTTTGTTTATGTGAGCTTTGATTATAATTGCCTATGGGCAAATCAGTGTCTCACCAGTCTTGCTACTAATTATAACCACCTATGGAAAAATTAGTATCATTGACCTATGCTATTGTATCTTAGTTATAATTACCTATGGGAAAACTAGGGACAACACTTATTTATCATGCATTGTTGCATCACCTTGACATTACTATTTTCATTTGACTCGCCATTTGCCATATTTGAGAACTTGTTGGGACCTAGTTGGTTTTTCTTCACCTTTTGTGTGGATGGAATTAATATGAATTGAGGTCATTTTAGGACTATGTGGGACATGCTCAATTCATGTTGAGGTCATTGTAGTCCCTCTTTTCATACACTCTCACCATTTTGTGAGCAACCTAGGCCAAATGTTCTTGTCATTTTATGAGAAGGTATCTTGTCAATCTCTAACAAGTTAAGATACCTCAAAATTCTAAAAAAATTCAAATATTTTGAAAATCCAAAAATATTAATCCTGTCTAAGCCTAGTTAGTCATACTTGATTTGTCTTACTGGGGCATTGTCATTATTAGGATGCTTTCTTTTGCTTTTATTTTCAGGTTTTCTATTTGTATGTTTATTTTAGGTTGTTTATTTGTTTGTTTATTCACTTTCCTATTTGTTTGCTTTCAGCATTGTTGCCTTAACTTGGTCTATATGTGTTTTTTGAGTGATTCCTTAAGCACATTATTCTTGAGTCCATACATATTCATCAATTAACATTATCATCATGATTTTTATCATTGCTGCATTGTTTTTGAGTGTTTATTGGATCAAGAGTCAGTCCTTATGCATATTTTGGATAAGTCTTCATGGTGTTCTATCATGAAGCCTATCATCACATGTTATAGCTAAAATTAGCTTCAGAAAGGTCTACAATCAATGGAGCTATAGAAGTTTCTCCTTGTCACCTTGGCAAATCCTTCCATGCCACCCTTGATCAAATCAACCCATTAACCATTCTAGTTGTATCATTGCTAATCAGAATGAGCATATCCTCATTGGTACATACAACTAAATCATTGACACTTATCAATCCTATTCATCTATTTCATCACTTTGTACCCACTCATCTTTAATCTATATTCTAGGTTATATACATGAGTTATGCTTGCTAATCAACCCTAATTGGGGCAAAATCATCTTTAGCTAATATAAGTCCTCTTAATGATTATAACCACCTATAGGCAAATCATTATTTTGACTTTTATTCTTGATTATAACCACCTTTGAGAAAATCAATAATATTTTTAAATCAATGCATGCAAGCATTTTCTCATTTGGATTAATCTCAACCATAGGTTAGTTCCGCCTTTCTTCTTATATCTTTTTGAGGGACAGTCCATCAACAAATGTGATGGCCACTCCCTCAAGGGGCCATCATCATAGGCTTCCCAAAACCATTTAGAGCTTTATTCTTCAACTATCATATTCTTTTTGGCATATAGGCCATTTCTCATTCTTTGAGAATACATTACCTTGCCTATGGTTTGAAACATCTTCCCAAATAGGGGTAAACTATAGACACCTAAATCTGGCCACCAATAACCTCTAATCAAGGTTTTGGCCAATTTCCACTTAAAATGCACAAGTTAGACTAAAAACACTAAAACATGCTAAATGATGTGAAACTGACATATTCAAGTGTTGATTTTGGTTAGGGTATCCCTAAATGGGGTAATGCAATTTATGAGCTAGCTAACTTTGATCAAATCATTTTAAATAAAAATACCAATTTTGCACCTAGGTGCTCTAGATTTCTTTTTCCTATCAAATATCTTGCATGAGACATGTGCTTTTTTTATTTGTTGTTGATAATATCTTAAATGGGATAACACATCCAATGCATCTAACAGTGACTTCCAATTCTAATCCAATCAAATTTTGGACCAATAACAAGGCATTCAGATCAATTTGAGTAATTTGTGCACAAAGTGCTTAAACATACTTAAGAGATAATCAATCTAAATCAAGGCCTAATAAATAATTCAATAGAAACTTGTTGAATAATTGGTTTTAAAAAGGAATATTGAATATCTACATCATCAAGTGACCTCATTTCTTAGGAAGACATCCCTAGGCCATAAATACCATAAATATTAAGATTCATGCCTCTCATAGCTCATCAAAGCCCTCCATACCTCTTAATTGCTCCTCTATCCCAAATATTGATGAGATTATTTATCAATTTTAATTGCAAAATTGGATTAATCTTTAGCCACACATCTCAATCTTGAGATGGATGGTTCAGGTTGATTCTGATCAATCTCAAAAATCTATAAATAGAGAGGCCATGAACATCATTTCCAAACTATTTTGGTGAAAATTTATTATGCTCAAATATCTTCAAAGACTTGATAATAAAAAGTTGTAATGCATAAATGATTACAAAATCCATTTCAACTAGTGTTACCATGCCAAATTGATTCCAAACCAAGCCAAAGCCACAAGGTGCCAATGAGAGATGGAGATAGCCAAGCTTCCATTGCCAAGGACTTTATGAGTGATAGGATTGAAGTTCCCCAAAGCTCTGACACAACTTGTCAAATTTAAGAGCACACATGATTACCATTGTATAAGCAACGTAAACATGTGGAAATAACCAGAAGAACAAATAACTATCAATGAGAAATACACACAGAATATGAGAGGCAACACACAATTGTATTCAACTCATTACAAAGAAAATTACAATAAAGAGATCACACTCTTCTTCCACCTCTGTGAGGCTTCCTCCTCAAGGGCTCCAAGTAATCTTCCCACCTGAGTAATGTTCTCTCATAGGTCACAACACACAGCTAACACAAGCTGTTGTTCACCTCATTATACATCTGTATAATCAAGTACGAATCAGTACTCCAAGTAGATCTCACCATGATCCTACTCCTGATGTATTACTGTCACCTTGGATCTTGCTTCCCCACTGATCTCTATTTGACCCTCGCATACACACATCCCAGCAGACCAACCTAATCTTACTTATCACATGTAGATCTCCTCCATGATCTAGCAATCCCCTGCTGACCAACCTTGATCTTACATACCTAGAAGAACATGCTCTTCCAGGGGAAGAACTCTCCAAGTTCTTCAAGTCCTTTTATAAGTTCAACACTTAACAATATAGCCCATGAGTCTATTATATAGATCTCATGTATACACTGATTAGACTTGCAGCTCAAGACTCTAACTGGTCTTCATCATGCAAACAACGTGTTCACTTAACTGACTGTTTGTCAACAACAGTTCTGGAACTACCACAGGTGACTGACATTGGTCCTTGTCTAACTGGAGGTGACCCATGCTGATCGATTCCTGTTGATGTCAGTTTTCTTCTACACATCCACTGATCGACGTCGATTGTGCCCTGCTAATGCTAATGACTGCATACTCCAAAAACCTCCCCGTTTGCCTTAGGTGAAGCTTTTAGCTCCACACCCTAACAATCTCCCACTTGGAGATAAATAGTTGCACCTATACCTAAACTAGTACTCTGTCTAATCTGCATCTTGGCTTGTATTCCTCTTCAAGCTCCCACTTGAAGACAACCCACCACACTCCTTGTGGTGTTAATCCTGTGCCTGACTTTCTTCATTCTCAGCTTACCTTCTTCTACCATTGCTATACTCCCACTCAAATAGCAACCCTTGTGAGTAACTTGTAATCAACAACACTTAACAGATCTGGGCCATCTATTAGTCAAACTCGCTCTGAGAATGTCCAACCTCGCTCTGATACCATTTGATAGGACTGAAGTTCCCCAAAGCTCTAACACAACTTGTCAGATTTAAGAGCACACATGATTACCATTGTATAAGCAACTTAAACATGTGAAAATAACCAGAAGAACAAATAACTATCAATGAGAAATACACACAAAATATGAGAGGCAACACACAATTGTATTCAACTCATTACAAAGGAAATTACAATAAAGAGATCACACTCTTCTTCCACCTCTGTGAGGCTTCCTCCTCAAGGGCTCCAATTAATATTCCCACCTGAGTAATCTTCTCTCATAGGTCACAACACACAGCTAACACAAGCTATTGTTCACCTCATTATACATCTGTACAATCGAGTACGAACTGGTACTCCAAGTAGATCTCACCATGATCCTACTCCTGATGTATTGCTGTCACCTTGGATCTTGCTTCCCCACTGATCTCTGTTTGACCCTCGCATACACACATCCCAACAGACCAACCTGATCTTACTTATCACATGTAGATCTCCTCCATGATCTAGCAATCCCCTGTTGACCAACCCTGATCTTACATACCTAGAAGAACATGCTCTTTCAGGAGAAGAACTCTCCAAGTTCTTCAAGTCCTTCTACAAATTCAAAACTTAACGATATAGCCCATGAGTCTATTATATAGATCTCATGCATACACTGATTAGACTTGCAGCTCAAGACTCTAACTGGTCTTCATCATGCAAACAATGCATTCACTTAACTGACTGTTCGTCAACAGTAGTTCTGGAACTACCACAGGCGACCGACATCGGTCCCTATCTAACTGGAGGTGATCAATGCTAGCTAATTCCTATTGATGTCAGTTTTCTTCTACACGTCCACTGACCAATGTCGATTGTGGCCTGTCGATGCCGGTGACTGCATACTCTGAAAACCTCCCCGTTTGCCTTAGGTGAAGCTTTTAGCTCCACACCCTAACAATGAGCACAAGCGAAGCAAGCCACTAAAATAAGTATTTTTGAGCATCCGAGGGATGTAAAATAAGATTTTCTTTTGCATTTTAGTTATGTTTTTTATTCATGTTTGTTAACTAAGCTCTCCCTAGTGTCTAAGCCTAGAGATGTTATGCAAGTTAGTGTGTTTCTTTAATTTTATTTTCATTTTGAAAGTAACATGATACTAACCATCCTCTCTTGAGTCAAATTCCTAAATCACATAATCATCATCATAGGCTTCCCAAAACTATTTAGAGCTTTGTTCTTCAACCATCATATTCTTTTTAGCATACATGCCATTTCTCATTCTTTGAGAAGACATTGCTTTGCCTATAGTTTGCATTATCTTCTCAAATAGGGGCAAACTGTGGACACCTAAAAATGGCCACTAATAACCTCCAACCAGGGTTTTGGCCAATTTATACTTAAAATACACAATTTTGCCTAAAAACACTAAGGAACATTAAAATATTTGAACCTAATATAGTCAAGTGATGATTTAGGCTAGGTTATCCCTAAATGGGGCAATGCAATTTATGGGCTAGCTAACTTTGATCAGATCATTTCAAGTCAAAATGCTAATTTTGAACTTAGGTGCTCTAGATTGGTCTTTTCTATAAAATATCTTACATGAGACACGTGCCTTTATTATTTTATATTAGTAACATCTTAAATGAGATAATGGATCCAATGCATCTGACATTGCCTTCCAATTCTAATTTTGTCAAATTTTGGACCAATAACAAGACATTTTGATCAATTTGAGTAATTTGTGCACAAAGTGCTTAAACATACTTAAGAGATAATTAATCTAAATCAAAGCCTAATTAATAGTTATATGGAAACTTATTGAATACTTGTTTTTAAAAATGAATATTGAATATCTGTATCATCAGGTGACCTTATTTATTTGGAAGATATCTGTAGGCCATAAATTTCACAAATATCAGGATTCATGCCCTCCATGCCTCATCAATGCCTTCCATGATGCCCTCCATGCCTCTTAATTTACCCTTCTTCTAATGTCATGATGAGAATAATTATAAACTTAATTCTAAAAATTGAATTAATCCTCAATCACACATCTCAATCCTAAGATGGATGGTTTAGGTTGATTCTAATCAATCTCAAAAATCTATAAATAGGAGGCCTCACCACATAAATTTCAAGTCTTGCTAATGAAAATTTATAATGCAAGATTGGTTATAAAAGCTTCATGAAACTAGTTTTACTATGCCAAATTGATTTCAAGCCAAGCCAAGCCACAAGTGAAATGTGTCAAAGAGAGATGGAGGTAGCCAAGCTTCATTTGATGAAGATTTCATGAGCACAAGCTGAGAAAGCCACTACAACAAGAATTTTGAAGCATTTAAGGAAGGTAAAATAAAGTTTCTTTTGCATTTTAGTTGTGTGTTTTATTCATGTTTGTTAACTAAGCTCTTCCTAGTGTCTAGGCCTAGAGATGTTATGCTATTTAGTGTGTTTTTTTCATTTTGTTTTCATTTTAAAACTAACACCATACTAACCATCCTCTCTTGAGTCAAATTCTTAGATCACATGTGGTAGGACCGATGGGATGAAACACATTCCACACATGAAGAATATCATTCTACAACTTTAAAATATTCATTTGGATCATTAATACTCTTGCAATTTGATTTTTTAACTTTGTTTTGCCATTTTTCTTTGTCATGGGTTTACAAAGTAACCGACATCAATTTATAAAACCATCATCAGCTGGCATAACTATCATTGGTCACTTGTGGTATAACCGATGTTAGTTAGATAAATGTCATCAGTTTGTAAGTGTAACTGATGTCAGTCATTATGTTTTTCTTAAAAACACAAACCTTAGAGCTAAATAGACCATTTTAAAATGCTTGGTTTGGGGTCATACAGACTCCATTTTGGATGATTTTTTTTAAAACCATGTGTTTTCTCCTAAATTTTTAGAATTTAAATCTATTTAAAATGTTTCTAATATAACATATCTACTTTTGGGGTGATGCCTTAAGGGTAGATAGGTAACTAGCGGACTTGGAACTTGTTAAAACATGCTATTAAGATATCTTTGTCATGATTTTAAAATGAATTAGGAACCTTCTTTTGGTGTTTAATGAAAAATTTAGATGTTTATGGTGAATGTTTTCAAAGTTTGCAATTAAGACCAAGGGGTCAAAAGAACACCATCACACCTTTCCATTTGGGCTTAAAAATGAAATCACATTTCCAAGCTTTTTTTATTCACTTAGTTGTTTAAATTATATTTTTGTTTAGCAAAAAGAGGGGTGTTGCATGTATTTTATTCTATTTTTCCCCTTTAAGGAATCCTTGGAATCAAAAGTGCCATTCCTATTGCAAATATCTTAGTCCAAGGGTTAGAAAGAATATCATCTAAAGCACTCCCCAAAAACTCATCAAAGTTTGGGTGACCTAGAAAATGACCCTAAGTCTTTCTTTTTATGTCTTTCATTTCATTACATCTTGGCTAGTGAGGGGGATGTCATTACCTCCCATGAGTTCTTTATAGAAGATTTGACCCAGGGTTTCACCTCCCAGCATTGACTTTACTTACTCTTTTAGAGTTGCACATGGGATGTATCTACATTTGAACATCACACGACACTAAGCAAACAATAGGATGTAGTGGTTATAAAAAGGACTAGACCTTTTCACAAATATCCAATGCTGTAGTCACCCAATTTTTGTGCTTGTAGATTGCATAATTTGATGTGAAAGTCTTTGTGCAATTGATTCTCCTAGAAACATTCAAAACTTGATAGTTTAGTCAACCCCACATTGACATATCCTTGCTAGGATTTGGACGATTATACTTAGTGTATTTTGGTCATTTTTACTTGGTATATTTTGAGACTAAAACTTGTTTGTTTGTTAATAATCCATGTCAAAACCAATTTGTCTACACATCACTCTTTTGTCTAAAGAGGAGTTATGCTGGCCATTTTACACCATACTTGTGCCTTGAGATTTTTACTAAAATTCTTTGTGTGTGTGTCATTTGAGTTGAGGAGGGTAGTGTTATGATACCCAAAAACATGTTAAAACCATTTTAATCCTTTTAAGTCTTTGAAACATATCATTTATCACATCATTTGAGCATTCTTATGCCATTAGGCTACTTAATTTATTTCAAGACTAGTTTACCTTACACCAAAAACTATTTGTTTCAAACCATGTGATGTATACCATTTGGATTTTTTTCTTGTGTTGTCATGCTATCCAATATTGTCTAGCTTATTTGATCAAATAAAAGTCTTCAATGTTGATTTTTTAATTAGCCTTATCAAGTTTGGATTAAAAAATTGATTGATTTTTATTTAGGCCTTAATTCATGGGGCTGATACATAAATCTTTCTCCTTTGGGTTGCATAAATTTGGTTAATTGATTACCCAAATTTGAAAACTATTGATTATTTGTTTGTTCAGTACCTATCCTCATCATTGTTCATGCCTTTATTTTAGAAAACATAGTGTTTCTTTAAAGAGCCTTTTGTCTTATTCCCTATGCCAACTGATCATGTTTATGTTTGATTTTGTGTGTTGAGTCTATGTCAAAGTTGTTTCCAAACTTGTTAGATTAAATCAAATCACATCAGACTTTATTTCAATTCTAGATTTTGATGATGTTTGGCCAAAAGTCTTGGCATATGCCTTTTTGTTTGAGCCTAGCTTTTGACTCTACATTTAGACAAAATACCTAGCAACTCAACTTTTCCATTTTCTAATTTAGACCTTGTTTATAACACATTGACCTAGACCTTTGACATGTTAGTTTTTATTTAGACACTTGACCTTTTGTGCGTATGATATTTAACATTAGACATTTAATGTCATGATATTTTATGACAAGTCTTAGCATAAATCATTTTGGAGATACAACTCCACTTTTAGACCGTATTGGAGATACAACTCCACCTTTTAACCAAGTTAGACTAAGCTTGAACCATTTGTATTTTGGACATAGTTTTTTAGAGTTTGTATAACTCTAAGCCTTTTTATTTTTAGAGCTTTTATCATTTATGTGGATATGTCTAGCTACACCTATGTTGGAGTCATGCACAATCCAACTTATGATAAAATGGCTGTACAAAATCCCATTAGGAACCCCTATAGAAAAATATTTTCTAAGGAGTTTTATTATACTCCATATGGGGACATAGTCAAAATTTAAAAATTCTAAATCAATACCTTGATTGGCATGAAGAGGATTGTGAGGAGGAATTTGAATACCCAACTATAGATAATTTTTTTTGGGATATGAATCCATACCATCTTTACAATAATTAGTACATAAAACATAGTCAAGAACTAGCTTATGAGCCAACTCATGACTGAGATGATATGGTTTATAATGAAGACTTGGATGCTTTGGCTTATGCAAGTAATCAAGTTCCATGACATCTTTTTGTTATTAGATCATCGACTACCCCTAAACCTCCTTTGGATTATATGAGATATCAAGATATACAATATCTAAGGAATACCATTACCATTCTTAGACCTAGTCCTTTGGCTTGTGCAAGCAACCAAGCTCCATAACGCCCCTTTATCATTCCAAGACCTAGTCCTTTGGATTGTGTGAGAAATCATGCTCCACACCACCCTATAGTTACCATATCAAGACTTTGTCCTCTATCTCATGAAAACAATCATACTCCCCAAGACCCTACCATTATCCAACCATAAGTCATTCCTCATCCAGTACCAATCCCAACAAAAACTCAACCCATCCAATCATTCGAAGACCAAGATGTGTTCAAAACTAGTATTTTCTAACTCATTAAAAACCAAAGCTAATAAAACTAACCAATCTGATATGTTTCTATTGAATCAACCATTTATGATAAGTTATCCTATGATGAATCACCTATTGATCCTATACTAGTTATCAAGGAATCTCACTTTGATGAGCCAATATTTATTGAGTCAATTCTTAATGATTATAACCACCTTTAGGCAAATCATTACCTCAACCATGTGCCTATTTTTCAAGAGCCTCTTATTTACAAGCCAATCTCTGAGGAGTTGTCTCTTGACCTATTTCCCATCTTAGAGGAGTCTCACTTTGAGAAACTAGTTTTTATGGAGCCCATTATGCCATCACATGTCATTACTTATCTACAATCAAATATTTAAGAAGACATAATTGTAACAAATTTCCCATCAGATGAAGAAATAAAGTTAGAGTTAGGTTCTATTCTTGAATTGACATTGGTTGCCATCAGAATATGAATCAACATCCGTCTCAACATCAGATTCAGAGTCCCTTGAGTTAGAATTAGATTCAAAAAAATAATATGTTCATGGTTTTTACAACATTGTTTATGCATGCATCATTTATCAATTTGATTACATTTTTGATCCTTCTAATTTTTTTGAAGATGATTACTTTATCTTCGACATAATTTATCTTAGAATCTTCTATGAGGATTGTGCATCCTCTCCCCATTCCATTACCATTCCATAGGCCATTACCATCAACCAAAATAGCCATATCATTGACATTCCATCTCCTCTAAGTGTTGATTAGGATCGATGGAATCAGACTTTTTTGAACTACATCCATTGTGACATAATAATTAAACAAAAGCAAGGAGTCCAAGACAACATTCATGTAGTAGAAAAACACTCTCCTAGTGAAACCTTTTCAGAGGCACTAGGAGACAATCCAAGTCAGAACTCAACATCTTCTAGTGAATTTTTTTTGAAAGTGTTAGAAGAAAATCAAATTCAAAAGCCAATGTTCATTAGTGAAACCTTCTTGAAGGTGCTACAAGACAATAAAGACAACTTCATTGGTGAAAACCTCATTGAGGCACCAATATCTGAGCATAAAAGTTCTTCACTACTTGATGAAGACAAAATCAAAGATAAAATAATAATAGCTTCCTATCTATAGCCTAATCAGATGGTAGCTACTCTCAAGATCAAACAATAGAAAAATCTGGTGGTCATATCGAGAGAAAAAGTCTTTGGCCCCACCATAACCAAAGTTATGTTGAATCTAACATCAACAACATTACATGTTATTGAAAGCCCTAATATTCATTTGTTTGCCCACCATTATACATTCTATTATCATCAACCATTCCATTTCATAAACAAACCTATCATCCAAATTTTATCCCTATTTACCATCCATGGCCATACTTTCCTTTGTAGAGGATACAAAGATACCTTGTTTGGATGCTTGAAGGAATTAGAATGAATGACCAAGGAAGAACACAATAACATTATTGACATCTAAATATGTAGCCAATTCTTGATAGAGTAGCTATTCAGACAAGGTGTGGGATAGAAATTGACATGATCGATTATTATATTTGTATCATTTGTTGATTAAGATGTGCGTCTCCCCATCAACAAGAATAATAGAATCAAAAACCATACCCAAACTAAAAACATATACCATCCTATTTCACATTGCCATTGGCATTGTTATATATTCTTTTTCCATTGTTGCATATCCCAACCATTTACCCCATCACTTATGGGCAACCCTCTTACCATTTTATCCAATCTATATAGACCATAATTATCTGTAGCAATACCATATTATCCTATCATTCTATTCCTATCTAGACCAAAGCCTAATTTTAGTCATCCTACCCAATCCTAGTTTGATCTTGGTTCATTTGGTTCTTCCTACACCTTTTTCAAGGGGATTTTGATCATGTTTCAATAATCAATCTAATTTGTATTTACAATGATAGTCTATGAAAGTAGTGTGACAATTGATCTAGCAAGATATCTTTTTTTTTCATCCTGTATCAAGTTTGTTTATGTGAGCTTGATTATAACCACCTATGGGCAAATCAATGTTTCACCAGTCTTGCTACTAATTATAAACACCTATGGGAAAATTAGTATCATTGACCTATTCCATTGTATCTTAGTTATAACTACCTATGGGAAAACTAGGGGCAACACTTGTTTATCATGCATTGTTGCATCACCTTGCCATTACTATTTTCATTTGACTGGCCATTTGCTAGATTTGAGAACTTGTTGGGACCTAGTTGGTTTTTCCCTACCTTTTGTGTGGATGGAATTAATATGACTTGAGATCATTTTAGGATTATGTGGGTCATTATTAATTCATGTTGAGGTCACCTCAATCACCCTTTCCATACACTCTCATCATTTTGTGAGCAACCTAAGTCAAATGCTCTCGCCATTTTATGAGTAGATATCTTATCATTCTCTAATGAGTTAAGATACTTCAAAATTCCAAAAACATTAATAACATTTCAAAAATCCAAAAATATTTATCCTATCTAAGCTTTTTCATTTATCCTTTATCCACCTTACTAGGGCATTATCATTATTAGGATGCTTTCTTTTGCTTTTGTTTTCAAGCTTTCTATTTATTTGTTTATTTCAAGTTAGTTATTTGTTTGTTTGTTTGATTGCTTGCCTATTTATTTGTTTTCAACATTGTTACCTTGACTCATTCCATATGAATTTTTTGGGTGATTCCTTAAGTACATTATTCTTGAGCCCATCCATATTCATATGTCAACATTGTCATCATGGTTTTTATCATTGGTGCATCATTTTCAAGTGTTTATTGGATTAGGGGTCAGTCTTTATGCATATTTTGGGATAGTATTTATGGTGTTATATCATGAAGCCTACCATCACATACTATAACAAAAATTAGCTTCAAGAAAGTTTACAATCAATGGACCTATAAAAATTTCTCCTTGGCACCTTGGCAAATCCTTCCATCCCACCCTTGATCAATTCAACCCAATGACCATTCTAGTTGTATCATTGCTAGTCAATATGAGCATCTCATTGGTAGGTACAACTAAATCATTCACACTGATCAATCCTATTATTCTATTTATCCATTTCATCACTTTTCACCCGCTCATCTTTAATTTGTATTCTAGGTTATATCCTTGAGTTATGCTTGCTAATCAACCCTAACTGGGGCATAATCATCTTTAGCCAATCTAGGTCCTCCTAATTATTATAACTGCCTATGGGAAAATCATTATTTTGACTTTCATTTTTGATTATAACTGCCTTTAGTAAAATTAGTAATCTTTTTAAATCAATGCATGCAATCATTTTCTCATTTGGATTAATCTCAACCATGGGTTAATTCCACCTTTCTTCTTACTTCTTTTTGAGGGACCATCCATCAACAAATGTGATGGCCACTCCCTTGGGGGGCATCATAATAGGCTTCTCAAAACCATTTGGAGCTATTTTCTTCAACCATCATCTTCTTTTTGGCATACAAGCCATTTCTCATACTTTGAGAAGACATTACTTCACCTACAGTTTGCAATATCTTCCCAAACATGGGAAAATTGTAGACACCTAAAACTAGCCTCTGATAACCTCCAATAATGATTTTGGCTAATTTCCACTTAAAATACACAATTTGGCCTAAAAACACTAAACCAAATTAAAAGCTTTCAACTTGATATAGTCAAGTGTTGATTCTGACTAGGGTATCCGTAAATAGGCCAATGCAATTTATGGGCTAGCTAACTTTGATTAGATCATTCTGAGTCAAAATGCTAATTTGCACCTAGGTGCTCTATATTGTTCTTTTCTATCAAATCTCTTATATGAGACATGTGCCTTTGTTATTTTTTATCGATAAGATCCTAAATGAGATAATAGATCCAATGCATCTGACATTGCCTTCCAATTCTAATCTAATCAAAATTTGGACCAATAACAAGACATTCTGATCAATTTGAGTAATTTATGTATAAAGTACTTAAACATGCTTAAGAGATAATTAATCCAAATCAAGGCCTAATTAATAATTCCATGGAAACTTGTTGAATACTTGTTTTTAGAAATGAATATTGAATATCTACATCATCAAGTGACCTCATTTCTTGAGAAGACATTCCTAGGCCATAAATACCACAAATATCAGGATTCATGCCCTCCATGCCTCATCAATGCCTTCCATGATTCCCTCCAAGCCTCTTAATTGACCCTTATTCTAATGTCATGATGAGGATAATTATAAACTTGATTCTAAAAATTGAATTAATCCTCAACCACACATCTCAATCCTAAGATGGATGGTTTAGGTTGATTCTAATCAATCTTAAAAATCTATAAATAGGAGGCCTCACCACATGAATTTTAAGTCTTGATAATGCAAATTTATAATGTAGGATTAATTCTAAAAGCTTCATGAAACTAGTGTTACCATGGCAAATTGATTTCAAGCCAAGCCAAGCCACAAGACAAAGCTTCCAAGGAGAGATGGAGGTATCCAAGCTTCCTTTGATGAAGACTTCATGAGCACAAGTTGAGCAAGCCACTACAACAAGCATTTTGGAGCCTCCAAAGAAGGTAAAAGAAAGTTTTTTTTTGCATTTTAATTGTATGTTTTATTCATGTTTGTTAACTACGCTCTCCATAGTGTCTAGGACTAGAGATGCTATGCTAGTTAGTGTGTTTCTTTCATTTTGTTTTCATTTTGGAACCAACACCATACTAACCATCCTCTCTTGAGTCAAATTCCTTGATTCATAGTTCCTTGCATATATATGATGATTTAGAGGAGGCATTTCTTATAAATTACATAGCAAACATGAGCCCTCTTATTACATATGAGAAACTTGTCACATTGCATCAGAATTCTTTAGATGAGTTAGTGATTATATCTTATGATTTAAAACTCACATGTTATGATTGATCTATAAACCAAAAATTTAGAGATTCAACATATCTTTATTAAGGGGATTTGAAAACCTTTCCTAAAGCATATATTATATTAGATAGATTCCTCTTTTAGGCACTTATGTTATATAATTTTAGCCTTAGAGAAGAAATTTGGATTGATTGAGTTAGATTCAGTTGATCAACTTAATCTATATTTCATAACATTACCTCCATCTATAGCTCCTCACACTTAGTATCTACCATGTCCAAAACAAGAAAAGAGACCACAACTAGAAAAGCAACTAGTTAAGAATAGAGAGAGTTTCTAGAAGACCACCTAAAGTATACACTATAGATAACAATAGTAGGGCACCACTACAATTTGATTCAAAGAGGGATAACCCATATCTCATATTATAAGAAATAGTAGATATGAGGTTAATCACATTACCTTATACTCATCATCAAGATCCACATCTTTGACAAAGATAGCCACATTAGCCCTTTTATAACTATCATCATATCTATGGACATAAAGACAATGATCTTTATGGATTTAGGGATTATATTAATATATTTGTTGATAAAAATATCATAACATTCACACGGGGGGCATCAAGATCTCCTTCATCATGGACCCATAGACCTTATTCCTCCATGATTGAGTCATCCCAAGACATTCCTTCACAAGAATCATTGGTTACTCTTCTTAAGATTAACACAATTTCTAGGATAGAGCATCATAAGAGATCTCCTCTCCCATCCACTCAAAGGGTTTGAAGACTAGTAAAATATGAAGAGTATACATATAGTAGTGTAATTTATGGAATACATAGTGTAGTTCTATATACATATCCATCACAATCACAGACACCACAATAGATTTTTTAGGGTCCTATCTCATGTATCAACCCACTAGGTTAAGATTAGATAAACCCACATCACAGAGTACTTCTCTAGATAGATATTCACTACAACCAAGTTTTCAGGGTCCTATCTCATGTATCAACCCACTATAGTTAAGATTAGATGAACCTAAATCATATAATACTACTCCAAGTAGATATTCATTACAGTCAAGTTTTTAGGAACCTATTTCATGTATCAACATGTTGCGATTGAGATTAGATGAATTCCCATCATAGGTTAAAATTCCATCTCAATCTATTACTTAGTCATATACATCATAGCAGAGGCCACATGGTGTTATTTCACATAACAATCCACTATGATTGTGGATAAATGAGCCTCCTTCACAACACATAATTTAGTTATGCATCCATTGAGGTTGTGTCTTATAGAATCTATACTTAAAACTATAGTTAGTGCACTATAGAGAGCATCAAATATAGGGTATGTTCCTACACAATATGAGTATTATGGCCACTTGTTCAATTGGCCATTAGGATATAGATAGTGATACAAAATCTATGAGAATGATATTAATAGAGTGATATATTACATCCCCTTATACTAACAACTAAAAAAATGATAGTTTCAGGACTCTAGACAATTTTTAGCTACAATATTCACACCTAAGGTAGTGTCATTGAGGTCTCCCACCTCTACACATAGAGCACTTTTTTAGATAAATTCTTCTACTACCAGATGGGTCCTTAAGATCCCCACAGTTGGCTTCCACCATAGATATTTTAGAGCACTTACAACATACATAGCTTTCAGATTCATAGTCTCATCCCTTCCATCATGGTTCATGATTATGCACGATCCCTATCCTTGATACATGACACCATGATAAGGAGTCTCTTATGAGACTCATCAGTTAGTATCATTTCTTCTTAGTCTTTCTTGTATATATATTTTTAAAAAAAAAATTGTGCATAATTTACTTATGATTTATTGTACATAGATTATTTTAAAATACCAAAAATAAAATACAAAAACATTCAAATAACTCAAAACACCAAAAACTTTTCAACTATATGCATTATCCATGCTTTACATTTCTACCACCATGATAGACTTACATTTTATTGTTTTATGCTATTATTTGGTTATTTATCTACATTACCATGCTTCACTTGATATTTTTTGAGTAATTGTAGTGACACCTAGATTTTTGATTGCTTCACTCTACCCATTGAGGTGGCATCCTACTTCTACATTCGAGACATACATCAACATATCTACCCACTGGGGGCATCTTCTACATGACTAAACCATCCAAGTTATGTCATTCCTAAACCACACACTTTAGTTATCATGTTGATGTACATTACTTACTAGCTTACATAGATTATTCTATTGACACTTACTAGTATATAACACTTGTGTATTTCTTAGCATCTACCTAGTCTTGTACTACATGTTTTGCATACTTTCACTAATTGCTTTGATTATTTAGATGTGATGGTATTTATATAATTTACATGCCTTGCTTTATTTCTTTGGGTTGTTAGATGTGATTGTATTTTTTTGTTCCTATTTTTCTACCTGTGTGTGTCTTAGGACATTTGCCAATGTCCTTTATTTGTACTCTTGTATGTGCTTATGGCCCTCATGCCAACCTTGCTTATTTTTAACTATATCTGTACGTGGCATTTTAACATGCCTTGTATACTTGATTTCATAGTTTGAGTGACATGGGCCCATGTCTGTTGTTTTCTTGGCCCCTTGGCCACTTTTGTATGCTTCTAGTTTTTTACTTTGTGTGCTTGTTCACTTGTCTACTTCTTAGTTGTTTGTAATGTCATGATCCATATCATGCATTATCTTACCTTCTTGGATGCCATAATTTAAATCATACTGCTTTCCTCCTTAATAACTAACTATATTTCCAATTTTAGTTAAGTATACTACACATGCTATTACATTGTTACATCTATCTAGGCATACCCCTGTTGATCTAACAATATCCAATACAAACAATGCTATATCTTGAGATACCTTTTTATTATCATTGATATATCATGTATTTCATAACATAACACACTTTCAAGGCTCTTTCTTCTGAGGTAAGTCATTTTAGTTTCTTCATTCTTACCTATAGAAGAGGAGGCAATAAATAGGGGTTTTGTCATAGCAATCAAAGCCTTTTACTGGTCAAAAATCAATTTTCAAAACACTCAGAAGAGTAAGTATAAAAAACCAAGGAAATAGTGAATAATATATAATAGTGATTAGAAATAGTAAAGGATAAGAGCACCATACTTGGACTATAACACCGTATAGTAAAGTGTCTTATTTTTGGTGCTACTATCCAAATAACCAAAAACCTAGATTTTACAGAAATAAATAGAATGTAAGTTTAGTTATAGTTTTGTTAGCTATAATTTAGTTTAGATTGTGTAGTTTTAGTACAATTTTTATCAAAGTATCTAGACATAGGAGGCATCATGTATGGCATGATGGATTTATATTTTAATTTTAGATTAGGTAGTTGGTACAACTTCTAGATCAGAATTCATGTTATAAACACCATTGATTGGGGGCAATGTGCATGACACATTTGCCTTATTTTCTTTCTAGTTCACTACATTACCTAGGTATTTTCAAAATTTATATGCCTTATCCATCTACAAGTGGTTGGCATCATTTCTAAATGGCTTTTATATAAGCCTAGTTCTTAGTTTTAGGGTGGCTTTCATACAAGCCTAATCTCAATGTTTCATATTGGCTAAGATTGGCCTAGTTTATAGTACACATTTATCTATCCATGCCACATTGTTAGATTATAAAGGATTCATGGTATTTAGGAGACATCTCATATAACACACATTCATACTGATATCAATTTATAACTTCACTTAATAGGCAATGATGGACCCAAAGGACTAACTAGCCTTTGTATTCTTGATCCACCTACTCAGATGGATTAGACACACAATCCAAACATCAATTAACACATGCATGACTACATAGATTCATTTAATGGGTAATGATAGAGCCAAAGGGATAGCCTTTGTATTTTTGAGCCACTCTCAAGGAATTGGGCACCTTGCTCCATTCATAATATTAATTTTGGTACAACACATACCCAACATTACTTAGTACATACCCAACATTACTCAACACATACCCAGTATTACTTAGCATCACTCAACATCACACATATTCATGGGCTTCACCCTTGCAAGTAAGTTTATGTATGCTTTCTAATTTTCCTTTATCCTAGTATTTCACTTTACTGCATCACTAGAATAAAGGGGGGGTAAATGTAGTCATATAAAATGTCTAAATTGGTAGTTTGAGTGTGGATTATGACACCCTATCCATAGGTATTTTTTGCATACACTTGTGACTTTAATAGACACCTCTTCACTCATTACCCACAATCTAGAACCTTCTAAATAATCATTTAACCTCAGTTAGGTTATTTTTCCCAAGCCAATCCTATTCCCCCAAGTCTCAAGCCTATACGATAGGAGAGACATAATTGGACTGTAGCATTGGACCTTAGGGTGTTCCATTTTTGATGATCATATCCATTTACATTTTGAGCCCACATAATCATTTTCATCAGATTAATATCCTTTATTATGTTAGTCTAGCACAAATACATCTAACCCATGATTATTGTTTCCCTATAAAATCCTATCTAAATCTCATTTACAAAGGAATGTGACAAATCTTAGAAAGCAAGCAAGAATATAAGCAAACTACTAAGTCAAAATTCCTTAATCTCTACATATAATCACCCAACACAATGACAAACATGCTCAAACCCTCATATTAGTCCCTAACCACCTTAAACACTCTCAATTTGTCATTTTTGAATCTACATCACACTATTGCACAAAGCACATTAGATGGGATAACTACATATGGCTTTACCCCTCTTCAAAGTATTGGTATGTAGGTAGTATGGCCACACAAGGGTTGTGGATCACATGTTCATTTCATCTTATACACACTAACACCCCATTTTTCAATTGATTTAAATCCTATTTTATCAATCATGATGGAGGGTTAGGTTTTGGATATTAAATCATCTCTATAACAAGCTCTATTGATATTCAACACTCTAGATTTTATAGGTAGGCTCATATTAGCATAGCACAAAAGCCTAGAAAGTTTTAGGTCTTTGTGGCTAGTTTGGACAATAATGGTAGAAGTGGACAATAGTGCAAGACCCCAAAGTATTCTATTTTGTTAGTCTTATCCTTTCCTAGATTTTGATTTTTGATACTATCCCAGTCCTGCGTAGCCAGTTTTAGACCCTGTCTCAACCATCTCAACCTGTTTCAAGCTAAAGCATTATTTCTCCTTGTTTATTACTATTATTAGAAGGTAAAAAAGATACATAAATTATACAAATTAGGACTATAATTATTGCAATATTATTTCTTTATTTATTAATCTAGACACTTAATTAAAATAGGAATAAAAATCCATTATTCTAAAATAATTTAAATCATTTGGTGAACCCGACTTACTTTGAACAAATCCCAAACCCTAGGTGCCCCTAGGGTTTTCCTTCATATTTTGTGTAAAAATTCAATATCAAAATTCTAATTTTTTAATAAATTTTTATACATCTATTTTATTCAAATTTATTTTAGAATTCAAATTATTGCAATAAATTTCAAAATTATAAAACTCCAACCCAAAGCCCTATATTTCCAAACTAGGTCCTCAAACCCCAACCCTTCCTTAAAATTTTGAGATAATTTTTTTTAATTTTTGAATTTTTTTTGGAGTGTCAAAAATATTTTCAAAATCTCTATGTTAGTAATCATTCTTGCATTTATCTGCTTAATAGTACTTTTACATACTCTCTTTGGTGAAAGAAATGAAATGGTCACTAATGAACTTATTCCCTCTTATCGTATAGATCAATCTATAATTTATTCTCATAATTATGAAAATGAATGGATAAATTTTCAAAATTGCACATTATCCAAAAATGAGGAAAATGATTTCATTTACAATGAAGACAATTACTATTGTTGTAATGAGGAATATGATGATGCATATGAAAGTGATAGTGAAGAAAAATTAGATGCATTTTCTTCTCTCAAACCTATCTCTTTTCTTCCCTCTTCCAAAGAAAATAATTTTGATAAACTGGAAAGTTCCTTTTCACTTCATTCTACTATGCACAATACATCAAATGTATAAATTAATCATGCAATTCCAAGTAAACCTCTCATTGGTGATAATTTTCTTGCATTTGAACCTCGTTTCTCCCTCTCTTTTGCTACTTCTACATTCAAATTACAACAATATAAATGAAATAAAATAAAAATTACAATGCATAATTCAAATGATCAATCTTATTTTCTTACCTCTACTTTTTCATCTCAAACAATGAAAAAAGAATGTTTAAACGATAACTCTATTACTCTTACTTCTCCTATTACAAATGAAAATAATGCATGCATTCCATTTAAGGATAACATTTATGAACATAGTATTCCAATTTCACAAGATAATTTATTGCATATATGAAAAAAATTAACATCTTCTCTTACCCCTCTCCTTAGTGATAATGAGTATGATAGTGAAAATGCAAATGAAGATGACAATGAGAGTGAATAGAAAAGTGATACTTCCACTTCTCCCCTTTCAAATTAAAAAAAAATTGATTGTGATAATGCATGGAATAATGATGACTATTATGCATATAGTGAAGAAGAAAATGCATCTCATGCATCTAACTCTTCTCTCACTCCTCTCAAACATAATGCATTACAAAAATTTTCTTCTACTTCTATGCATGATTCTATTTCAAAGGATGCAAATGTCAGTGATGACATCACATCTTCTATTTAATCAGAATGTAATTTAATAACTACTAAAGATACTAATGAATCTATCAAACCACCCCAAACTACAGTAGCACCTATTTTTCACTCTTCACCCAAAGAGAATGGTAGCCAACATCCCTCTGCTAAGGTTTAAGTTACCATTCTTCCAAAGGTTCAAGTGAGCACACCCCCTCTCTATGATCTAATTACTAAATGTATCATTCCCATGGATAAAATAAATGATAACATTCAATGTTTAAATGAACCACTTCAATATACTAATATACCATCCCAAGAGATTATTTATTTGATGCATGTAGTTGGTGAATTACAACACCAAGTACATCTCCTTACTTTGAAAAACAAGGCTTATAAGTTTTGGATGGATGTCAATGACTTGCATGGTAACCCTCTTATGAAGATATTTGTCAAAGATTCATTTCTTAAGCATTTATATATACCATAATTGCCTCAATTTTATGGAATTAGAGATCTATTCATGCACCTTAAAGCCTTTCAGAAGGCTTTTTCATCTCATGTGAGTCCTTTAATTTTTACTTAAGTTGTTCTAGCAGACATTAATGGGTAATGCATAGAATTAGTTCTTTCATCTCTTCCTTATTGGTTCTTTGCATACATATGATGAATTAGAAGAGGTATTTCTCAGATATTACATAGAAAACATAGGCCCTCATGTTACATATGAGACACTTGCCGCATTATATCAGAATACTTCAGAGCCAGTTAGTGATTATATCTTATGATTTAAGACTTGCATGTTACACTTGATCTATAAACTAATAGATTTAGAGGTCCAACATATCTTTATTAAGAGTCTTCACCAACCCCTCCTAGAGAATATATTATACTAGATAGAGTCCTCTTTTAGGAACTTATGTTATACATTTTTAGCCTTGGAGAAGAAATTGGGATTGATTGACTCATATTTAATTGATCAACTTACTCTAGATTTGATAGTATTACATCCATCTATAACCCCTAGCACACAACATCCACCATGTCCCAAACAATATTGGAGACCACATCTAAAAAAGCAACCAGTTAAGAATAGAGAGTTAGTTTCCAAAGCACCAGCTACAATATGCACTATATAAAATAGTAGTAGGGTACCACTACAATTTGATTCAGAGTAGGATATCCCATATGTCATATTATCATCACTAGTAGATAGGATTTTAATCACATTGCCTTATACTCATCATTTATATTCACATCTCTTACATAGATAACCACATCACCCCTTTTATAACTATGATCATATCTATGGACATAGAGATAATGATTGTTATGGACTCAGGGATTATATTAATAGATGTGTTGATAATGATATCATAGCATTCACACAAGGATCACCAAGATATCCTCCATCATGGATCCATATACCTCATTCCTCCATGACTAAGTCATCCTAAGACATTCCTTCATAGGAATCATCGATTACTTATCATGAGAGTAATGCAGATTCTAGGACAAAGCCTCATAGGAGATATCCTATCCCACTTACTCAAAGGGTTTAGAGAGTAGTACAATGAGAAGAGCCTACATATAGTAGTATAGTCCATGAATTACATATTTCAATTCCATATACATATCCATCATATTCATAAGTACCATAGTAGAGTTTTTAGGGTCATATCTCATGGAAGAACTTGCTACAGTTAAGATTAGATGAACCCACATCACATATTACTAATTCAAATAGATATTCACTATAGTCAAGTTTTCAAGAGCCTATTTCATGTAACAACCTACTATGATTGAAATTAGATGAGCCCCCATCATAGGTTATAGTTCCATCTTGATATATTACTCAGTCATATGCATCACAATAAATTTTTCATGGTCCTATCTCATGTAGCAACCTGTTACGATTAAGATTAGATGAACCCACATCACAAAGTATTGCTCCAAATAAATATTCACTATAGCCAAGTTTTTAGGGACCTATTTCACTTATCAACCTGCTATGATTGAGAATAGATGAGCCCCCATCATAGGTTATAGTTTTATATCGTTCTATTTCTCAGTCATACATATTAGAGTAGAGGCCATAGGGTGTTATTTCATGTATCAATCCACTATGATTAAAGATAGATGAGCCTTATTCATAGTACATAGTTTTAGTTTTACATCCATTAAGGTTTCTTCTTACAGTGTCTCCATGTATAGATATAGTTAGTTCACTATAAATAACTAGATATAAGGCATGTTCCTACACAACATGAAAATTATGGCCACTTGTTTAGTTGGCCATCAGGGTTTAGATAGTGTTACAATAGCCATGAGGCTGATATGCACAGAGTGATATCTTACATCCCCTTCTAC
Organism: Torreya grandis; assembly: GCA_037957365.1. Classification (NCBI taxonomy): domain Eukaryota; kingdom Viridiplantae; phylum Streptophyta; class Pinopsida; order Cupressales; family Taxaceae; genus Torreya; species Torreya grandis. The sequence goes on along the minus strand of JARHVA010000813.1, from coordinate 1,204,459 downwards.
TAAAAACTACATCAGTGATAGTTTTAGGACTATGGATAGTTTCTAGCCATAATATTCACACCTAGGGTAGTATCATTGATGTCTTATGCCTCTATAAATAGAGAAAACTTTTAGAGAACTTATTTTACTACCAGATGGGTCCTTAAGAGCCCCATAATTGCATTCACTTCTTAGAGTTATAGGGGAACCCCATAGTTAGTTTCCACTATATATATTTAAGAATAATTATATCATACATAGCTTTTAGAGTCATAGTCTCAACCCTTCCATTATGCTTCATGATCACGCATGATCCCTCTCCTTAAAATAGGACACCATGATAGGGAGTCTCATATGAGACTCATTGGTTAGTATCATTTCTTCTCAATATTTCTTGTACATAATTTCTCAAGCTTACTTGTATATAATTTCTCTACTTACTTGTACATAATTTCCTTTTCAATTTCTTGTAGATAGCTTATCTTAAAATACCAAAAACAATACAAAATTACAAAATACAAAAACATTCAAATAACTCAAAACACCAAAAATATTTCAACAATATGTATTATCCATGATTTACATTTATACTACCATGCTAGACTTACATTTTGTTATTCTATACTATTGTTTATCGATATATCTAAATTACCATGCTTCACTTGATATTCTTTGAGTGCGTGCAGTAACACCCAAATCTTTGATTTCTTCACTCTACCCATTAAGGGGGCATCCTAATTTTATATTTGAGACATACATCAACATATCTACCCATTGGGGCATCTTCTACATGACTACACCATCCATGTTATGTCATTCCTACACCACACACTCTAGTTATCATGATGATGTACATTAATTACTAGCTTACATAGATTATTTTATCAACATACACTAGTATATATCACTTGTGTATTTCTTAACATCTACCTAGTCTTTTACTCCATGATTTTAATACTTTCACTTCTTTCTCTGATTAGTTAGATTGATAGTATCTCTAGCATTTACATGCTTTTCCTTTCTTGCTTTGAGTAACTAGATTTAATTGCATTTCTCAGTTCTTATTTTGTACTCTTGTGTGTGCCTTATGACATTTGCCAATATCCTTTACTTAAAGTCTTCTATGTGCTTGTGGCCCTCATTCCAACCTTGCTTATTTTCAATTGTATGTGTATTTGGCATTTGAACATGCCTTGTATGTTGGCTTTCCTAGTTTGAGTGACATGTGCCCATGTCTCTTGTTTACTTGGACCCTTGGCCACTTTTGTGCTTCTTGCTTCTTGCCTTGCATGTTTGTTGCTTATTTGCTTCTCATTGTTTTCAATGCCATGATCCACATCATGCATTATCTTGCTTTCTTGGATGCCATGATGGACATCATGCTCCAGCCCTCCTTAACAACTAACAAATAACATTTTATAGTTTTAGTTCAGTATACTTCACATGCTATTACATTATTATATTTATCTAGGCATACCCATGTTGATCTAACAATCTCCAATAAAAACTATGCTATATATTGAGACATCTTGTTGATTATCATTACTATATCATGTATTTTGTAGCATAACACACTTGTAAGGATATTTATTTTGAGGGAAGTCATTGTTAGGTCTTCATTCCTACCCTTAAAAGAGGGGACAATAAATATGGGTTTTGTCACAGAGATTAGAGCCTTCTACTAGTCAAAAACTAGTTTTTAGAACACTTAGAACAACATTCAAAATCCTAAACAGATGAAACAAACTAAAAATATAGTGATGAATATAAAACAATGATCAAAAATAGTAAAAGACAACAAATCCATAATTAGATTAAAGTACCAGATAGAAAAGTTTCATTTTTTGGTGCTTCTATCCAAACAACAAAAAACTCAAAATTTCTAGAAACATATAGAAAGGTAAGGTTAGTTACAATTTTATCAACTATAGTATAGTTCAGATTGAGTAGTTTCAATACAATTTTACTCAAATTATCTAGATATAGGGGGTATCATGTAAGGTATGATGATTTTCACTTCCATTTTTAGATCAGAATCCATGTTATAGACACCAATGATTTGGGGTAATGTGCATGGCACATTTTCCATCTTTTCTTTCTAGTTAATCACATTACCTAGGTATTCTCAATAGTTGCATGTTTTATTCCATCTGTAGGTGGTTGGCATAATTTTGGAGTGGCTTTCATATAAGCCTAGTTCCCAATTTTAGAGTGGCTTTCATACAAGTCTAATCTCCACCTTTTGAAGTGGTCAATATTGTCCTAATTTTTAACACACATTCAACTATCCATGTCACATTGTCAGATTACAAATAATTCATAGGCTTCAAGAGCCATCTCATATGACACATATTCATACTAGTATCATTTCATAGTTCCAAACTTAGGCAGAAATGATGGAGCCAAAGGACTAGCTAGCCTTTGTATTCTTGAGCCGCCTACTCAAAAAAATTGGACACACAATCCAAACATTAATTAACACACACGTGATCACATATGTAAAATAATGTGGGTGATGATGGAGCCAAAGGGATAGCCTTTATATTCCTTAGCCACCCTTAGGGAATTGAGCACTCAACTCCCTTTAAGATATTACTCTTGGTTCAACACATATCTAACATCACTTAAAATCTAATTTTGATAATGCATAGACTAATGATGACTATTATGCATATAACGAAGAAGAAAAGTGATTCTCATGCTTCTAAATATTCTCTCACTGCTTCTCTCAAACATAATGCATTACAAAATGTTGTTTCTACTTCTATGCATGATTGCATTTCAAAGGATTCACATGTAAATGATAACATCACATTTTTTATTCAATTAGAATGTGATTCACTAAATACTAAAGATACCAATGAATCTCCCAAGCCACCCCCTACTATAGTAGAACTTGTTTCTCATTCTTCACCCAAAGAGAATGGTATCCCACATCCCTTTACTAAGATCCAAGTTGCCATTCCATTAAAGGTTCAAGTAAGCACACCCCCTCTTTATGATCCAATTGCTAAATGTATCATTCCCATGGCTAAAATAAATGATAAAATTCAACTTTTAAATGAACCACTTCAAGATAATAATAAACCATCCCAAGAGAATATTTATTTGATGCATGTAGTTGGTGAATTACAACACCAAATACATATACTTAAATTTGGAAAACATGGCTTATAAGTCTTGGATGGATTCCAATGACTTGCATGGTAAACCTCTTCCGAAGACATTTGTCAATGCCTAATCATTTATATATACCATCATTGCCTCAATTTGATGGAATTGGAGATCCATTCATATACCTTAAAGCCTTTTAGAAGGCTTTTCCATCTCATGTGAGTCCTTTGATTTTACTTAAGTTGTTCCAATAGACATTAGTGGGTAATGCATATAATTGGTTCTTTCATCTCCTCCCTATTGGTTCTTTGCATACATATGATGACTTAGAGGAGGCATTTCTCATATATTACATAGAAAACATGGGCCCTCATGTTACATATGAGACACTTTCTACATTACATCAGAATACTTCAGAGCTAGTTAGTGATTATATCTTATGATTTAAGACTTTCATGTTATGCTTGATCAATAAACCAATAGATTTAGAGGTCCTACATATATTTATTAATGGGCTTAGCCAACCCCTCCTAGAGCATATATTACACCAAATAGAGTCTTATTTTAGGTACTTATGTTATACAATTTTAGCCTTGGAGAATAAATTGGGATTGATTGAGTCAGATTCAATTGATTGGCTTACTCTAGATTTCACAACATTACCTCCATCTACAGCCCCTAGCAAACAACATCCACCATGTCCCAAAAAAGATTGGAGACCCAAATTAGAAAAGTAACCAGTTAAAAATAGAGAGTTGATTTATAGAACACCACCTATATTATGCACTATAGAGAACAACAATAAGGCACTGCTATAGTTTGATTCAGAGTGGGATAACCAATATGTAGTGTTATTAGCACTACTAGATAAGAGGTTAATCACATTACCTTCTAATCATCTTTGAGATCCACATCTCTTACACACAAAACCACATTGACCCTTTTTTAAGTATCCTCATATCTATGGACATAGAGATAATGATTGTTATGGACTCAGGGACTGTATTAATAGATGTGTTGATAATATCACAATAACATCACATTAGGGGCATCAAGATCTTATCCATCATAAATACATAAACCTCATTCCTCCATGAATAAGTCATCCTAGGACATTCCTTAACATGAATCATTAGTTACTCATTTTGAGAGTAATGTGGTTTCTAGGACAAAGCCTAATAGGCGATCTCCTATCCCTCTTACTTAGAGGGTTTGGAGACCAGTACAATGAGAGTAGCCTACATATAGTAGTGTAGTTTGCAGAGTACATAGTGCAGTTCCATATACATATCTAGCATAATCATATCCACTACAATAGATTTTTTAGGGTCCTATCTCATGTAGCAACTTGCTATGGTTAAGATTATATGAACCCACATCACCATGTATTGCTCTAAATAGATATTCACTATAATCAAGTTTTTAGGGACTTATTTCATGTAGAAACCTATTATAATTAAGATTAGATGAGACCCCATCACAAGTTATAATTCCATCTCAATCTATTTCTCAATCATACACATCACAATAGAGTTTTCATGGTCTTATCTCACGTAGCAACTTGCTATGGTTAAGATTAGATGAACCCACATCACATAATACTAATCTAGATAGATATTCACTACATCCAAGTGTTTAGGTACCTATTTCACATAACAAATCACTATGATTAAGATTATATGAATCCCCATCACAAGTTATAGTTCTATCTTGACCTATTTCTTAGTCATACACATCACAACAGAGGCCACATGGTGTTATTTCATGTAGCAATCCACTACAATTATGGATAGATGAGCCTCCTTCACAACACATAGTTTCAATTGCACATTTTGTTTCTAATGCAAAATTGCTTTCTACATTCAAAGAAGAAATAAGAAACTGAAAGATGGTTAAGGCTAGAAGTACCTGATATAGTCGTGCGCACCGAAATCAGACGTTGAAAGATTCTCCTCTTTTGCTGTGGAGGAATGACACCTGCGAAGAAAAGGCTAAACACGAAAAAACGTTAATAAGAGATATGGTGGGCTGTCAGGCGAACGCCCGATCCCAGAAGTACGAAGACTCCCTAGAAGGATATCAACCCACTGATAAAAAAGAGCATAATATTGGACGAAAGTAGATGATAATGACAGAAATAAATGACAGAAAATAAAAGGCGTACCTGATATGCGGCACTGTTCTGCACAGTCGCCGGCGTCGGTCTCTGTGGTGCCGGCGTCGGTTAAGGAAGGTGCCGACGTCGGTTAATGTGCCGTCGTCGGTCGGGGCAGTGACCGGCGTCGGTAGGGGCAGGTTCTGGGAAAAGGTTCGGGACAGGTTCTGAGAGAGTCGGGATAGGTTCAGGGAGAGTCTGGGGGGTTTGAACAGAGTCGGGATAGGTTTGAACAGTCGGGACAGGGTCTGATATGGTCAGGGTAGGGTTTGATAAGGACAGGGACGAGGTTTAGACAGAGTCGAGACAGGTTTTGATAAGGACAGGGACGAGGTTGGGACGAGGTCGGAACAGAGGCCGGGGGTTTGAGGACAGATGCAGGGATAACAGAACATAAATAATAACTAAGAAAAGAAAATGAAAATAAACAGAATAAAGACTTACCTGGTAGAAGACCCGATGAAAGCCATGGTGTGCAGATTAGTTGATGTCGTAGTGTCGATGATTGCTCAGAGTTTGCAGGTTCGTGGAGGAATTCGCAGGTTGGTTGCTCAGCGTTCGGTTGATCAGCGTTCGGGGATCCGGTTTGAATGGCTGGCGGAGGTTGATGAAGGCGGAGGACGGGGACGGTTCCAGAAACGGTTCGTCAACCGTTTCGGGAAACCGAATGCTAACTGATAATGGACAAGGGGAAGGTGACCGACGTCGGTAGGATTGCCGACGTCGGCCGATAGGTGACCGACGTCGGCGACATCGGTCAGGTAAAGACCGACGTCGGCAGATGCATAATGGGGATAGAGTCTACCTTTTGCTCTGTGCTCCTCTTTACATGCTGCCAGGGTCAATGCTGGTGAAACAAGTGATCGGCAAAGGTTCAATAGGCGAAGAAGAAAGAAGACGAGGAATGACCAGGGGAGTCGACACGATTTTGGTGTCTACATTTGCCCCTTTTTGTCTTGTTGGTTGTTCTGGACGAACTGCAAGACAAAAATAGGAGTGAGTGCCCCAGGTGAGGGATAAGGTTGATTTCGTCTTGTTGGTTGTTCGAATGAACTGCAAGACAAAAATAGGAAGCGAAATGCCCCGAGTAAGGATGAGGTATTCCCCCTCAAAGCAGGAGTCGAGGAAAGGGAACCGGGAATCGGGTGCTGATTTGATAAAGAGTGGATAAAAAAAGGGGTGAGGGTGAACGCTGCAAAGGTCGTGATTGCGCGTATACCACTACACGAGATGGTTAGGTCAAAGTGTCGCAGGTCAAGGGTCTAGGAGTGCCAAAATTGAAGTAACCGGGCCCCAGCATTTAGTCGTCTGCTGATTGGGTCACTCAATCTAAGCTGAAGCTCCAAATGGGTCGTCGTGTTCCAGGTATCCCGGGCTCAGGAAGTGCTCCTAAAAACGCGAAAAAGTCACAAGTATTGTGGATCAACTGGTGTGCGATCCTATACTTGTGAGGGTCCAAAAAGGTCTACGCACAATTCTGCTAACCAGTCATGAGGTAGCATACATGCAAAAACAACCAAGGCAACAACGTCTTGGAAGTGGTCGAGGTCGGAGGAGATAGGCATGATCTCCAATGGTTGGTGGTCGATGGAAGGATGAATGGACGAAAGGATGAAAGGATGCGGCCGAGCTACCCCCAGAAGACCCCATGTCAACTGAGTGCTGCCTACATAGCCCTGGTGATAGGGCCTCAGGCCGATGTAGTTCTCCCTAGAAGGGAGGAAGGGTCAAAGGGATGGTGAGGAAAAAAAAGATGTTGTAGCCTTTTCCAAATGGTGTATTCTGCAACATTGGTTGAGGGGTTTTTCATCCCTAGCAATATTCCATTTGCGTGATGGATGTATGCTAAAAATGAATTGAGGTCTATTTATGCTTCAACAAGTATTGGTTTATGCTTAACACAAATTGGGGCGAGTCGATAGTTTCCATGTGTATTGGTGTCCATAGAAACTAGGGTGAATAGGCAAGGTCATGTTGATGGTCTGAAAAGAGAGTTGAGCTGAGTTGATCGACAAGTGATGAAGGTGAATGTGACCAAAGGGCAGAAGAAGATGAAAGGCGAATTGCTCTTTCATTGACAAGGACCAAAAAGACAGCATAGATAGGGGTTATGAGAACCAAGAGCCCCATTTATGCGTGACGTCGTTGACCATAGTTATGTTAGAGTGGTAATCGAATCACTTAGACATTAAAGTGAGCTCGAAGTCCCTTGAGTAGGTAATAGGAGGAGGAAAGAGGGTAACCCATTTTAAGAGCAGAGATAACTTTGCCCCTTTTTATAGGAGACCCTGAGACAACCACAAGCCAAGTCCGTGACTCGTTTTTTTTTTTTTTTTTTTTTGAGAGGCAGACTGATCGATGCGGGAAGCCTGCATAGAGATGTCATTTGCTTGGTGGTCAGGTTACGAAGCTGATCAATGCGGGAAGCTTCTAAAATAAGTTGCTGTTTATTGCCAGAGTAGTCATAGCCATCCTTCGAGGGAGTGGTCTATATTTTTGTTTAATAATAAGGCTTTTGAATAGCTGTCCTTCGAGGGAGCAGTCTATTTATTACAGCAATGATAGTACAGCTGTCCTTCGAGGGAGCAGTCTTTTTTTTTTTTTGATTTTGATATAGATATAGTGACCATGGATATGTTTTGACATCTTGATTCGTTTTGATAGAAATGGAGTCATGGACAAGACTGTAGAAGGTCAAGGGCTCCCTTTTATTAGGACAAAGCATCCATACATCATAAAAGGGGTATAAGAGTTGTTAAGAGGAATAGGGTTGAAAGGAAGTAGGATGAAGAGGACGGGGATTGCTCAAGGGACGAGCTCAAGTTAAGTGTCAAGTGGACGAATACTCGACTAGCAATAGAACGGTCACAGATGCAACGCATTAAGAGGCTCAGGTTCTGGACGTCCATCAAGAGAAGACAGACGGTAAGTCCCTGATCCATACTTGTGCGTGATAATAAAGGGTCCGAGCCAATTAGGAGCAAACTTGCCTCGTTTACTTCGCTCCATATTGGTCACGTGTTGATTCTCTTTGAGGACGAGGTCTCCGATGTTGAAATCTCGTTCTCGCAGATTTTTGTCATAGGTGCGCTTGATGCGATGTTGATAGACATGGAGATGATTAAGGGCAGCAAGACGGTGTTCGTCAAGTAACTCAAGTTGAGCTAAGCGATCTTGACGAAAGTCATCGTTGGAAAGGATATCATGTAGAGAAATGCGGAGAGACGGGATCTGTACTTCGAGAGGTAAAACAGCCTCTGTTCCGTACACAAGAGAAAAAGGGGTAGCACCCGTAGAGGTTCGGATGCTAGTGCGGTAAGCCCACAAAGCGAAGGGAATGTGAATGTGCCAATCCCTGCCTGTGTCACTGACCACTTTCATGAGAATTTTGGTGAGAATTTTGTTGGAAGCCTCGGCCTGCCCATTTGCTTGTGGGTAGTAAGGCGAAGAGAAACTGAGTTTGATGCTGAAGGAGTCGCATAGCTTTTGGACAGTTTTGTTTTTGAAGGACTTGTCGTTATCAGTGATGATTTTATGAGGGACACCGAAACGATAGATGATGTGGCTGTTGATGAAGTCGACGATCTTGTCGGCTTTTATGGAGACGAGAGGAATGGCTTCCACCCACTTGGTGAAATATTCAGTGGCTGTGATGATGGATTGATGACGAAGAGACGAATGAGGGTTAATCTCACCGATGAGATCTAAACCCCACTGAGAGAAAGGCCAGAAATCCTGAGCAACTTGTAAGGCGTGGCTGGGGAGATGAAGCAAGTTTGAGTGCTGCTGACACTTGATGCAACGCCGAACATAATCGCTACAGTCTTGATGAAGGGTAGGCCAATAATAGCCCAGACGAAGGATGCGCTTGGCAACCGAATTTCCACTGAAATGCCCACCACAAATCCCGTCGTGGACTTGTTGGATGGCGTGAGATGCTTCAGTGGAGGTGAGACAACGAAGAAGGAGGCCGTCGAAGCCTCGCTTATAGAGAAGACCCCCTAGCATGGTATAGCGAGCAGTACGCTTGATAAAAGCTCGTCGTGCATTACTAGAGAGGTTGGGAGGAATGATAGAGAGAGATAAGAAGTCCACAAGTTGCTTATACCAAGCATCTTGCGGGCTAGGGTCTATAGTGTTGACATGATGAATGTGAGGAGAGATATATGAAGGCAACGACACACGACGTACCGTGACAAAAAGTCTGGATGCAGATGAGGAAGATGGGATATGGGAAGCGAGAGAAGCCATAGTGTCAGCAAACTTGTTCGTGGATCGAGGAACAGTCTGCAAGAGGAAATGGTCGAAAGATGCAAGGAGAAGGTCAGCGCGATTTTTGTACCTTTGCAAAATTTCATTTTTACAGAGGTATGAACCGTTGACCTGATTGACGACGAGCTGCGAGTCGCCGAAGATATTGATGGACTTGATGCTGAGAGAGAGAGCGGTCTGAAGTCCCAAAATTAAGGCCTCGTATTCGGCCATATTATTGGTACAATCAAAGTCGAGTTTAAAAGACAAAGGCATGGGCTCCCCTTCGAGTGGGATGAGAATGACCCCAGCACCTCCACCTAGTTGACATTTGGATCCGTCAAAGAACATAGTCATCTGATAGGTGGTGTCGTTGGAGGAAAGCGCAGCGATAGACTCGTCAGGGAATTCACACTGCGAAGGTTGAGTGTCAGGAAGAGGGGCATCGGCTAGTTGATCAGCGATGGTTTGCCCTTTGATAGATTTCTGCTGGATGAATTCGAGATCGAACTCAGCAAGCAGCATGAGCCACCGAGCCATACGTTGATTCTGATATGGCTTGGAGTGCATATACTTGAGAGGGTCGGTGTGGGTGATGACAAAGGTTTTGTGACTGAGAAGATAGTGGCAAAGCTTAGTAGCAGCAAAGACTAACGCCAAACAGAGTTTCTCGATATGGGTATACCGAGTTTCATAGTCGACCAGTGTTCGGCTGATATAATAAACGGCTTGCTCGCGGTGATGTTCGTCTCGGTGCGCGATCATGGCACCTAACGAATGGTGAGTGGCTGAGATATAAAGGTAGAAAGGTTGGTCGTCTCTAGGTGGAATGAGAACTGGTGGAGAGACCAGATAGCATTTTAAGGCTTCAAAAGCCTCTTGACAGTCCTTATCCCATGTAAAAATGATGTCCTTCTTAAGGAGATGATGAAAAGGTTGGCAGCGGTCAGAAAGCTGCGAGATGAAGCGACGAATGGACTGGAGCTTGCCTTGCAAACTGCGAAGCTGCTTGAGATTGGTCGGGGGAGGCATTTCGAGGATAGCGCGAATCTTGGCGGGATCTATCTCGATGCCACGGAAGGAAACGATGAAGCCGAGAAGCTTGCCAGAGAGGACCCCAAAGACACATTTCTTGGGGTTAAGACGGACATTGTATTGAAGAAGACGAGAAAAGATGATGTTGAGAATGGTCAGATGGTCACGGCGAAATTTGGATTTGCCGAGAAGGTCATCCACATAGTCCTCCATGATTTTGTGGAGGAGATCGTGGAAAATGTAAGTCATGGCACGCTGATAAGTGGCGCCTGCGTTCTTCAAGCCGAAAGGCATGACTCGATAGCAAAAGGTCCCCCATGGGGTGATGAAAGAAGTCTTGTGCTGATCTTCCGGAGCAATCAGAATTTGATTGTATCCTGAAAACCCGTCCATAAGAGATAGCATCTCATGGCCGGCCGTAAGATCAACGAGCTGGTCAATGTTAGGAAGAGGAAAGTCGTCTTTAGGACAGGCTAGATTAAGGTCACGATAGTCTGTGCAGATCCGAATCCCCCCAGTTGCCTTGGTGACTGGGACGATGTTAGAGACCCACTGTGGATAATCGATAGGCTGGATGAAGGAGACAGAAAGGAGCCGCTGAAGCTCCTCCTTGACAAGGAGGGCAACGCGAGGATGCATCTTTCGAAGCTTCTGCCTGACAGGCTTAGCCTCTGGTTTGGTGACAATGTTATGGGTAACGATGGAGGGGTCGATGCCAGGCATATCACTGTAAGTCCAGGCAAAGGCCTTGCTATGGTCGGAGAGGAACTGGGTATAGTCAAGCTGCTCCTGAGCGTCTAAAGATTGGCCGATCTTTAAGACATGAGGAACATCAGAAGAAGGAAGGTTGATGTCAATGGTTGATTCATTTAACATAACCTGGGTCTCAGAAGGAAGGGAGCGCTGGATGAAAGAATCATTAGCGCCCATGTAGGAAAGAATGGCGTCATCGTCAACGCAGTGAACAGTGTGAATGGTTGCCGACTCATCTTCGATCATGGTGGGAAGAATGAGAGGGAGAGACTTGGATACCCCATTGAGCTAATAAGTCAAGGGGTCCAGGCGGATGGTGTTTATGGAAAAAAAAACTAGGAGGAATGGAAACCACTGACTCCGTAGGTGAAGGTGGCGAAATAGGCGAATGTGGAGGAGATTGGTCGAGGATTGGTTCAGGATAAAGGTCTACAGGGTCTTGAGTGGGGTCGTGATATCCCAGACCATACCGTTTCTTGGCGTCGTCATCGTTGAGCGGTTGGATAGGCTGATGGGAGCCCTGCTCATAGCGTTCAAAACCAAAACCCTTCCATGCACACCTGTAAAGGTAAGTATGTGCAAAGGCGGGGTTGCCAAGAAACAAAAAATCTGATGTGAAAGGTTGGGGTGAAGAAAGAGGATTACCGTCAGTAGGAGCTTGATTAAGCCCTCCATAGACGAGGTTGGTGCGGAGGTGAGGGGGACCATAAGGTATGATCATCCCAATTCGATGGTCGTAGCTGGGGCTGTGATGAAGGCGTCCATACTCTTGCGGAGTTTGGAACATGTCTAAAGCCAGCAAGCGATACTCTCCCAATGAAAGTCTTTGGAAGACGTCTTCCATGGGGTCTGTGGTCGTCGCTTGAAGGGGAGGTGTAAGGGTGACCGCCTGTTGCGAACTGGTTGAAGCTTCTGCGGATGGAGGCGGTGCCGAGGTTGACGGCTTGATAGGAATGAGGACATCGTTTGGACGGTAGGTGGTATTGCATGTTTTGAAAGGTGAAGGGTCAGCGAGAATGGTGTGGACTTGTCCGTCATGCTCAAACTTCACACAACGGTGCAGGGTGGAGGGGACACAGGCCATGGCGCGGATCCAGGGTCGGCCCAGCAAGATGTTGTATTGGAACTCTCCTTCGATAATGTAGAAGAGCTCCGGGACTGTGCGTGGACCAACGCGGATATGAAGGATGACGGTGCCAATGGTCGTGGCAGTAGTGTCGTTGAAAGAGCGCAAGATCGCGTCAGTTTTGGAAACGCAATTCTTGGGAAGAGCCAACTGATCAAAGGCATGTGGAGATGATGTTGATGCTAGCGCCCCCGTCGATCATAACGCGTTTAATGCGTGTCCGATCGATGTAGGCAGTGATGAAGAGGGCGGCGTCCTGATCTTCTGTGTTGGATGTAGGAATTTCAGAATCGCTGAATGTTATGGAGGCAACAGGGGCTAAGGAGTGGACAAGGGCAGCAAGTGGCTGGGGATCCTCAGGTTGGACCTCCGCTGCCTGCAGGGCTTGGATGAGGGCCTGATGATGTTGAGGTGAGGTTTGGACTAGATCGTAGAGGGACATCTTCACAGGCGTCTGGTGAAGCTGTTTCAACATGGAGTCGTGGATTGGTCCGGAAGAGGAAGAAGAAGAAGAAGAGGGTTGAGGTGCGCCAAGGATAGAAATCTTAGGCTTAGGCGGTTGAGGTGGATTGACAAAAGGGTAGGTCCAAGGAATGGCGGCTTTTTCTTTCGCCTTATCCTTTTGTGACCTAGTGGTGATGTGAATGGCATTGATTTCAAAGATGGGAGGTGAAGATGATGAAGGGGTTGTAACCGGTTGATGAGATGTGGATGGGTTTGAAGAGGTTGAAGGGTTGTGAGAAGGAGTCGGGGGGCGGTCGAAAGTGTCCTCAAAGAGAAGAGTGTCTTTCTCTAGATAACGGCGAATGACAGCCTTGAGGGCACAACAAGTCTCAGTGTCATGTCCTGGTGTACGATGATATAAACAAATCTTCGTGTCGTCGAACCAGGAAGGTTTAGACCCGAGAGGTTGAAAGGGCTTGATGGGTGGAAGAGTTATGCTAGAGGTTTGCAAAAGTCGTTGCAAGATCAACGAGTATGAGCCCACTAAAGGGTCCATGCTCATCGATGTATGCGATGTCGGTGACTTTTGCTTGGGCGAAATGGGAGGAGGTTTTCGTACCACCTTCTGGGTTGATGGTGCGATGACAGGTGGAGACGGTACACTCTTCGTGAGAGGTATCGCCCTTTTGGGAGAGGGTAGGCTAGTGGTAGGTAAAGGAAGCAAAGGAGGCAACCGGTTTTGGTTAGAGGTTGAAGCGGGAAGGATTTTGGTTAAGGTTGAAGGATGCGGGCCCAAAATGGAGGGCAATGGTGACGGAGGAGGAGGCGTTCGCCTCTGTGGTTTGGCAGTCTTTTGAGATTTGGGTTGAAGACTACTATTAGTTGAAGTTTGGGTTAAGTCCACCTTCACTTGTGGATGAGTGAGGTTGGAGACGGGGCGAACGCCAAGTGATTTGATAGGTTTAGGCGGAGTAGATGAGGGTTTTGGTTTTGATGAAGTTGATGAAGATGTAGACGGTTTGGAAATGGAGATTGGATTTTTGTTGATAGTCTTAGGAGGTTCCGTCATTGGTGGATTAGCGGTATGAGATGAGAGGGCCCGGGCTTGTTGAAGAGCTGTGAGACGGTCCCACAATCCCTGATGTTCCACTTTCCTAGAAGGGAGAAGTTCGAGTCTCTCCACTAGTCGAGAAAATGGCTGAGAAGATGCGGGATGAGGTTTAGGCTCTTGAGAAGATGCCAATGGTTGTGGGACTGAAGGTAAGACGGATGTAATAGTCTCGGGTCCAAAGCATGGTGAAGTTGTGACAGGTTCATGTTTGGTTGGAGATGAAGGAGAGAGAGGTTCTTCTCTGGGTGGAGAAGAAACTGGTGAATGAAGCTCCTCAAGCGGATAAAGGGCAGGGATGATAGTGCCCTCCACTTGTGGCCGAGGAGTAGGAAAGGTTGGGTCCTCCATGGGCAGCAAGAAGGAAGATGGTGAAACTGGCGGTGCTGGTAAGGTCGAGGCGTCCTCCAAAATGAGAGAAGTTGAGGGAGAGCTAGCCGGAGAAAGAGGTTCGTCCTCATGTGATGGACTGATGGACGAACTCACCTCTTGGGGTTGGTTAGAAATGAGGGGCAAGACCGTATTGACTGTCCGAATATTATGTTCATGGGTATTGTCAGTCAAGGTCTGGACGTTGTTTTGGGTTGGTGGATGATTAGGGAATGGTTGTTTGAAGATATCGATACCCTGATTAGGAGGGGCGTTAGGATTGTCGAGGATGAGGTCACCCTTTTCCAACATGTCTTGAACTATGTTTTTAAGGGTTTTACAGTTGCCCGTGTCATGACCTTTAACACGGTGGTAGTGGCAGAAGTCATTCTCCCTATACCACGCAGGGATGGCGCGTGAGGGATCAAATTGTGGTGGAGGTCGGATCTGAGGAAGATTGATGGCCCCTTGTTTGACGAGTTTTTCCAGCACAGACGCGTATGATTCTCCAAGTGGAGTAAACTGTCGCTGTATGTATCTCTGCTGAAATTGACGAGTGGCGCTCATGGACGTGGATGGTTCAGATTGATTAGTTGAAGGCGAAGAAGAGGAAGATCTAACAACCACAACATTTGCTGAAGCTTTAGATTTAGGATTGGACGAGGAGGGCTTAGAAGAAGGGTCATTGGTTTTGGAGTTGGGATTCTTACTCCGCAACTTGACTTTATTCTCCTCAACGGCACGTAACTCAAGTTTACGAGCCATCGTGAAGGATTCGTCAAAAGTGCGAAAGGTTTGAACCCTCAAGGTAGAAGAAATATGTTTAGCCCAGGCTTGAGAGAAAAGTTCAATAAGCTCAGGCTGAGGTAAAGAAAATGAAAGTTGATTGATAAGGCTCCTCCACCGAGCGACGAAATCAGCAATAGATTCATCCTCGAACTGGCGAATAGAATAGAGGTCTGTGATAGAGACCTTCTTGGTGATATTGATGGAGAAATGATCGAGGAAGAGCTGGGCCAGCTGAGTGAACGTGAGGATGGAATAGCTAGGAAGAGAGCTGTACCAGTCAAGTGCAGCACCCGAGAGAGACATGGGAAACGTGCATAAGAGCAACGCATCGTCGTGGGCGATAAGGTAACAGGCATGTCTGAATGCCCGTAAATGTTGTTGTGGGTCTTCCTTACTCTGGAAACGAGAAAACTTAGGAAGTTCCCACTGGCTGGGATATGGTCTGATGGGGACAGAAGGATGGATGGGCTCGTTACAGATTTGTTCGTACGAGAGAGTGTTGCGTGAGCCGGTAATGGAGGTCTCTAGGTTGGACATTTTATCCATCAGCATCTTGATAATATCTACTGACGGATTGATGGGTGGAGCACCTCTTAGATTGTGAGGCGCTTGAAAGAGGCTGGAAGAGGTGTACGACGTAGTCGGTTGTACCAATAAGGGCGCAACGTACGGATGACTAGTCGTAGGGACGGAAGAAGTGACTAAGGATGATTGGATGGAAGGCATGGCTAGGTTTGATGTTGTCATGGGAGGTTGGTTAGGGGTAACATGGGCTAACGGATGGGTAGCCACCCTAGTGTTGATAGGAGTAAGAGTGGGCGGAATAGAGACGACCAGGTTTTGAAAGGGGGTAGAAAGTGGTTGAGTGGACTGAGATTGATTGGGGGCCGAAACCCCGGTGAAAGTGGGCCCAACGACGGAAGGAGAGGCCACACTTGGATGGTTGGTGAAAGGTTGGTCAGTGGTTGAGGCAACAGCCTGGGTGTCTAAGGGTTGGACTACGGACGTTGTTGATACGACCGCAGTTGCGAGGAGAGAAGTCGGCATTCCATAAATTGGATTGCCAAAGGGGTCTCGCGTTCGGCTATTCGCGAGATAGTGTTGCAGGGCTTTGGTGTTGAGGTCCAAGAATCGTGCGAAGTCTTGGTCCCCTTCTGGAATAATAGGCGTTTGGGACGGAGATGGTCTGGTAGGAGTTCTTTCAGTTTCTGAGTTGAACTCCATTGTAGGGTTGGTTGTAGGCGGGGTAGATGGAAGAGGATGATGCCTCGCGTGATCGACTAGAGCCTTGGCTTGGCTACGAGTCAGAACCATTCAAGACAAGGAAGAACGTCCTCACAAGCTCAAACAAGCAGATAAGAACCAAAAAGATGAAGACACAAACAGATCCTAGAACCCTAGAAGTAAATTATTAGGATTATAGTGGCTTATGCCTTAGAATGTGTGTGTAGAGGAAGATTGGCTGAAAAATGGGTCCTAGAAGAAGCAGTCTATGGATGGTTTCAGGTTTTGTTATGGTGCTCAAGAAATCTGTGTTAGCTTCCGTACAGGCCTGGTGCTAAGGAGCAAGCTCCCCTCACTTCACGATTCCAGTGGTTAGCTGGTTTCGCTTAGCCAAAATATACTTCCACTAGAGTTTATCCTCCGCCAGAGAACGGAGTGGGCTTCCCTCTTGGTGATGAAATCCAAGTAGGGTCACCGGGACGGGTAAGGTATCCGCTGGGTGATGAAATCCCAGTCGGGCCTTGTCTCAGGTAAGTTTTATGTTTGTTTTGTGCAGGTGGTTTGGTCGTGTAACATCAAGTGATCTAGATTAATTCAATATGCGGTTTAATTACTATGTGTGGTCTAAAAGATGCAGGCAAACAAAAATGAATGCAAAGTGTTTTAATGTCCAAGTCGAAATGTTTGTTCGTATGAAGACGAATGGAGAAAGAGTCGAAGAATATGAGTTTTAGCTAGTCTAGAAATGCAAGAAAGAAATAAGTGTTCGTTTTAGTTCTGCTTATGATGTTGTTTAAGAAGAGACGAAAAGGAGGCGAAAAGGAAGAAACCTAATGCACCTAAATGAACGGAAGAAAGAAAGAACCCAAGGAGGACCTAGGGTCCCACCGGGCGTGCCAGAATGTTTCTAATGCAAAATTGCTTTCTACATTCAAAGAAGAAATAAGAAACTGAAAGATGGTTAAGGCTAGAAGTACCTGATATAGTCGTGCACACCGAAATCAGACGTTGAAAGATTCTCCTCTTTTGCTGTGGAGGAATGACACCTGCGAAGAAAAGGCTAAACACGAAAAAACGTTAATAAGAGATATGGTGGGCTGTCAGGCGAACGCCCGATCCCGGAAGTGCGAAGACTCCCTAGAAGGATATCAACCCACTGATAAAAAAGAGCATAATATTGGACGAAAGTAGATGATAATGACAGAAAATAAAAGGCGTACCTGATATGCGGCACTGTTCTGCACAGTCACCGGCATCGGTCTCTGTGGTGCCGGTGTCGGTTAAGGAAGGTGCCGACGTCAGTTAATGTGCCGTCGTCGGTCGGGGCAGTGACCGGCGTCGGTAGGGGCAGGTTCTGGGAAAAGGTTCGGGACAGGTTCTGAGAGAGTCGGGACAATTTCAGGGAGAGTCTGGGGGGTTTGAACAGAGTCGGGATAGGTTTGAACAGTCGGGACAGGGTCTGATATGGTCAGGGTAGGGTTTGATAAGGACAGGGACGAGGTTTAGACAGAGTCGAGACAGGTTTTGATAAGGACAGGGACGAGGTTGGGATGAGGTCGGAACAGAGGCCGGGGGTTTGAGGACAGAGGCAGGGATAACAGAACATAAATAATAACTAAGAAAAGAAAATGAAAATAAACAGAATAAAGACTTACCTGGTAGAAGACCCGATGAAATCCATGGTGTGCAGATTAGTTGATGTCGTAGTGTCGATGATTGCTCGGAGTTCGCAGGTTCGTGGAGGAATTCGCAGGTTGGTTGCTCAGCGTTCGGTTGATCAGCGTTCGGGGATCCGGTTCGAATGGCTGGCGGAGGTTGATGAAGGCGGAGGACGGGGACGGTTCCAGAAACGGTTCGTCAACCGTTTCGAGAAACCGAATGCTAACTGATAACGGACAAGGGGAAGGTGACCGACGTCGGTAGGATTGCCGACGTTGGCCGATAGGTGACCGACGTCGGCGACATCGGTCGGGTAAAGACCGACGTCGGCAGATGCATAATGGGGATAGAGTCTACCTTTTGCTCTGTGCTCCTCTTTACATGCTGCCAGGGTCAATGCTGGTGAAACAAGTGATCGGCAAAGGTTCAATAGGCGAAGAAGAAAGAAGACGAGGAATGACCAGGGGAGTCGACACGATTTCGGTGTCTACACATTTATTGAGGTTGCATCTTACAGAGTCTCCATGTATAGCTAAAATTAGTTCACTATAGTAGCATCAAATATAGGGCATATTCCTACACATCATGAGTATTGTGGCCACTTATTTATTTAGCCATTAGGGTTTAGATAGTAATACAATGACCATGGGGCTAATATGCACAGAGTGATATCTTACATCCCCTTCTACTAATAACTACATCAATGACAATTTCAAGACTCTAGGTAGTTTTTAGCTATAATATTCACACCTAGAGCAGTGTCATTGATCCCATTCCTCTACACATACATAGAGCACATTTTAAAAGAGCTTCTACTACCAAATAGGTACCTAAGGGCCCCATAGTTACATCCACTTCTCAGAGTTATAGGGGGATCCTACAGTCAGTTTCCACTATAGACATTTCAAAACACTTATAACATACATATCTTTTAGAGCCATAGTCTCAACCCTTCCATCATGTTTCATGATCATGCATTATCCCTCTCCTTGATACATGACACCTTGATAGGGAGTCTCTCATGAGACTCATTGGCTAGTATCATTTCTTTTCATTATTTTTTTACATGGCTTCTTTTCAATTTTTTTTTACATAGTTTCCTTGTGATTGATTGTACATAGCTCATTTAAAAAATATCAAAAATAATATAACATGTCAAAATACTAAAACATTCAAATAACTCAAACAAAATACCAAAAAAATTTCAACTGTATGCATTATCCATGCTTTACATTTCTACTACCATGCTAGAATTACATTTTGTTTTTCTATGTTATTGTTTGTCAATTAATCTATATTACCATGCTTCACTTGATCTTCTTTGAGTGTGTTTAGTGACATCTAGATCCTTGATTTCTTCACTCTACCCATTGAGGGGGAATCCTACTTAATACATTCAAGACATACACTAATATATCTACCCATCATTTCCACAAAGAAATTCAAAGCTCCATCCATCTTTTGCAATTTATAGAGGGCACAAATTACAATAGTGTATCTCATAGCATTAGGAGTGGGACCATTCATTTTCTTGAGGGTAAATAGCTTGACAACCTTGTGTCCTTCCCTCAAAAATTCCTTTCAACATAATTTTTGTGGGTGGGAATATCTAGTTTGAATACATCTACCATTTCATTCTATAATTTACCTACCTCTATCAATACACACTTAAAAAAAATTGAATGATAACCTAAATTAACGAGTGATTTATCAGGGGCATCTTCTCCATGACTACACCATCTAGGTTATGTCTTTCTTACACCACACACTCTAGTTATCATGTTGATGCATATTACTTACTAGATTGTATAGATTATTATTTTGACACTCACTTGTATATAGCAATCATGTATTTTTTAGCATCTACCTAGTCTTTTACTACATGTTTTATATATTTTCACTTATTTATTTGATTAGTTAGATGAGATTAAATTTCCAGCATTTAAATGCCTTCCTTTCTTGCTTTGCATAGCTAGATGTGATTGCATTCCTTAGTTCTTATTTTATCTCTTGCATGTATATTAGGACATTTGCCAATGCCCTTTGATTCTATTCTTGTGTGTGCCTTAGGAAATTTGCCAATGTCCTTTGCTTGTACTCTTTTATGTTCTTATGGACCTTATACCAACGTTACTTGTTTTCAATTATATGTGTATGGCGTATTTGAACATGCCTTGTATTGCTTGCTTTCTTACTTTGAATAACATATGCCCATGTCCTTGTTTACTTGGCCCCTTAGCCTCTTTTATATGCTTCTTTCTTCTTTCCTTGCATGATTTTTTGCTTCTCAATTATTTACAATGCCATGATCCACATCATGCATTATCTTGTTTTCTTAGATGCCATGATGGAAATCATGATTCATCCCTCCTTGAAAACTAAAAACTAACCAAACTTTCTAGTTTTAGTTAAATATAGTGCACATGATATTACATTATTACATTTATCTAGGCATACCCTTGTTGATTTAACAATCTCCAATACAAACTATGCTATATTTTGAGGCATATTTTTTATTATCATTGCTATATCATGTATTTTGCAACATAACACACTTGCAAGGCTCTTTCTTCTAAGGGCAGTCATTGTGGGGTCTTCATTCCTACCCTCAAAAGAGGGGGAAATAAATAAGTGTTTTGTCACAAAGATTAGAGCCTTTTACTAGTCAAAAATTAGTTTTTAGGACACTCAAAATAGCAATCAGAACCCAAACCAAGTAGAATAGACAAAAAACATAGTTATGAATACATAATAGTGATAAAAAATAGAAAAGGATAAGAGTGCCATATTTGGACTACAACATCAGAAAGTATCCTATTTTTAGCATTCCTATCCAAACAACAAAAAAATTGAATTTTCCAAAAATAGAGAGAATGGTAAGTTTAATCTAGATTAGGCAGTTTTAGTACAATTTTTCTTAGAGAATCTAGATATAGGGGGTATCATGTACAACATGATAGATCTCACTTCTAATTTTATATTGGGTAGTTAGTATAACTTCTAGATCAGAATCCATGTTACAGACACTAGTGATTGGGGGAAATGTGTATAACAAATTCGCCTTCTTTTCTTTTTAGTTCATTGCATGACCCAAGTATTCTCAATAGTTATGTGCCTTATTCTATCTATAGGTGGTTGGAATCATTTTAGAGTGGATTTCATATGATCCTAGTTCCTCATTTCAGAGTGGCTTTCATACAAGCCTAATCTCCAGCTTTCAGAGTGGTCAAGATTGGCCTAGTTCTTAATACACATTAGCTATCCACACCATGTTGTAAGATTACGAAGCATTCATGGGCTTTATGAGACATCTTATATGACACACTTTCATACCAATATTAGTTTATAGTTCAATAAACATAGTGGGAAATGATGGATCCAAAGGACTAGTTAGCCTTTGAATTCTTGAGCCACGTACTCAAAGGGATTAGACATACATACCAAGCATCGATTAACACATGCATGATCACATAACTTCACTTAGTGGCTGATGATGGAGCCTAAGGGTCACCCTTTGTATTCTTGAGCCACATTGGGGAATTGAGCACTTAGATCTATTCATGATATTAATCTTGGTTTAGCACATACCCAACATCACTCAACATCATAATAGATTTTTTATTGGTTTGCGTACCTAGTGAGGTGTATTCATTACTTTATCTTCCTCTCTTTTTTACCCAACTTTTATACATTTTTATTTTAGATATAACATGTCTAGTAAGAATTGATTTACTCTATGTTTTCTCTTATAGATTCATGCTTCATGATGTGTTATCTATATGCACACTCAACATCATACATATTCATGGGCTTCACCCTTGCATATAGGTTTCGGTATGCTTTCTACTTTTCCTTTATCTTAGTATTTCACTTTGTTGCATCATTAGAATAAAGGGGGGAAATGTAGTCATATAAAATTTCCAAATTGGTAGTTTGAGTGTGGCTTGTGACACCTAATCCATATGTCCTTCTTGCATGCTCTTGTGACCTTTATAGATACCTTTTTGCTCATTGCCAGTCATCTAGAACCTTCTAGACCCTAATTTCAGCTCAGCTAGACCATATTTCCTAGGCCAATCCTATCCCCCCAAGTCCTAAGCCTATAGGATAGGATCACTATACTTGGAATATAGCACTAAACCCCAAGGTGTTCGATTTTTGGTGCTCTTATCCATTTGCATTTTTAGCCCAAATGGTCACTTTCATCTAATTCTTATTCTTCATTATGTTAGCCTAGTGCAAATACATTTAACCCATGACTAATAGTTCCCTATAAAATCCCATACAAAGTTCATTTACAAGGGGGAGGTGATAAATATTACAAAACAATCAAGAATACAGAAAAAACACGAAGGCAAACTTCCCTATTCTCTGCATACAATCACCCAACACAACTATAAATATATTCAAACCCTCATACCAGTCCCTAGCTAGCTCAAGTACTCTAAATTTGGTATTTTTATATTTGTATCACACTATTACACAAAGCACATTAGGTGGGTGAACTACATATGGCTTGATCCCTCTTCGGAGTATTGGTATGTAGGTAGTATGCCCACATAAGGGATATGGATCACATGTTCAGTGCATATTACACAAACTAACCCCCCCTTTTCAAGTGATTCAAATCTCATTTATCAAGCATGATAGAGGGTTAGGGTTTGAGGATTAAATCATCTCTACAACTAGCTTCATTGACATTCAACACTTAGGATTTCACAAGTAGGCTCACACAAGAACAATGCAAAGAACCTGAAAAGTTTAGATCTCTATGGCAAATTTAGACAACATTGGTAGGAGTGGACAATAGCATTGAACCCTAAATTGTCATGTTTTTAGTGGTCCTATCCTTTCATCAAATGAAATCTAGATTCTAATTTGTGACACTATCCTAGTCTTGCACAACCAATTTTAGACCTTGTATCAATCATCTCAGCGTTTTTTAAGATAAGTTATATTTTCTCTTTATTGATATTATTAGAAAGGTAAAAGATACATAAATTATACAAGTTAGGATTTTAATTATTGGAATATTATTTATTGATTCATGAATCTATACCCTTAAATAAAATAATAATAAAACTCTAATATTTCCAAAAAAGTTAAATCAGGTAGAATAACTTAGTTGTGATTTTAAATTCAATATTACGTCTAAGCTTGAGAGGTGATTATCTGATATTTGATATATGTCCAAATGATTTGGTTTCTACTTGTATTTATACTATCTATTTTGAAATAGTCCTCATGAAAGGGTTAATGACATTTTTATGCTAACCCATACACATTGAAATATTTATGAATTTGAGTATTTTTAGGGAAAGGACACTTGCATTGGAGTAGGGATAGTATCATAAAAATTGTTTTCCTACCATGAATGCAATTTTATAAGATGGAAGAATTTTTTTGAGGTTATGTAACTGACAGTGAAGGATATATCATATTTTATGCATTCTATGGTTACGTATGATCTAGATAATTAGAATAATCAAGTTTGCATTAAGAAATAAGTAATTAAACTGAGTGAGATGGTGAGAGAAAGATTTTTGGTTGAAAGGAAGATCAAACTAAAGAGTAGATCCTAAATATATGTTTATCAAGTGTACAAGACTAGTTTAACATATAAATCCATATTTAAGCATCCAGATTTGTGGCCCCTCCCTTAATCTAGTAATGCATAAGGATGAAATTACTAGGTTAAAGGAAAATAAAGCATACTATGGTGTGTAAAAAACACCTTATCTTTAATTAATCCCACTTAAAATTTTTGGTATATGAATGACCTAAAACCAAGATCATGTTATAGGTGCAATTAGTGTATATAATCTGAAATTGAATAAATTTAAATTAATTGAAAGAATGATAAAAAGGAAGGATTACACATGTGTGTCGATAAAACCATGTTTCCCCTTGTTGGTTTATCTTGGTATAAATGCTTCCTATCTAAAGCATTGGAGATAGGTTCATAACTAAGCCTTAGAGACGTGAATAAGGGAATTTGAGGGTGATCATTCCCCCAATTTGGTATAAGAAGGATTTTTTCCAATTTCATTGAGATCACATAATCTTAATTACACAACTCAAGTAAAATCAATATCTCATATAGATAATCTAAATAATTTAACCAATGTATCTTATATCTCTCAATTAAAATATATTAACCATATCAACCCTTAATAATATAATCATAGTGTCAAGTCCATCAAGGGTGTAAAATCTTGACCGCATTAATAAAAAAGAGTCAACTATTATAGCATATAAAATCTCAAACAATGCATCTTGGTAAGGTTGGTGCATAAATGTGTGTATAGTATGAAAGTGTATCTATAATGTCTCAAGCTGAAGTATTTGTTAGAATGTAACCTTTGATTTGTAATGTGTGTAATATGTATCACAAATCTGAAAATATTTATGCCAAATCTATGCCCAATGTATAAAATTTTGTCCCAAATGAATATCTAAATCATGTAAGCTATGCAAATTGAACCAAATTCTACCCATTATATCAAATGTATGTATGTGGAGTCATGTCTTATATGACATGCCCCCACTTTTGAGGTAATGAGATTGCTAAAGTGATAATGACCTTATCTCAAAAGCATAAGGAGACTATGTTGTATTTGTGTGAATCATATAGTAAATAAGCATATAATAATATCATGTAAAATTTGATATACCAATGAAGCTTGAAATATGCATACATAAAAATCCCTAAGATGCATGTTATGAATCATTGAAATGTCTAAAAGATAAAAAGCTCAACAAATAATCAAACACACACATAAGAATATCCAAATGTCATAAAAAGAGGGGTTTAAGGAGAATGTGAAAAAGGGAAATGTTAAAATACCTCACCTTAAAGTGAAAAACATGTACAAATTTACACACATTAAATAAACAAGTAACACTTAAGGCACAATCACCAACAAGTAAAATAACATGTTCAAATGTTCCATGAGAAAGATGAAGAATCAAATAAGAATTACACTCAACTAAGCTAATGTAAATAGATAAATTAATAATACATAAGAGGCTAGCATAAAAATATCATACTAATCCCTACATATGTGTGTTAGGGAAATGTCATTTAGAATAACATATCAAATACACTGTGTAAGATAACAACATGAGTATAGGCATGTGTAATATATATAAACTCAATAATGTAATGAAAAATGGTCATAAAATAATAGAACATGTGTTAGTCTTGATCATATAGAATCAAGACTCCCCCAACATAGTGTATTATTGTAGAAAAGGGTCTGTATATCAAGTTAGGTACTAATTTGGTTGTCCAAATCAGTTATGGACTCATTAAAACTAGGTGCTAACATGTTATATTTATTCTGCAACAACATTTAACACTTGGCTATGTTGGCATTAATTCAAATAAGGCATAGGCCTTATGCACTCACCCAAATCATAATTAAAAAGGAATTGGGGGCCCACATTCAGTTAGTTGTGCCATGGTGTGAGGCATCAATTTATGGGACTTGGTCACTTCATAAAGGCTTAAGTAGATCCCTTGGCATAAGTCCTTCATGGAATAAGCTTGGTGGTTTATAGGCGCAAGCCTATTTTATGTGGTTGTATAGTCTTAAAGTCATAATTCATTATTTCACTAAGATTGGCATCATATTGTCACTTTGAAGGGTCAAGGGAATGCTCTCACTTAAAGTTTTCTTACTTAGGCTAGTGCCTCTAACAAGGGTATCAATGTTTGGGTGTATAACTCTCTTTACATAGGCTATTTCTATAGAATATGCTGACATCATAAATTAACCCAAGGATGCCATTAATGACCTAAACTAGAATCTTGAAAATAACATGCCTAACATAACTATATATAATTTATAACATTATAACCCTTTCATGTTACACTAGCAATTTGAAAGATGCATAAATCATTTAGAACAATTGTCATTGCCATTAATCAAATTTTAATAGAATAAAGTTAATACATATATAAAATAGAGTATATACTTTGCTAAAGCTACTTAACTACCCAAAGGCTCATAGGCAAGCTTGGGTGTACACATATGGATCCTTAATGGCATCCATGCCATTTTTAATACTAATAGCAGTGATCAAAATACATGTAGAACCATTTATTTAGAGCTTTGTTATATTAAATTGCATCCCTTTGCTCACATGTTTAGGATCATTTTATAACACACAAGAGCATCTCTTTGCCAGGATGAAGAGCGCACACTGAGTGATGAGCTAGAGCCTTTGTTGTTCATTTCACTAGTTCCATCACCTTGTGCCCTTTGTACTATGGTTTCCACATGTTGCCACTCCTAGAAGATGCCCCTAAAGATTTGGGTACCAATTAACTACCTACCATTTGGTGTAAGATGTGCATTGATTACTCTAGTTAGTGCCAAGATACTAAAATATACATCATTTCAAATGATCACATCATAAAAATGTGTTATATCATGATGACATGGATCCATACTTAAAAAAATATGGGCCCAACATTACCCCATATAAAAATTTGTAGTCCACTATCAAACTAGTCTGTCAAAGCCTTAGGCATGAAAAACTTGGGTGCACTCTCCCTAAACTCGGAGCTAAACTCCTCAAATCCCTTGATATAGAGATTAATTTCCTCAATAGCGATACCTATTTTTGTGGAGGTGGCTCTAATCATGAGCACATTAGTTTTATCCAATTCCTTTCTGAAGGCCTCTAGACTTGTCTTAGCTTTTATCAGTCCTCCATCCAAGATTTCTCCTTGATTACAATCCTTAGTCTACAAGGCATGGAAGAGTTCTTCCAATTTCTATTACTAGTCCTTTATCTAAGCACTTAAAATATCGATCTACCTCTTTATCTGTGCATGATCTGATTTACTTGTAGAGTACACCTACACTATTAGTTTCTACTTTTCTTCCTATGCCTTCTTGAGGCACGTGTCTATGATTAACACTTGGTTATAAAATATAATAATGGCATCAAATAAATATACACCCTCTTATAGATTTTTGAAGAGGTCCTACACCTCTTCAATCTTAGCAATATTCTCTTTTTATAGTGAGGTGCAAGAGTCTTCTTCTTCTTCTTGTGTCAGCTCCAGCTTCATCCTTTAAAACTTTTGCTCCACTATCACACAGATCTTATCAACCTCAAAGAGGTTGGATGTATTGATTCCAACCAAGAGGTATGGTTTGGCTATCTATATGCACTCACACAACTACTTTAGCTTAAACTTCATGTCATGTTCTTCATCTTTGTAATCCTTGTAGAGTTTCCTCCATTTCTTCACCCTACCATCATTGATGATGTTTTTGTGTATGAATTTTGTGGCCATCCAAATAAGCACAATACTAGATTAGATTGGGTTCATGGCATGTGGGTTTATGATAAGGTATCGATGCCCTTCCTTAGGTTCATTCATGCCATATATGGCCTTATGAAGTGCATCAAAGTGAGGCTCATCCATGTAGCTATAAAATGCAAATGCAAGTTGTTTGTGAATCCTAGTTGTGGTGGATTTAGGGGTCATGAAGTCAAGCATAGAGAAATATTCATCCATATACCCCTTTCACACTTTTTCTTTGATTCTCAACTCTGCACCTTCTTCCTCAGTGATGGCTATCTCTATTTGATCTTCTTCCTCCTCACTAACACCATAACTCTCTTTGTTACTTTCTTCAAAGGACTCATCTTCTTATTCTATAAGGGGTTCTTCCTTAGACTTTTCCTCTTTATCCACTTCTTCTTCCTGGGGTTTGTTATCACTCACCTCTAGGTGTATTCCCTTGGTGCTAGCTTTTCCTTATTTTTAATAAGATTCCTCTTTAGTCTCTTTTATGTTTTTCTAAGGCACCAATATCACCTTCCTTTACTTCAAATGTCCCTTCACCATTTGGGCATGCCTATTATGTAGATTCATCTACTTTCATGGTGGGAGTGCTAAATTCCTTATTGGATTTCTTAATGTCTAGTCCAATGATTATGGGAATGTTCTTTATCTTTCTCTCTCTCATGGCCTTCTCTTCATCAACCTCAGCCTTTTCAATATCTACCTGACTCATGCCTATTTCCTTCTATGCCTTTCTCCTCTTCTCTAATGCTAGTGCCAATTCAATTTCTTCCTCCTTGTGGTCCATTTTATTCCAAAACATTATCTTTTCATCTTTAGTTTGTGGGGATTGTGTGGAAGATTCTCTAGATGAGGTGCTAGTTGGCTTCTCTACTTCTTTAATTGTAATAGGTGTGCCACCTTAGAGGGTATTTTGTACATCTATGGTGTTGGGATCCTCTTCTTCTTCAAATGACATGATTTAGGTCTTTGTTCCTTATTATTCTTTCTTCTCTTCTTCATTTCCTCCATGCTAGGGCCTCTTTTACCTCCATTTTTGCCAGAGTTATCATAGGGAGTGAAATAGATCCCTTAGACTTCTTTTTTTCTACTTATTTCTAGATAAAGTAGTCACTAGCATGAAGGTAATGTGATTTTTAGGAGATGGAGGTATTGCTTGTTCATCAGAGGTGACCCTCAATCTAATGTTCTCTTGAATTTACTCAAGTGTTTCTCCTCACTTCTTCAAGGGAAATTTCTATTGCATCTATGGTGTTGGATTTCCTTCATCACTAATCTAGAGGGGGTGATCATAATATTTTTAGGGTCTAAACCTTTATTCTGTGGCTTCATATCATAATAAAACATGAATATGATCCCATTTATAACTTTCCTTTGGAGGAGATGGAGGTTTGTGTGGTCAGAGTCATCCTCCTCATCCTTTATATATTTTTCTCTTGGATGCACATATTGACACTTAACCTACTCTTTTATCCATCCATGAACTTTACTAGGATATCTAACTATTACTCATTGGGAATCCTCCTTAGCACTGCTATGAAATATTTTGGCAAAAACACATAAGGTAGTTTAATCTAGCTAGATAATTTCCCATCTACGAGCACCAAACACACTACACACAAGTGTTGCATGATGGCAAAGGTTGTATTTCCAAAAACATTCTAATGACCCTCCTACAAGATGAACCATTCAATATTAAATGCCTCAATGTATTGGCTACACATCTTAGCACCCTGGTATTATATTTTTAGGAGAAGAAGAGTGGGTAGGTGAAGTCTTGGTAACTCAGTGCTAAGGAGTCCTTATGTGCTAGGAAAACCTAAAGATTGTATTCATCACCATTGATCACACTGATCTCCTCCATCACTATCAATATGAGAATATACCCCCTCTCAAAGTTATCTCACACCTTGTGGCATTCCAACATGTTTTTCACCATCTCCTTAGCAATAAATTTTAGAATATTGATATTTGACCCCTTGTGCCATGTGATGGGTGATGCGCAAGTAGGTATTATTAATATCAATCCAATGGCTAACAGGGTAAAGCTTATAACTCATGAGGCATGCCTTTACCCTCATATTAAGATCCTTTATGTCTTTGATCAGGAATGTGAACCCTACCTTGTAATAGCCTAGGAGTTTTGTAATGATCTCTACTTTTGCATCATCCTCCATCATTTGGTGGATGTCCATTCGTGTGCCTGGGAGCACAATGATTATACTAATGAGGCATGACAAGATATACATGCACCTACCTATAAAGGAAAATAAATCACCATAGATGCATGAAATGAGGAATTTACCTAATTCCTCTAGCTTACCAGAACTCAGTAGCTCATATAACTAGGTTTACACCTATAGTTCCAAGCCTATCTCAAATCGAGACATCAAATAGCACCATGCCCACCCCCATATTCTCTCCTATGTCAACCATCTAGTCTTGATTAAGCTTTTATAAATTATTTGGCATGAAATGGTTATATTCCTGTAACCTACATATATGTGTGAATGATGCCCAAGCTTTCCCCATTATGACCTTAAGGGGAAACTACATTTCTCTATATGAAAGCTTTGCACTTTCTTCTAGGTTAACTACCATAATACTAACTCCTTCCATTAATTGTGCCTTTTGCTTCACAACATTTATTTATTATACCATTTTTACCTTCTTGGCATCCTTTTGCACCTATGGTGGACTAGAACTTAGATGTTTCTTCCCCATTCTAAATCAGCTAATTTTGAAGCACGGTCTATTGATCTTCTTGAAGCTCTTAATATTGATTTGTGTTTCCTCATAGTTGTGAGTTATACAAATGTGAATTTGGCTCTTGAGATTTGTTCATAATTAATGGTGGCCATAATGTTAGTCAAGATTTCTTCTATCCTTTTCTCTCATAATTCTCTCTCCACAAACCTTTATTCTAATCTCAAACAAAATACAATCTCTCTCCCTATTCAACCATTTTTGTTTTGTAGTTGTGGGTGCTCAAGTTTTCACTTGGTAGAATTTTAAAGCTTTAGCTCTAGTTTAACTCTTGTTTTTCTCTGCATTTGGGATTAAATTATCGTAAGGTTTGTAACCTATTCCCATCAGTTATTTACTCATTTATACCTTAATTTCAGCTACCTTCTTAATTACAGGTGAGTAATGGCATGGCAGTGCATGGATTTATTAAAATATACTAAATCCATGAAATCCATGAAAATTTACCACCACATTCACATTTATTATGTATCTTTATTCCTTCATTATCACCACATTAACTTCTCTTAATGGTATATTCAGTGAAGTGACTAGTGATTCAAACGGTCACTTCCCACCTACCATTGGGTGGATGCCATCTTGTCTTGATGATATTCCTCCTACACTTTATTCACCTTTGTGTGTTGTTTACCCTTTTTATGGTAACCTAGGTATAGTGCTTCTTATGCACATGATTCAACCTCCTTGGTTTCATTTCCTCTTCCAACTACACTTCCTCTTGAATGTGATTCCTATTTCTTAGTTGATTTCTTTATACTTTTGTCTCTTGTCTTAGCCTATCCTACCCCATATAAATTATTTCATTGGTCCTCCAACACTTCATTTTATTCTCTTGATCTCTTACACATGAGCATATTGTGCACCTCTTTTTATCACTTAGTACTCACTTTCTTCTAAGTTGGCCAAACTCCATGCACCTATAAATTATGTGTCTGTCCTTAGGCAATTAAAAAGTGGTTATGCTCACCTGATTAAATATATGCATGTAAGTTCCAAAATAGTTAATCAACCAATACATGCAATACATAATGACGATACTGAAAAATCCATTGGTAAAATGGCCTCTGTGCTAGACACCATTTGAAATGGTGTAGCCTTATTCAAGTTCTTCTATGTCATGCGATAGGCCCACAACAATACTAACACATGGTCATCCCAATCCTTATGACCAATGATGTATATCTTTATGAGGCATGTTCCCAATATCTTTTTTAATGCCTTAATGATGCCATTCACTTAGGGATGATAAGGTATTATCTTATGGTACACTACCATATATTCTATCAACAAGATGTGCATAGTTTCATTGATAAATTGTGTGTCATGGTTGTTAGTCAAACTAAGTGGGCACCCATAAAAACTAATGATGTTATCCCATATAAACCTTGTGATAGTGGTGACTTTGCAACCTTTGGTTGGCACTGCTTTGACCTACTTGGTGAAATAGTTTGTGGCTACCAAAATGTATCATGTGCATGTACACCTTGTAGTGGGAATAATTGGTCCTATAAAGTTAATGGCCCATTTTTTAAATGGTGCCTAGGTAAGAATAGGAATGAGTGGCATCTCATCATAGTGGTTTGGTTTTCTTATGCATTAGTTGATGTCACATGCCTTGGCGCACTCTTTTA
Source organism: Torreya grandis (assembly GCA_037957365.1). Taxonomy (NCBI): domain Eukaryota; kingdom Viridiplantae; phylum Streptophyta; class Pinopsida; order Cupressales; family Taxaceae; genus Torreya; species Torreya grandis. The sequence continues at coordinate 1,172,728 of JARHVA010000813.1, read as the reverse complement.
CATCTTGAAATAGACTTGGCCACCATAAGCTTGATTACAACACCTTGCATACCATAGCATCACTAGTGTAATGGCCTCTTTAAATCCCCTTGTGTTCCTCTTAAAAGATTGAGTATCATTCATTTTCTAGGAAACATCAATTTAAGACTTCATCATGGCTCAACTTCTATAGTTCTCTACCAATGAGATGAAAGGAGGTAACTTGAACTATGAGTTACTTCTTTTCTTTGGTCTTCATAGTCTAGAGCACAAACCTAGATGTCAGAAACATAGTAATCCCTACCAAGTCTTTGGGGATGCACTAGAATATGTAGAGTTGTATGTCTAGCATATCATCCTTAATAGGCACTACTACATTGCCAGAGTTGATGTAGGATAAATGGTTTGAGCTTGAGTTATATTTTTTAGGATTAATGATAACCAAGAATTAGAAATTTAAAAAAAAACTATCCATCTAAAAATTCATCCATGGAGAATGGACTTATTTATGAGGTAATTCAGTTCCTTATGGTTGGTGAAGAAGATGAAGGGGGTCACCAATAAGTATTGTCTGAACTTCTACAATGTATAGACTATGGCAAGTGATTTACACTCAGTTTTCATATAGTTCTATTCTTCCTAAGTCAATTTACTACTTACAAAATAAATAGGATGATCCATTTTTCCTTTGCCTAGTTGTGCTATAATGGCATAAATCATAGATCAAAATGCATCAAAATGGACATGGAATGGATTCATATAGTCAGTACATTGTAATATTGATATGTTACCTAATTTGAGCTTTAGAGTTTCAAAGGCATCTTCTTGCATTGCACCCCAACAGAATGGTCCATCCTTGTGAAAGATCTCCTCTAGAAATGCCATAATATTTTCATAGATATTTATGAAATTTTGATAATAGTCATAATGGACAAGAAAGGCATAAACATATTTATGCATTGATGGGGTTTGAAGTTGTAGGATAATTATAATCTTCATAAGATCGATGAGCAGACCGTATTTATAGATGATGTGCTTGATCAAGGTGTCAAATGGTGTCATACAAATACACTTCTTAAGGTTTAAGAATATCTACAACTACCTTCAAGTTATAAACATGAGGTGTAAGCTGTCATAATGGTCCTTCAATATCCCATACATAGTCTAGTCATCTAAGGACACTTAGAAAAACTTGTGAATGAAGTCCTTAAATGCAGTGATCACCACTATGGAGAACATGGATGGCACATTATTGAGTCTAAAGGGAATCATGTTGTATTAAAAATAAATCCATTCTATTACAAAGGTCATTTTAGGCTTGTCCTCCTCCTCAATTTAGACTTGATGGTTTCCATAGAACCCATCAGTGAAATTATATATCTCATAGCTTGTGACACCATCCAAGACTTCATTGGTAAATGGAGTTAGGAAGGGGTCAGTGATGTACTTGGAATTCAATAATTGATAATTGTTGTAAATACATATGTTCCCATACTTATTGATTTTAATAACCATGGGGCTCACCCATTTGTATTCATGCACAAGGTAGATGATGCCTGCGGCTAGCATACAAACAATCTATGTTTTAACCTTGGTGTAAAGATTGGGATTCATCTTATAAGGTCACTTTTTAATAGGTCTTACACTATCAACTATATTTATGCTCATATTACCAAGGAATGGGTGGGTTCCCTTCATATCCTAGTAATTTTGAGGGAATAAGTCTTTGAACTCCTTTAGGAGATCCACAATTCACACCAACTCTATGTCAGACCAATAAACACCCAGAGTAGGAATCTTTGGTTCCCCTTCTGAGCTGATATCTAACATCATAGTTTTAAGTGGTGCATGATAAGGCTCATTCCTCTCCTAATTCAAGTCCTCAACTTTCTTACTACCCTTAATTATTTTTATGTGAAGGTAGGTAGGGTCTTCTCCCGCTGGAGTGTTATCCTCAACTTAGTGTACAAGCTTCATTTTGTCTATTAGGTTCATCCAATTTCATGCCTTTCATGTTTCATAATTCTCATCACTAGAATAAATATTGAGGGTTTGATCTTCAAAAAATGTTAAGAGTACCAACCCCTTTTTACCAAACATGTCTTTTAGGCATTCTTATAGGATTGTAGTGTCCTCAAACACATCCCTTCAAAAAACATATAGTGGCTTGATCAATTTCAAGTTTTATGATGAAAAGGATAAGGCATGAACAAACCACTCCTTAAATTCATCCCAATTAGTTATCTTGTGGCTTGTCTCATTAACAACATACCATACTCACACCCATCTCTTCAAGGTCTTGTAGAAGGAATGTACCCATAGGTTCTTTGGGGCATCCTCACCATAGATAGTCCATGTTTCTTCGCATAAGTGTGCATGAACTATAGGGTCAAAGTCTCCAGAGTAGAAAAATATGTCTAGGTCATTGTTTTTGACAAATATAGTGTAGATGTATGCTTTCACATATTTCCAAGTTGGTAAGCTAGGCCTTTTCACTACCCACCAAAGAGCAAAAGTGCCCCTTAATGTATAAATTAGTGTCCCCATTCTATCTACTTCTTTTGGGAGGCATGGTTCAAGTTTGTGGACATAGTATTTCATAGGATTGATACCCTCATATATTTGGAATGCCACAAGTTTGCCTTTACTCAAGTGAAACACTCTCTTTTCCTTCTTCTTGGTGTAAGGAACCCATTTTTTGAAGTGTAATCAATTTGGACCCAACTCATCTTTACTAGTTTTGGTATCTTTACATGCACTAAGTATCACTTCAACTATTGGTATTATAATCTTCCTTGACCCATTGGTTATAGGCAACATCAATGGTGTCCAAGGCTGATTGTCCATCTTTCTAAAAAATCACTCCTTGATCATTGGGGTTGAGAGTCTCGGTGCCTTATGTTGTGATGTGATATATGTGGTTTATCTCATCTTCAAGTTCCACACTCTCTACATAGGAGGGTTCTTGGTCACTTTAGATGGGGATAAATAACCTCTCCTTACCATTTTCAAAGGTCATTTAACACCTCTTAAATTATATGTCTATGTTTTTTTCATATCACCATGAGCTTCCGAGATATGTTGGATAATTATCTTGTTATACGAACTTGATCAACTCAAAGTTAACATAGAATGTGGCACCCATAATATCTACAATGATGCTCTTCAAAATTTTGATTGGTTGTACTTAGGTATTTTTGGCCATGAAAAGCACATAAAGCATATTTTCCCATTCATTTTTGGTCAAGATATTGACCTCAATGCCTATGTCTACAAGGACCATACATATATACATCCATAAATGGTGGCATTCATAAGGAGTTATTGATCATATTCCACATTTTGTGTATGCATAACTTCTTACACCCACTCCATGTGTGGCACAATGACTTTAAATAGATTTTACCTTGCATGATCCAAGAGAAAATTCTTCAATAGGGGCATAATTATTTTTATTTTTAGGAGGCATAGGATCTCCATTAGCTCTTATATCTCATACTCCTAGTTATCTTTATTCTTGTAGGAGGTGGTAACCTATACTTTGAGGTCTTATGCTAGTTAGAGCTCCCATTGTAAGTTTTTAGTGATGCTCATGGCCTATTACAAAACATGTTTTTAGTGTGTAGGGTTTGGGTAAGCCACAAATTTAGGTTTAGTATATATTATGTCCTCAGTGTAACCTTTCTCCCCATATTATCAACAAAACTCAAGAATTGGCACAACTGGAGATTGAGTAGTGAATCCACTAAGAGTGGTTTCCTACACCTTGACGCTCTCTACATGGGTTAATTACAACTTTGAAGTCTAATTCTCCATTTTTGGCTAAAACTTGATCATTCTTGCACCCTTGTTTATTATAAGCCTATCTTGAGTCAAATTTTTATATAAATTGAGGCATTATTTGACCTTATGGGTGCCTCAACAATACCCACACATTAGATGTGTAATGTAGTCATGTTGATAGTGCTCTATCAAGCCACACTTGTAACATGAGTGGCATGGGAACCTTCCACCACTATATCATCCACCACACCCTCTAGTGCCTTGTTTCATCCCAAATCCTATATTATAATAGCCATAGCCTTCATTTCCTTAGTAAAATTTCACTATAGCTATTGTAGTGGCCTGCCTCACACCCCTCTCCATGTTCTTATGCATCTCATCAATCACCCTAAAATTAGATGTTGTATAGGTATAGGCATCACATAACTAACAATAAATGGTTATGTTAACCTAGCTAGCACATTACAATAATGGGAAGTTGCAAACATCATACACCTCTCTATATATTTCATAGCTTAGAATCAATGTGTGCACATTCCTTTGATGGAATTGATTCTTGTTATGACCTTTTGTTTCATAATCAGTATGCCATAATATACTTCACACATATTGCAATGAACTAGTAGTAAGATTAAGGAGTTAGGAGACCATGGATATAATCTATACCTCTATGAATGGGTTGATCCCAGTATTAGTGCTTTTGATTACCTTAGCTTTGACTGTGGCTTCAAGCACTTCGTGAGGGTATATAAAGGTCTTCATGGAAAGCACTTTTATGAATAGTACTAACAACCCTCCAATAAACCATTATGCATGATAGGAGGGGCGAATGTTATAAGTAAGCTTAAAAAGGAAAGTTTTGAACCTTACATCATACATGAGCATGCTCTTTGATAATCTTTGGGTAATCTCCTTGAGTATGGTGATGCTCTACTTTTCAAACTTTGGTATGTTAAATTCCTTCAAGAATGCCTCCTTAAGGGTATCATAATCAACCATAGCCTAGTTAGGTTCAAACTTCCTATACCAAGTATGGTTGTGATCAAGTAGAGTTATTATGAACTAGTTTGCATTGTGCTTCAATTGGGTTATGGCCCAAGAATGTTATTTTAGTTCACACTTTAACACATGATCTAAGGCATTCTCCATGCCATAGTAATCTAGCAATTTCATGGCCATCTCATAATAATTTTTTTATAGGGGGATAGCTAACATCTGGGTTACTTTCTCCCATGGCATCTATCTTGGTGGTGGCCCTCTAATGCCTCCAACCACTAGGTTAGGCATCAACCTCATTGTTATTGTTGGTGTTGAAGGCATAGTACTACTCACTTGTGGCACCACATCACTTCTTGTAGGCTATTTCCCACTCTATGCAACTGACATTAGCTGAGTTGGTATGCTTAAACTCACATTCTATTATGGTGAGCTAGATATAATGCCTACTAGTCTAGAGGTATTTATGCTCACTTATTCATAAGGAATAATTTGTTCAATCATAAAATTACACTCTAAGTCTATAAATAATCTAAAAATCTATGTTGACAATAGGGTCAATTATCAATCTTATTCTTTCTTCAAGTAGGGAATCTAGTACATGAGCTTGTACCTCAGGTTTAAAGGGGGTAGGAACATTAGGTACATATTCAGTCACTAAGTCTTATAGTAACCTAGTGCATTCTACACCTATCAACTATGGAGCTTGATTCATCACTTCATTATTTCTCTCCTTGTGCTACTATATTTTAGGAGATCCTTTCCCATGTTCTTCCCAATAACTATAGGTTATCTCAGCACTTCCAAGTTTTATATCTTCCATCAATCTATGCCATCTTTTATTATATGTCTATCTTCTAAGCTCTTGGGAGTCAATCTAATCATGCCCTTCCATTACGCTTCACCTACGCATCCTGTTCTCCCCCTTTGCACTACTCATACATGAAAGGGCTTTATCCTTCCATTACCAAAGTTTCAAATCTATAATCCACCATTGGGTTTTTAGGCTCTATGCCTAACTCTTTAACACATGTGATTCTAGGTTTGTGCAAAAGCTGATACTCTACTTCCTTAAGGCACGAGTATGTTGAAACTATAAACTCAAGCAAATAATTTTTTTGAGATCCTTACCACCATTTATCTATTTCTCTAGTCCAAATGGCATATAGGTTCTCAAGCCTCTCTAATCATTATTTCATCTGCTGATAACATTATCCATAGCTTCATCTTATATGGGTTGTATATCCATCCAACCACCCATATAAATGCTCAAGCAATTTATAGAAAAAGACCTCTTACAGGGCATCATATAGGTTGTTCTAAACCCACTTTCTCAACTTTTATCCTCTACAAGCTGGATGCTTTAGTGCAAAATTGTCTTCCACATATTGCAACCAACACTCAATGTTTTTAATGGAGAGTCAGAGCATCATTCTATTGTACCATTGTGATAATAAAATTCAACATGGGTCTTAGTAATGGAACCAAAATATTGTAAAAAAGGGTCTGTATATCAAGTCAAGTTCTCATTTAGTTGTCCAAATTAGTTATGAATTCATTATAACTAGGTGCTAATACGGTATATTTATTCTTCACTCAACATTTAACACTCAACTATACCAACATCAATTCACATAAGGTATAGGCCTTATGTACTCACTTGAAGCACAACTGAGAGAGAACTAGAGCTCATATTTTGCTAGTTGTGCCATGGCATGATGCATCAATTATGAGACTTTGTCATTTCATAAAAGGCTTATGTATATCCCTTAGCAAAAGTCATTTATGGACTAGGCTTGGTGGCCTATAGGTGCAAGCCTATTTTAGGTTATTTATATAGTCTTAAGGGTAAAATTCATTGTTTCACTAAGCTTGGCATCATATTGGTGTTTTGAAGGGTCAAGGGAATTATATCACTTCAAGTTTTCTTATTTAGGCTAGTGCCTTTAGCAAGGGTATCAAAGTTTGGGTGCATGAATCTATTTACACTTGGGTTATTTCTACAAAATATGCTAACATCATAAATTAACCCTAGTATGCCATTAATGACCTGAACTAGAATCTTGCAAATAAAATGCCTAACATACCTATATCCAATTTACAACATTATAACCCTTTCATGTTACACTAATAATTTTAAATATTCATAAATAAGTTAGAACACCATTTAAGTCAACCACCATTTCCATTAATAAAATTTTAACAAAACATAATTTATACATATATAAAATAGAGTATATACTTTGCTAAAGCTACTTAACTACCCAGATGCTCACATGTAAACTGGGGCATATACATATGGATCCTTAATGGCATCCATGATATTTATAATACTAATGGTCGACATCAAATTTTATATAGAACCATTTATTTAGAGCTTCATTTCATTAAATTGCATCCCTTTGCTCAATGTTTTGAGATCATTTTATAGCACACAAGAGCATATATTTTCCAAGGTGAATAGTGCATGCTAAGTGATGAACTAGAGCCTTTGTTGATCATTATGTTAGCTCCATTACGTTTTCACCCTTCACATTATAGTCACCATGTGTTTCCACTCTTAGAATATGCCCCTAGAGATCTAGGTGCTAGTTAACCACCTGTTAGTTAGCCCAAGATGTGCATTAATTCTTATAGCTAGTGCCAAGATAACAAAATAACCATCATTTAAAATGACCACCTCACACTGATGTGTTTTTTCATGTTGGTATAGATCCATACATATAGAAATAGGGGCCCAACATGTATCACTCTAGAAGAGGAAAGGTCCAATGTCTGCATGCTTGAGATATAATGGATCTAAGGTATGCATACATCACACTCAAATACCCATGAACTTTATATGTTTATAGAAATGATATGGTATCCACTAACATAAATTAAACAACATATGAAAATTTTAAAAAACATGTGAAATGCTAAATATTGTTGGTATTTTTTTGAATTATTTGAAAATTTTTGATTTTTTTTGAATATTTGATTTTTTTGGATTTTTTTTTAAATTTTTAGAATGTTTTTAAATTTGAGAGTGATATATGATGATCCCATATAAGATATGTTCATAGGGTGTTCTATACTCTAAATGTGGTATACTAAATTGGTCATGATGCCAAGGATCATGTATATGTTTTGAATATAAGCGTGTAAAATTTGTGATGCTCAATGCATGTATCACATGAATTTATGGTCATGAAGTAATATAAGGTTTAAGGGTTCATGGAACTCATTATTTTATGCTCTATAAATTGTTTAGTATAATAGTGGGTCTTGTTACCTAGTTTGAAACATGGTATTTTGAGGTAGGTAAATGGCTGGTCTATGGAGGTGTGAATGAGTATCTATAAGAGTCCAATACATATCTTTGATTAATAGACCTCTCTAGTATGGGGTGCCTAAGGAAGGGTATTTTTTTTTGCTTACCATTTCATACATGATTAACCTTATTAGGTCAAGTATAATTGACTATCGTGGAACAAAATTTTCTTGTTCAAGTGGATGCTCTTATATAATTTATAAAATTATGAGAGAAGACCTCTAAACTATAGGGGTATTTTGAGATGAAGTGTGCCAAAAGTTCCATCTAATGAGTGCCCATAATATGGTGGAACATGTGTATTATATGCCATTTACACTTTTGTAATTTTCTTAGATTGATCTTATGATGTATCTTTAAATATCATTTGGTTTTGATGGTCACTAGGTTATGACCATGAATCCTTTGGGGAATAATCAAATGTAATTTGATCCTTATCAATGAAATCTTGTATATTATGTTTCAGAGTGTAACATCTATGTTTAGAATATCTAGTGCCTTTGTGATAGTGACATTATGTATTAGCATCATATCATTTGGATAGAGGTTAACTCATATCAACCTATAGAGGAAAAGGGAGAGATATGATGACACTCCATGAGATTATTAAGTATCAAAGTTGGAGACGTAGGTAATCATGTAAACTATCTCTTAGGTGCATTGGATGAGATAAGCCTATTATTTTTTTACTAAACTTTATTAACTAGTGTTTTGGATTCATTTTTAACACTTTTAATCCATGTTTGAAATAACAGATATTTGAAGAAATAAAGGAAAAAAATGTTCACTAGTATATTGGTGTGGTAAATACTTATTTTTAAGGGAATTATTATGATTGGTCCATTTAAAAATGTTTAATATAGAGGCCACATATGATGGCTTCAAGTACTCGACAAGGTTTTCATATCTAGTGTTCTCAAAAGAATATCCTTGTATTGGGGTGACTTGTGTAACAAATTAAAGAGTGAAATTTTATCATCGACATCATTAGAATGATTTACAATATTATATGCCAGTGAAACATGTTTCTTATATTCCTTTTGGTTTCCTTAATTATGGATATTTATTTTTATTAATAAAGGCAAGTCTTGATCAATGATATCCTTTGAGGGAAAATATTTTTGATCAAAAGTAACAAGATTTGCATTGTGTATTAGATATTGCATAATATCCTTAAAATAAGCCAATGTTATGTCACTTGGTACATGAGTTTTACACAATGCTTCATAAAATATATCCTTATAAATAATTGAGTGTCTTACAAGGTCAAAAATTGATATCTTGGTATGTTTATTACTTGATTTCTCAATAATATCATGTCCCTTATATTTGATTATCATTTTATGCATATGAGGAACTTTTTACATAGGTTCTATATCATTAAATGAAGAATGGTAACAAGAGGTTTTATTTTTATCTTGTTTTAAAACACCATTTTGTTATAGTCCTAATTGATTTAGACATGTATGAATTAAAACAAGAAATGACTACCATTATGTATTGTATAATGAAGTAATTGTTAGGTCCATGCATATCAAACTTGATTGACATTCTTGGAATAAATGCCAATCTGATTTTTAAGATATTTGTATTTCAAAACTTACAAATCAAGGAATCATAAAACCCTAAATCAAATTAGGGAGTACACAAGGAGACACAAAGGTTGGGTTTACCAAATCTTTAACACTTTTTGGGAATTATTATTAAGGGTTAGAAAGTAATAGAATATTCAAGTGAAGTGAACTATTCCTTAAATCAAACCAATTAAATAATTTAGTTTATGATATTTAATTTCAAAGCTAACTTATGGAAATACTTAATATAGAAAGTGAAATGTCAAATATTATTTTGAATATGAAATCATGAATAATAAATAATAATTATCTTATAAAATTATGCACAAATAGATATGATATGTACAAGTGAGGAAATAGGATATCTAATGTTTAGGAACTAGTTGTAAGATTATATAAATATTTCTTCAAGCTACCAGGACACTTGCATCAACTTGTGTTGATGCTACTATCTAAATCTTGATTCAATTTTACTATACAAAATGTTTAGTGTATCAAGATGTGACCTATAAGGCCCTATTTTGCATATTGCTTATCTTTGACAAACATAACTATGAAATTATGACTTATATATTCTAATTATTGAATTATGTTGTTAATTCATGTCTAAATGAGATGTAAAAGGATTTATGAGGGATTTTAATGTGTTGTGAACCATGAAAAAGATATATTATAAATTATTTTTAGATTGCTTAATTTTGAAAGTATGATGCTTAAGTTTTATCTATGTAATGTTGTTTTATGAAATTTGACCATCTATGAGATATATTGACTTAAATCATGTTTGAATTATTAATTTTAGGTTTACAAAATGGAAAATACTTATGCATTGAACCATATGAAATTATCCTTGTGTATGTTGATATTCCATGCATGATTGGCTATGAGTAATTGATTGAAATTGCCTTGTTTGATTAAATTCCCTAACTTTAGCTATTAGGTTAGAGGAATTTGATGTGTGCATCGAGTGTGAAGGAATAGGAAAAGGGAAAACAAAGGAAAGAGACTATGCCAAGCATGGTTGTATCACTAATAAAATTTAAAGCATCCTAAACCCTTACTAAATATTTAGTTGCCTAGTCTACCACTTAGTAGATGCAACATTTGATTAGTGACCAATTTTTAAGCCTAATTGGTGGAACTTATTGTCACCTAAACTAATGATCTTGTAGATAAAATCTAAAATATTTAGTGGTTGATTTGCAAATCTACCTTTGATTGCCTTAGTACTAGGATCAAGTGGTAAAAGAGGTAAGGGATTCAGGTAAGCAACCACAAGAGCATTTGAAGTTCCCATGTGCCTTAATGAAACATGAGAAAGAACATCCCTTAAGAAGGCATGGGTTAGAAAGTAGTTGGTGGTTGGATGATTCTAAGATGTCTGTATATATATATATATATATATATATATATATATATATATATATATATATATATATATATATATATATATATATATATGTATGTATGTATAAAGTTGAGCTCACTTAGTTTAGGATTTTTACCATTTCAAAAATAATTAGAATAACCATAGGAGAAGGAGAATTAACAGATAGGATTGGTTGGTTATGAGAGTTGAGTTTAGAAAGCTGAAGGATAGTGCCAAAGCAGTCTAAAGGCCAATAGGTGAGATTTTTTTTACTTATTTTTTTATATTATTCATTTGGAATGAAATGATATAATCTTTTCTTTTTATTATTGATTTTAGGGGAATAATACCACTTGGTTTATTCTACATATTTTATTCTTTTCCCATGGTTGAGCATTGGCATTCATGTAGTGCTTGTCTATTTCAAGGCCTTGGAAATATTGTTCCTCCTTAGTTTGGATGAAATTATTATGGTTCTTTGTTTATGTTCTTGCTTACAGGATAATAAGACCACTTGGTTTATTTTTCCTATCTTCTCATCTTTACATGTTTATTCATTAGTCACCATGTAGTTCTTTGACTAGTTGATGGATTAGGAGAGATTGTGTTCCTCCTCAATTGATTTAGATATTTCATCTTTTGATTGAACTATATTAATGTTATTGTCACATAATATAGTGGTTATTTGTAAGCATCATCTTCATGATGGAAGAATAAGAAGTCCTCCTATGTTGGGCATGGTGGTAGAATGATTGACCCTCTTATGAATGTCATGATAGAGGTTGTAAAGCCCTCTGATGGTGAGACATGATGGTAGATTGCTTAACCCTCACATGACTATTGGAAGGCAAAAATAGAGTGATATATCCTCTTGATACTCTAATCTTATGGTGTAATTTGTTATATTATAAGTCCTTGCCTACTAATATTATATTCATGAATGTTTTGATTCACTTGAATGATCATTTGAATGCTTTTTTGCTTTGTATTTAGGACTAGAAGTCTCTTTGGGTAAGAACTAGGAATAGGACTATAAGTATTGCATGGTCATTCCCTTGTGTTGAGATACCCTTGCTTAGATATCCACCCATGACCTTACTAAGTTATATAAACATGATCAAAGCTAGGATTCTCAAGTTCAGGGATGTCTAGATTTGCATCTTGATGATGACAAAAGGTTAGATGATGAGCCTTCTTTTTAATGACCAATAGGTGCTTGTGATTAGATGTGGAACATCATTAAAGATTGTTTGGTCCTTTTTCACTTGATCAAACTGAAATAAGTATCTCTCATTTATGTTAAAATATAAATGAATCTATTGTATTAATAATGTTGTAGTATCCAAACCACTTGTAATCTTCTTGTTAAAGATAGAGTTAGGATGATACTCTAACTATGGAATAGGACATCTTCTTCTATTTATTTAAACCTCAGTGTAAATCTAAGATGTAATTTTTTTATGCATACTTGATTTATATGATTTTGGGAAGATTCATGCATGTACCAAGGTATTTAGCTCTTGAAGCCCTTTAAAATGAATAAACAGATTGATTTTCTTGCTTATATCTTTGTCATGAGTGATTGATCTATTAAACTTTATGCATTTATGTTTATCTGAATTATAAAAGTTAATGGAATTAAACTTATCTAAAAATAAGTGAAACTTAGATAAATAGTTATGGGATTTTTATTGGGAATAAAAATATAGATTGTTGAAAAGAATTTAACACTAGTGCTTTTAGGTATTGTTATGCAAGTAATGAATACAGACTTATGTCATCTTTATGTCAAACATTTTTAGAAAAGGAGTAATAATTGGTTATGACCATTTACATTTAGACCCTTGGGAAGGAGTTATTTTGTTAAGAACACTCTTAGGTTTTATGGATTTACTAATAAATGACTACGATTTATTTGATTAAATCTTTATTGAGAATAGTCTCTATATTCTGCATAGTTCTCTCTTTTAAATCTACATGGTTTAATAATTGAGTCAATATTGTGCTAAAATGAGTATAACACATCTTTTGAACTATGGATTGTTATTGGAATAATAATATAAATAGTTCATTGAATATATTGACATCATTGTTGATTGAGAGGATGTCTGTAAAAAAATCCTTTAGGCTAATATAGTTGAGTTTGCTACTTATTTTATACTTTCCCAACAACTACGTAGTTTAATAAAACTAAGGAAGTTTTATTAGCATAAATATTTTGTGGTGATTTTATCCAAGTTACAACCTTAGTTGGTCAAATTATTCTTTACCTTAGCATATTTAGAGTTGACCTCTCAACTTACATAAATTATTTAGATCACTTGAGGTTTTTCCAAGTTTGAAAGAATGGCTAAGTCTTTTACTTAGTGTAATTATTCTAAGAGTTTTGACTTTGTGTCTTTTGGTAGAAGCTAATTGGAAATTGTGCATGAGTCTAAGTATTCAGATCTTTTGTTGCAATTTTTTTTTGAATACTTATAGTTTTCTCTTTCATAAGTTAGTTATTGAAATAATTATTGTGATTAGTCATAAAAATTATTGTAAACACAAGTTTTAACAATTTGGAGCTCACAAAAATAAAGTTTGTGAAAGCCTTAGACTATGCCATCAGATGGAAGATATTATAGGTTTTGTCATGACTTAGTCAGAGTAAATACATGAGTAAAAATCCCAAAGACTCATGTTTTCCTTTAAGCTTTTGCCTTAGATAAATTTTAGGATTTTTGAAATTTGTCCAGATGATGCCATATGGCATCATCCAGATAACATGAAGGATAGCTAGAAGTTTAAGCCTCTAATGACCTAGATTTCTTCAAAATTACCAAAAGGTAGTGTCTGGGAGCATGAAATATTAGAGGGACTAAGTCATTGGGGTTAGTACCCCAATACTTCTACATTCATCATATCCAGGTAATTTAATGTCTCAAGGAATTATGCCTTTGAGTTTGGAGCCCTTTACTTTAACTTTGCCTTAGTTATTTTTTGTGACTTTGATGAGTGGTTTAAAGAAACCCACGTGTTACCATCCTACTAATCTAAGAGTCAAAATATCATGATCAATTTTATGTGAAGAATCTGATCTAGTAGGAGAGTGGGATGTTGCCACATGGCATGATCTTGTAAACTTGTGAACCTAGAGAGGACTGTGTAAAGTGCAAAGCCTTTGGGTTATAAGGAAATCATGATGTTACCACATAGAATCATCCTGACAACCCATAAACCTAAAGATGATTGTATAGGGTTATTATAAGGCTTGAAGCATAGAAGTATTATCCAAGGGAAGTTAATATCCTGAAACCTCTATGGTTTTGATAATACATAAAATGCTAAGTGGTATTAATTGATGTACCAAAAGTTTAAAATTAATCAAACTCAAGTCAGACATGTGGAATCTATTAACTTAAGAAACTATCGAGTAGGAACTTAATGGTCATCTTAAAATTGTTAATGTAACTCCTCTTTGGCATAAGATTGTGAAAACATCTTGAGTATTTGAAAAAGAATCAAGATTGTGGGCTTCTAAATTATTGACTTGTGTCTATCAATGTCTCATGGTAGTGGTATTTATGTTTTACATGATTGAATATATATTGGTATCTATCCATAATCGTAGGTGTTATGTTTGGTTTTATTTTATGTCATGTTTATTTTTTGAGGAAAATAATGGACATGAAATTTTAGTATTAGAGCATAAGTTACAACACCAAGAGCTCTCAGAATTTGAATTGATTTTGGCTTTCTAACTTCTACATGTTTTCTAATGTCTTTCTTGTTGGCATGTAGAATGAGAGGAAGACATTGACCATTTCCTTTTGAGGATCCCCTTAGTGAACATGAGCCTCCAAATCAGTAGAGAATAAATGAAATAAGACCACAACTCCTACTATCCATGCAATATATGTGAGATGTTTTACTAGAGAGATTACTTGTGGTTTAGTATGAAGTACAAAGGCACTCTCCATGACATTCTTAGGATGATGAAAAATAATGATAAAGATAAAGGGAGAGGTCTATGAGTCCTTCCCATCACCATTATGAGGGTGATATATATTTGCATTACCATGGTGAGAAATAAGAGAGATGATACTTAGACCTTCCTCTTAGACCTATGCATAGAGATTTAGTGAAAGATTTCATCAGGCTATACCCTCCTACTTTTGATGATATGCAGGTAGGATTCGTTTTAGAATATTGGTTGGCAAGTGTGAGGGCATGTTTTGTATGATTGTGAATCCAATGAGAAGGCCCATTTGGGCACCCATCTTCTCATGGATGAAAAAAAGATGTGGTGGGAAGGAGAGGAGTATAATCTACACTTGACACTAGCTTCACTCATGTATGAACTATTTGAAGAGCATTTTAGAGCATGCTACCTATCCCCTTATTATGTTAAGAAGAAGGTGGATGAATTTCATGACCTTCGATAAGGGAATGACATAGTGTCACAATATGAGTGTCATTTATTATATTTGATTAGATATGTATAAGGTTACATGGATGATATAATCTAAGTGAACAGGTTCATTAGAACCCTAAATTTGTAACTGGCTATCATAGTGTGCATTTTAGCTCCCTCAACCTTAGCAATAGTTGTTGAAAAGGCCTACTTAGATGAGGAGTATTTTGAAAAGACTCATTATGTATGAGATAAATTTTATGTAAAATTAAAATCTCAGCATGACTCAAGGTCACAAGGTGTGAAACCTACACCTAGGGGAGGTTGGAAAGCAACTCAACCCAACTTTAGGCCCCCTCAGTTACAATGGTGAGTAACTGTTATGGTCATAAATAAAGAATAAATTAGTTAGATTGATACCGACAAAGGTGAGGTGATGTTGGAACTCATGAGTGTTAATAATATAGGACTACATGAACCTAAAAATCTAATCATGTAAGACCATTAGGGTCAACTACTTCTTTTGAACCTAGAGCAACTGGATCCCCTAGTGTTAGAGATGATAGTGGGTGATGTAGGTTGAGGCCATAGGATTTATGCACTGGTGGATGATCACCATGATGAGCACTAGAAAATGGTCATAAACACCTAAGGTATGAATGAAGGAAATTAAATTTTAGTTTTATTTGATTTAGGAGCTTTATAATCATTTATTTCTCCTTCTTTCATGGATAGTTATGGATGGTGGATGTTAGAATGTTATAAAGATGGATAATTGAGTTGGCCTTTTGGGCTAGGATGTCTATTAGCTCCTTGGTGAGTAGTTTTATATTATATATCCATGTCTTCTCCACTATAGTGGAGATGTGCATTATTCCCTTAAGAACCTATGACATTTTCTTGGATATGGATTGGATTAGAGATAATAAAGCTAAGTTAGATTATCATGACAAGGTTATCAAGTGTGAAATGACCTCAGGATGCCTATGGTAATATTTGGAGTCAAGAGACATCTTTACCTTTACATGATCATTGTAATAACACTAAATAAGAGTGTAAGGAAATACCATAAATTATTTACTATCATGGTAAGTTATAGGTTGAATGAGTTAGACAAGGATTCTCTAGATGACCATCCTATTCTATGGGAATTTCTTGATGTGTTTCTAGATGGATTGCCAGGTATCCCTCCTCTATGGGAGATTGATTTTCAAATTAAATTAATACTTGGGGTTGATCCCATCTTGAAATCACCATATAGAAAGCACACCCTAAATTTGTGTGAACTCAAGTTGCAGCTTGATAAAATCTTATAGAAAAGATTGATTCATCTTAGTGTGTCCCCATGGGGAGAACCTATCATCTTCATGAATAAAAAGGATGGATCCCTTTTATTTTGCATAGATTATTACCAATTGAATAAGGTAATGATTAAGAATCATCATTCCTTACCTATAATTTATGATTTTTTTGATCAAATGTAGGGAACTTAAGTGTTCTCCAAGATTGATTTAAAATTTAGATACCATTAATTACAGTTCATAGAGCTTGATATTCATAAGACTACTCTTTGAACATGGTATGTGCATTAATAATTTTCAATTGTACCATTTGGGTTGATGAATACCCCAAAAGTATTCATGATTCTTATGAATGGAGTGTTTCATACCTTTCTAGACTAATTTGTACTAGTTTTATTATTACATTTTGATCTACTCATAGAATGAAGAAGAAAATGAAGACCATTTGAGGTAGACCCTATAGGTTTTAAGAGAAAACCAATTATTTGGAAACTTGGATAAGTACGTGTTTGTGCAGTCTGAGGTGTGATATCTTGGGCATATCATTTTATAAGATGGAATCTCTATGGATCCTTTCAAGATTTATGCCATTATGGAATGGCCAACACCCTTTAGTTTTGAAAAAGTTTATAGCTTCATGGAATTGGTATGATATTATAAACTCTTTGTAGATAATTTCTCTCACATTAGGAATCCCATCACTTCATTCAAAAAAAGGGGAAGAAGTTTATTTGGATAACAAGGTGTGAGTAAGATTTTTAGCTTCTAAAATATAGACTCACTAGTGCACCAATTTTGACTATGCCTAATCCTACATGAGAATTCCTTATTTGCACTAATGCATCAAAGGAAGGATTAGGATCTATAATCATACAAGAAAGCAGAGTTATTGCATATGAATATCATAAACTAAAATATTATGAGATGAGATACCCCATGCATGATATGTAATTTACAACCATCAATCATGATTACTTAAGATGGCAACACTTCTTACATGGTCATCATTTTGTTTTAAAGATAGATTATTGGAGTTTGTAACATATATTTAATCAACATAAATTCAACACACATCAAATGCATTGGATGTAATTTTTGTGAGAATATGACTATGAAAAATTTTATATCAAAGGAAAGGCAAACATAGTTGTTGATGCCTTGAGCAGAAGACACCATGAATCGACAGCAATGAGCTTGTGAACTAACTTGAGAAGTCATATTTTCCTCTATAAATAATTAAGATAGATGTTGGATTTTATATGAATATGAAAGGTAAATTTAAAAACTATTCTCTTGAGCTTGATGGTTTATTGTGCCATAAAGGGCATATCTATGTTCCCTTAGCTAGTGGCTTGTGTGAACTCACTATATCTAAGTCTCATTGAGAACTTACCAAGTGCACACTAGATTTAAGAAAATACATGTTGAGTTAAGGCAATTATATAATCAGTCTAGTTTGAGGTGTGACATTGTTAAATTTTTAACTCATTGTCTAGAGTTTTAGATAATAGAAGTTGAGCATTGACATCCAATAAGATTGTTATATCCTCATGATATTTAATAATGTAAGTGGGACACTATTTATGTGGAATTTATTATAGGTTTTTCTACCTTGAATTATTTTCATGATGTGATCATGGACATAGTAGATAATTTGACCAAAGTAGCACACTTTTCTCCCATAAAGACCATTTACAATGCCAATTTAGTGGTAAAGATCTTTCTAGATTACATTTTTAGATTGCATGGGATTCCTTGTAAGATTATGTTAGATTTAGATCTGGTATATACTTCTCACTTATAGACTTCTTTATAAAAGGCATTGGGCACTCAACTCAATTTTAGCACTTCCTACCATCTTGAGACTGATGGATAGACTAAAAGATTTAATAATGTCTTAAAATACATTCTAAGCATGTTGTAATAACATTATTAAGCTATATAGTGTTTTCTCAATGATGCAACATCATTTAGACTACTGATGTGTCGAGTGTTTCTTTATACATAATGTCCAAGTGAGATATCTTGTGGTTAGTTGTTAATCTTGATCCAATTACCTTGTTATGGTGACATGGCACCAGGTTAGTTGTGATTCATGTAGGATCACCTTGAGGTGTGTGTGTTCAATTTTAAAAATAATTTTTATTCCCATTCAATGTGATGTTTATGTCTTACTAGGGGTTTCTATGGTAATGAGTTACTTTTGACATATCTATTCATAGGACCCAATTGCATTAACTTAAACTATTTTCTTGGACTCATCGAGTGGCCACACTATGTTAAGTTCATCCTAATTATTTATCTTGTATCTTTCTTGATGTTTCAACATTAAAGTCTACTTTTAAAATGGGAATAATAACACAGATATGATTATGAACAAGACTATGTAACATTTTATAATAGATGTAAATAAATTTGTGTGTGTGTGTGTGTGTGTGTGTGTGTGTGTGTGTGTGTGTGTGTGTGTGTGTGTGTGTGTGTGTTTAAAATGGTATTATGTAGATAGGCAATTAAACAAACAAATGTACACATTTAGTCATAAACTAGATAAATAAATAAATTTGGATCAAATGTTTCTACTTTGATATCTATACATATTAATATATTGTATTTGTAAAAACATAACTATGTATTAGTTATAATAGTTTTAATTAATATATGTATACCTATTTATATATCTATGTATTATTATTAGTTATAGTAATAAATTTATTATATATTCAGTCACCTAAATTTATAGTATAGTATTTAATCATATATATATATGTATATGATTACAAATACATAAATGAATTAAAGTAGAAGAGTAGAAACCTTAAAAATAAAATAAAATAATATACAACCATTGCCTCTTCCATTAAAAATTTAACCTAATGGAGAGATGAGCTATTTTGAAAGTTTTGTCAAGGAGAAATGTAGGTGGAAGGAGAATAAAAAATAAATATGGAGGAGGAAAGAGTGGTGAAAGAGAATGAAGCAACCAGATGAAGTAAGGAACTTCAGTAAAACAAGCAAAGGGTTTCTTCTTCTCTTAAATCCTAGAGTTTTTATAACTAATGAACAAATTAAATATTGGATGAAACTCTGGGATGTGTTTTAGTTATGATTTTATTAAAAACATCTTGTTGTTTTCTTGTGAGAATTGTTATTGGTTGTAGGAGCCATTTTTTTTGAGTATTTGTTATTTCATATATATATATATATATATGTATGTATATATTCAAGCCCTATATTTCTAAAAATCCTCTGATTTATTTCCACTCTACCTCTGAATCAGGTATAATGGATTCATTGTTTTATAAAAATAAAATAAAATAAAGATACACACTCATCTATGTAAATATATATAAATATATGTGCATTAAAATAATACCAAGGTTTCCTTTTTGTTAAAATTTTATTTATTTAATATAATAAAAAAGTACACAAAAAAAATTATGTTTATTTTTTAAAAATATATTGTGGGGGGTGGGGGGCACGATTGAGCCATCCCATCCAACTCCCATAATAGGGAGGGGAGGGGGATGGGCCAACTAGCCCTCCCCAGACATGCCCAACCCAACCAATGGCCATGGCTACAATTAGAGCTTATGGCCCCAAGTATTGGCCATGGGCAGTTGACCGCCAACCCCAAAAACCCTAGATAGGGTTATATATATGTATATGTGTATATATATATATATATATAAAGAGTTGATAAAAATATAAATATAAATATAAATAAATAAATAAAATAATACTTTATATTATTTTTTGTTAATAACATGTTTAATATTAAACATGGGAATAATATTAAATTACACACACACACACACGTGTGTGTGTGTGTATACGTGTATATATACATATATATACATATACATACATATACATATATATACATATATATACATATATATACATACATATGTGTGTGTGTGTGTGTGTGTGTGTGTGTGTGTGTGTGTATATACATACATATACATACATATACATACATATACATACATACATACATATATATATATATATATATATATATATATATATATATATATATATATATATATATATATATATATATATATATATATATAAAAGAGTTGATAAAAATAAAAATATAAATATAAATAAATAAATATACATATACATATGTGTGTGTGTGTGTGTGTGTGTGTGTGTGTATAAAGAGTTGATAAAAATATAAATATAAATAAATAAATAAAATAATACTTTATATTATTTTTTGTTGATAACATGTTTAATATTAAACATGGGTATAATATTAAATTACACACACACACACACATATATCTAATAAATAAAATAGTATTTTATATGATTCTCGATGATTATATATATAATATTAAATACAGACACACACACACTCACAATTTTGAGACACTTGTAAAGCTTATACTTATATGTTTATTGTCAATTCTATTTCATTAATATTTTTAGGATTTAGATTTGAATGTATATATAAATGTATAATTAAAGCAGGAAAAATATTTTGATGTGGAGTGGAGATTTAAATGTGGAAGCATGTATATATATATATATATATATATATATATATATATATATATATATATATATATATATATATAATGGTGTATATTTATTTTGATATTAGGTTTTATTATAGAATTGAAGCACCTATCCACTTTTGTCTAAAAAATCCTAGATTGATTCTTCCTTAATCAATGTTAGGAATGGAATTAATCCATGAGGAATTTATAAATTTATGGATATTTTACACAAATTAAAATATCTCTTCAACATAGCCTAATATATTTATAATGAAAACTTTTCTTTTGTTAAAAGTTTTATTCTGATTATTAAATATACAAATACATAAATTTTAGTAATAGTATTTGTGTTAAGATACAATGAATTAGTTCACTTGTGGGTACTTTGGGAACGATGATAAAATTGGTTCTCACCTTAATAGTTATGTGATGAGTTAACTCTCATGTCTTGTAATTAGATAAATTTGTGAATAGAAACCAATGTAGAGGATCCATCTAGTTTTTTGTTCACTTAGAGAGGACCTCATAAATTTAATGTTCTTGCAGTTTTTGTATAATTCTCTTGCTATGGTAGTATTGATCATGTTAGTGTGATTCAATTGTATAGCATTATATATTGGAATATTGTGTTATTATTTTTATAAAGTTGTAATTATATATATTGGTTGATGATAAGCTTGGGTACCAATCAGATAAATTTTGTCTTGATAAGATCAACCCTTCTTGTTGTGTAGTATATAAAGCTACCAAAAGTATGTTATGTTTTGTTGCTTTAATATTTATTTGATTTGTCTATTGATTTTTAAAAATGAATTATTTAGGAGGTAAAAGTCTCTTGCTTAGCTAAGTTGGCCTATTCATTAATTTTGTCATAGTGAAGGTAGGCAGTCCTAATAGAAATTAGAATACAAAATTTTAATGACTTTTGTATTGTAAAAATTAACTTGTAAATGAGATTGTTAAAATGTCTTAGTTCTTATCCCATGATTTTTAAATAAGTAGTTGTAATCTAAACTTGTAAGTGGGGGTAGGCATTAGCTAATTTGTAAATACTTGATTTAAAGTGTAAGTTTATACATGTAGTGGTGTATGTATTTAAAGTATTTTATAGGATTGTAATTCTATCATTCAATTTTGAAATAAATTTAATGTATCTTGTTTTACATTAAAAGATTTCCTTGTTATTCCATAAATTAATAACCTTTTAAATCTTATAAATTATTATTTTGTCATGATGTCATATCATTTTGAAAATAACATTATTAAGTAGCGATGAAATTTATAAAAGTGTAGAATTATAAAAAACTTATTTATGTAATACAAGTTCATTTAATCATAAGGACTAAACTTGGAAACTAAAACTAACAATAGCTCTAAGAATATAAATTTGAACTTGTTATATACACATAGTTCATAGAGAATCAATATAAGTTTTAACTATCTAAAAGGATTGGCATTGAGCGTAATATCTTACATTGACTTTATTAACTTTGAAAAAATTAATAAATGAACCAATCCTATAAGTTATGCAAATCAACCTTGCATCAAAAAACTAAAGTTCAATCCATTATTAGATAATAAACTGTAAGCAAGTATTCTACCTTATCAAGCTAGACCATTGGTAATATCTTATTAGGTAGCTTTAATAATCTAATTATAATCATAATACAATGGATCAAAATTTTAAGTAAATTGAATAATATTATCATATAAATGGTTTTCCTATTGGTGGGAATTTCTACATGTTTTAGCCTATAGTTGTCTTTCAGAAATTGAGTTTTACAAATAGCTAAAGTGATCTAAACTTGAATTTGGAACTTAACAACAATTATCTCTATCTAAGATAATTATTTTATAGTACCATACTAATTTTTGTCTCATTCGAGCTGAAATGGTACCTCAACTTCAAAACACTTTGATAGAGAAAATCCTTTCTAACTTGATAATTTTCTAGTGAATGCACTCTAGGATTGACATCCAATAAATAGTTAGAAATGTGTTCAGTTAGAAATGATTTTTTTTTAATAATATATTTACCTTCATATGAATTTAGGAGTATTTTATTTAAGATTTTATTTTCATTTACTATTTTTAGTGACCTCTTTTCAAATTAAATGTATTCAAAAAATTATGTTGTTCCTAATTTTAATCTGCGAGGTCACTCTGGAAAGGGTGTTGTAATAATCGCTTGGTTTAATGTTTCTTAAATATGAAAGTTGTAACCTCTCATTTTTAGTTTTATATTCATGTATAATGTTTTATATTTGTCTTTTAACTTTGTTTAATATTTTTAGTGAGTCATCCTTGAACCCTGATTGTTACTATTTTTTTGGTACGACATAAAATATTATTAAGTTTCGTTCGGATTGATATACCTTTTATTTACATTGTTTACTCTTTTTTTGAAATAACACTTTTATTGTGATTATTTTAACATAAAAAATTGAAACATTACCTTATAATGGTGTAAATCTTATCTAGGTATTTACTCTAGTGTCATTTTTTAGTCTATTTAGTGTTGTTGAACCCCTGTAGCCTTGAGAGTAATTTTGGCTTGTTTAACTATAACATTGACCCAATTGTTCTTATGACTATTCTTATTCATAAATATATATTTGTGAATGTTATTAGAGTTAGGATGTGATTCTTACCTATTTATAAAGTTGAAATTATAAAGTTTATATTCTGCTTGGTTATAAAGTTCATGGCAAATTTGTAAAGTGAACTGAAACCTATCTAGCCTTAAGTGTATGTGTTTGCCTTATAATCATTTACAATTCACATTGTGTCAAAATTTTGGCTCTCAAATCATTAATAAATGATCTAGGTTGTGTTTGAGCCTTGAATCCTTGTGCATTTTTCTTTGTGTATTAGATTGATGCATAACTGTTTAGACCACAACTTTTTAGTGACATCGTGTTTTTATATTTACTTGAGTTGGTATACCATGTTAGTGTTACTATCTTTATATGAATAGGAGTTAGTATGCTCATTGAAGTGTAAAAAAAATAAGTGTGGTTTTGTGTGTGTCTAATATGTAAATTTTGGACATTACATTTTGGTATCAAAGCACAATAAAACATTAAGAGCTCTAGAATATTGGTGTTCTACTACATGCATTCTGAAACTTTTGCTCACGTGTGTATAAGTGGAATGGCACGATGAGAACGTACATATTTATATAGATGGACTATGTTAGGAATCAATAAATTTTGGTTGCAAGATTCATCCCATTGATGGATGAGAGCATCTTTTTAGATATAACCCATGAGTTATTTAATTTCTATTATGGTGGAGTATCTAGCCACTATGGACCGTTAGACCCTGAAGTGAATAAAATGATGAACTTTTCTTGTTTAATATATTACTCTCATGTCTCGTTAATGGATAGTTATGTTGGTTAGTTTTGATTATCCTTGACATTAAATGAGTATATTTGAAGGAAATTTATATGTGTGTATGTTTGTGCTTGGTAAATATCTACTTTAATCTATTTTTTGAATACTTATAATGATTATGTATTAGTTCATTGAGTAAATATAGCTTTAATAATCTAATATGTCTATTGTTAACAATATGATAAAATTGATTGTTTTTTTTAAATTAAAATATTAGCAGTGGTAGATTTAAGTTAGTATTCTCTAGTTAGCATGTCATTCTTCATCTTGGTTAAGCATAAACTATGGAATTATAAAGAGGCCTTGTTCTATTATGTTATATTTATGGAATTTAGTTAACTCTAGTATATTATTAACCTTGTGTATGTTGATTTTTATATAACCATATGATACCTAATATGGTTTGGATGACTTATGTTTTGAACAAGAGTGTTGTAAGTTCTAACCCTATCCTTGAGTTATGTAGTTTGAATCTTGCATGTCACCACTAGTGATTCAAGAGTGAGTGAAGTTAAGGTCTTGATAGATTATTTTTGTATCCCCCTTTTCATTATGAAGTTTGAATGTACCTTTCTTACCTATGATAGAATTAGTAAGGTTTTTATTTTTATCTTGAGATGACCATTTATGTTGTAATTAGGTTCACTTGTGTGTTAGTTTTAGCATGGAATAGTGATTGTAAGTGTGAGTATATTCTTTATAATATATATGATTAATCTACTTTAGACACCTAAATTGATATTGAATAGTGATTTATCCCTATGAACCAATTATGATAGTGCAACTACTGAGATCTTTGTATTAGTGATATTACATGAGACTTATCAACACATGTTATCTTTTTTAAAATTAGAACAAGACAACTAGGATCAAACATAGTGTTTTTATAGAAAAGCATTTGATTTAAATGCAACAATTAAAAATGACATATTATTTGATGAGAGACTTGTATATCAATTGATTTAGAGACTTTGGAAAAGTTGGCAGATTATATGAGGTAATTTTAGCCCTAAGTGTCAGGCATGAGGTTCACACTTGATTTATTTCTACATAGTTACATTAACACTTGTTATTGGGAGGCATAGGGAAGATTATTTTTGTTCTTGTTTATCCTACCTCTGGGAGGTAGTTGAGTCTTATCTTATTACCTCTAGGAGGTAATCATGTTTCTATTTTGGGAGGTATATGGAGGATGATGTGATGTTTTATTCTACCTTAGGGATGTAGTCAAGCTACTTCTATTCTCTCATATATGGGAGGTGATTGATTTTTATTGATTCTTTCTCCTCTTGGGTGAATTTTATAGTCACATAGTTTGAGTGATGTAATGTTTTCATTTTTACTTTGAGAATTAGCACTAGTCCTTGAACTTGAATTTTTATTTAATTATTTTTTTGGAGTTTTAAACATTTATAAGTCATTTGAATTAAACTTTAAGTAAATGGATTTATATTTGATTGAAATTGGGTTTAAATTTTTTTAATCTATTTTGATGACTTGATAATTGTGATTTAGACTTATTTTATTTATTGGCACCAACTTCTTTTGATCTATATTTACAATTTTTTAATTTATTTTTCTGATTTCATTGGCTTATTGAATCTTAAATTTATTATTTTGGTATTTGATCTTTCAAAATTATTATGGTATTTTGGTTTTTTTTTACCAATGTTAGTTCATGTGTTTTCTATATATATGTGGTAATATGCATACTATGTGATGTGTGGGGGAGAAGAAGTAGCTTGAAAAAGCTATTGGGTTGAGATGGTAGCCTCTATGATATAGGTTCATGACACCATCCTTACCAGCCACTAGACATAGTGTTGATTATTCTTTATATATAAATTATGGCCATATATTTGGAAGGTCTAAGGAGGCTGGGAGGTCTAAGAAGGGAACAAGGAGGTTTTGGTAGGTCTAAGTAGTTTTGAGTAGTTTAACGAGATGTTGTTGATGATATAATTGTTGGTGACTATTATTATGTTCACCTTGTATTATTCTTGATATTGGTCCAGCATTATATGCTTTTTTATATATCTTGGTAGTTATTTTCATTGTTACATATTGCACAGTGGATAAAATATTATCTTATGGTGGATTGGTAATTATACTTTTGTTAGTGCTCTTGATAGTTTCTAATATCAATTGGTAGTGTATATGAGATATCAAATTCTTCAAAGTTATGATATTTTGTTCAATAGGAACAACATGGCAATATGTTTCGATTAATAGTTGACTTAACATTACATAACTAGGTGGTATTAAAGTAATTACATTGGCTCCATGTTGTGATACTAAATTTTTTATCCCTATTGTATCATGGGATGGAACAAAGATTAATTGGAATAGGAACTTAAGTTCTAACATATCATAGTATTGATAGTAACATTTGTTTTATCAAATTTGAGACTATTTTGAAAGTAACTATATGAGTTTTGAAATATCATGAGGGTTCACTCAGTAGCAAATTAATATAATAGATAATATGGTGGATTCCATTACATAATTTTATTTTTAGAGTATCAAGGATGATACCATTTTCTAGGGGGTGAATGTAATACCCTTTTCAAGCTCTATAGTGTTTTCTCGATGATGTGACATCATTTGGATTATCAGTGTGTTGAGTTTGTCCTTGTGCATGATGTGTGAATGAGATGTATTATGGTTAGTTTTTAGTCTTGCATTGTTGTGGTGGTATGGGACTAGGTTAGTTGTGATTCATGTAGGACCACCTTGAAGTGTTTGTGTTTAATGTTAAAAACAATTTGTATTATCCCTCAATGTGATGTTTATGCCTTAGTAGGGGTTTCCATGGTGATAAATTAATTTTGATATGTCTATCTATTAAGGATATAATTACGTTAACTTAAACTATTTGTTTGGACCCATCTAGTGGCCATGTCATGTTAAGTTAGTCTTGATTATTTGACTTGTATCTTTCTTGGTGTTTTGACAATAAAATATAATTTTAAAATTGGGATAATAATATAGTTATAATTGTGGCCTAGCCTACGTAACATTTAATAATGAACATAAATAAGTTTTTAAATAATTACATATTTATATAAATATATGTCTATTAAAACAATATTATGTAGATAATAAATTAAATAAATAAATATACACATTTAGTCATAATCTAGATAAATGAATAAATTTGGATCAAATGTTGCTACTCCAATATCTATATGTATTAATATACTTTTAGAAATGTAAAAATATATTAGTTAAAATAGTTTTGATTAAATGAGTATGATTATAAACACACAGACACACACACACACACACACACACACACACACACACACACACACACACACACACACACACACACACACACACACACACACACACACACACACACACACACACACATTTATATATGTGTGTATTCTTACTAGTTTTGGTAATAAATTTATAATATATTCAGTTATCTTATTTTTTGATATAGTAATTATTTTAAACAAAATAATACACACACACACACATTTATATATGTGTGTATTCTTACTAGTTTTGGTAATAAATTTATAATATATTCAGTTATCTTATTTTTTGATATAGTAATTATTTTAAACAAAATAATACACACACACACACACACACACACACACACACACACACACACACACACACACACACACACACACACACACACACACACACACACACACACACACACACACACACACAAATATATTTATTTATTTTTAAATATATTGGGGGTGGGGAAGAGGAGAGCGAGAAGGGTTGGTATATCTATTCAAACTTTAAAATTTTCAAAATCTTTTGATTTATTTCCACTTTGCCCTTGAATCAGGTATAATGAATTCCTTGTTTAAAATAAATAAATAAAATAAAATACAGACATATATATACACACACAAATATATATATATATATATATATATATATATATATATATATATATATATATATATATATATATGTTTAAATATATTGGGGGTGGGAAAGGGGAGAGCGGGAAGGGTTGGGGGCATGGTTGAGCCATCCTAGCCCCCTCTTATAATAGGGAGGGGAAGGGGATGGGCCAACTAGACATCCCCAACTACACCCAACCTAGATGATGGCCATGGCCATGGTTAGGGCTTATGGCCCCATGGCCACCAATTGTCGGCCTCAAAAATCCTAGTTAGGGTTATAAGTGTTTCTCTCTCTCTCTCTCTCTCTCTCTCTATATATATATATATATATATAATATATATAAAGAGTTAATAAAAATAAAAATAAATATAAATGTATAAATAAAAAAACATTTTATATTATTTTTCATTAACAACATGTTTAATGTTAAAAATGGGTATAGTATTAAATTACACACACACATATAAATAAAATAATATTTTATATGATTTTGGATGATCATATATTTTATATGAAATACATACATATATTCACAATTCCAGGACACTTATAAAGTTTATACTTATAAGTTTATTATCAATTTTGTTTCATTAATATTGTCAGGATTTAGATTTGAATGTATATATAAATGTTAATTAAAGTATTAAAAATCTTTTGATATGGAGTGAGGATTTAAATGAGAAAGCATGCTTATATATCTATAATAGTGTAAATTTATTTTGATATGAAGTTCTATTATGAAATTGAAGAACTTCTCCACTTTTTTGTAAATAATATGAGATTAGTTCTTCATTAATCACCACTAGGAATGGATTTAATCCATGAGGAATATAGAAATTTATGGATATTATACACTTGATTAAAATACCTCTTCAAATCCATGAGGAATATAGAAATTTATGGATATTATACACTTGATTAAAATACCTCTTCAACATATCCTAATTGATTTAAAATGAGAACTTTTATTTTGTTAGAAGATTTATTCTGATTATTAACTATAAAAATACATAAATTTTAGTAACTATATTTGTGTTGAGATTTGACAGTTTAGTTCACTTATGGGTACCTTAGGAATGATGATAAAACTAGTTCTCACCTTAATAGGTATGTGATCAGTTAACTCTTATGTCTTGTAATTAGAGAAATTTATGAATGGAAATCAATGTAGAGGATCCATCTATTTTCTTGTTCACACTTAGAGGGGACCTCAAAAATTTAATGTTTTTGTAATGTTTGTATAATTCTCTTACTATGGTAGTATTGCTCATGTTAGTGTGATTCAAAATTATAGCATTATGTATTGCAATATTATGTTATTACTATTATAAATTTGTAATTACCTGTATTGGTTGATGATGAGTTTGGGTACCAATCAGATAAATTTTGTCTTAATAAGATAAACCTTTATTATTGTGTAGTATGTAAATATATCACAAG
This sequence comes from Torreya grandis, assembly GCA_037957365.1. Taxonomy (NCBI): domain Eukaryota; kingdom Viridiplantae; phylum Streptophyta; class Pinopsida; order Cupressales; family Taxaceae; genus Torreya; species Torreya grandis. The sequence goes on along the minus strand of JARHVA010000813.1, from coordinate 1,142,783 downwards.
TATGTTATGTTTTGTTTCTTAAATTTTTGTTTAATTTGTCTATTGATGTATAAAAATAAAGTATATAGGAGGGGGAAGTCTCTTGCTCAGTGTAAGCTGACCCCTTCATTAATTTTATCGTAGTGCAAGTTGGTAGGTCCTAGTAGCAATTAAAATGCAAAAAATTAATAAATTTTGTATTGTAAAAGTTAACTTGTAAATGAGATTATCAAAATGTCTTAGTTATTATCCCATGATTTGTGAAGTAGTTGTAATACAAATCCATAAGTGAGGGTCGACATTAGCCAAATTGTAAATATTTGATATGAATTTTAAGTGTATACATGTAAGTGGTGTATGTAGTTAGAGTATTTTATAAGCTTGTAATGCTATCATTCATTTTGAAATAAAATTAATATATCTTATTTTACATTAAAAGATTTTTTTGTTATTTTGTAAATTGATAGCCTTTTGAATCTTATAAATTATTTTTTTGTCATGATGTCTTGCCATTTTAAAAATAACATTCTTAAGTAGGGATACAATTATAAAACCATAGAATTATAACAACTTATTTATGTAATATAAGCTCATTTAATCATAAGGACTAAACTTGATAACTAAAACTAGAAATAACTCTAAGAGTATAGATTTGGGCTTGTTGTATACACATAGTTCATAGTGAATCAATAGAGGATTTAACTGTCTAAAAGGATTGACATTGAACATAATATCTTACACTAAATTCCTTAACTTTGAAACACTTAATAAATGAACCAAACCTATAATTTATGTAAATCAACCTTGCATCAAACAATTCAAGTGCAATCCATTATTAGACAACAAACCGTAAACATGTATTCCACCTTCTCAAGCTTGACCATTGGTAATGTCTTCCTAGGTAGCCTTAATAATCCAATCATAATTATAATGAAATGGATCAACATTTTCACAAATCAAATAATTTGATTAGCTAAATTATTTTCTTAGTGGAGAAAATTTATATGTGTTTTAGCCTATAGTTGGCTTTCAAAAATCAAGCTTTAAAAATAGTTAAAGTGGTCTAAACTTGAATCTGAAATTCAAAAACAACTCAAGAAAAAGTTTATGGTATCACAATGTTTTTTCTCATCTGAGTCAAAGTGGTACCTCGATTTCAAAAGACTTTTGTAGGTAAAATCCTTTTTACCTTGCTGATTTTATAGCGAATGTGCTCTAGAATTGACGTCTAATAAATGGTTAAAAATTAGTTCAGTTAGAAAAGAAAATTATTTTACAATATATTTACCTTCATATAAATTTAAGATCCTTTGGTTTTAGATTTTATTTTTGTTCGCTATTTTTAGTGACCCCTTTCCAAATTAAATGCATTCAGAAATTTTTGTTGTTTTTATTTTAATCTATGAGATCATTCTGGAAAGGGTGTTGTAATAATCATGCAGTTTAACATTTCTTGAATCTGAAAGTTTTAAGCTCTCATTTTTAGTTTTATATTCACATATAACCTTTTGTATTTTTATTTAATATATGTTTAATATTTTTATTAAGTCCTCCTTGAACCGTATTTTTTGTTCTTTTATGGGTATGATAGAAAATGTTATCAAGTTTTATTTGGATTGATACACTTTTTCTTCATATCGTTTACTGTTATTCTAAAACAACATTGTTTTTTTTATAATTTTAATATAATAATTTGACTCATTACCTTATAATAATGTAAACTTTGTCCAAATACTTATTCTAAAGTCATTTTGTAGTCTATTTAGCCCTGTTTAAACCTTGTAGCCTTAAGAGTAATTTTGGCTTATTTAACTGTAGCATTGACCCAATTATTCATGTGATTATTCTTATTCATAAATATATATTTTTGAATATTACTAGATTTAGTATGTGATCTTTGTGAATTTTAAATTATAAAATTTATCTTCTGCTTGGTTGTGGGGTTCATATCAAATTTGTAAAGTGAATTGAAACCTGTCTATCCATAAGTGTCTATCCTTATCTTCTCATCATTTGAAATTCATGTTGTGTCAAATTGTTGGCACTTGAATCACTAATAACTAATCTAGGTTGTGTTTAAGTCTTGACTCCTTGTGTATTTTCATTTGTGTAATAGATCAAGCGTAACTAGTTGGACCACAATTTTGTAGTGATGTCTTACTTTTGTGTTCACTTGAATTTGTATGACATGTTAGTGTAATTATATTTGTATGTGTAGGAGTTAGTGTATTCATTAGAGTGTAAAAAAAATTGGTGTGGTTTTTTATGTGTCTCAAATGTAAATTGTGAGTATTACATATGTATTTTATGGACCAAAAATCATATTGAGAATACTATTTGTATCTCATTAAGTTTTCTTATAATAATAATTATCATAGTTCAATTAAGATGGCTCCTTTATATGATTTATATGGTCATGTATGTAGAATACCACTGATTTGGGATTGACTTGAGGATATAGTCAGGAGTGGCCCTACCATGTTGGAAGACATAGAACAATAAGTGATTAAGATACATAATCACTTGGAGACTACTAGGGATCAATCGAAGAAGTATGCTGATGCAAAAATAATTTATTGACATTTTAATGTTGATGGTAAAGTTTTCTTGAGGGTGAGACCCAATAAGAGCCCCATCCATAATGGAAAAGGGTAAAAGTTGGCACCTCATTTTGTTGGACCATTTGAGGTCTTGGAGACCATTAGATTGGTAGCTTATAGATTGGCCTTGCCATCTAGACTATCTCATGTTTAAAATATATTTCATGTCTCTATTTTGCATCAGTATGTTGCCAAAATTAATCATGTATTATATTGGATGTCCTTAAAGGTTGAGACCAATAAGGCTATGACTTTAGAGCTTGTTAGGATTTTAGCAAATAGAACACTGACACTTCAAGGTAGAGATCTAGATTGGGTCAAAGTTTAATGGGACAAATGTGATGAATCAACAATTACTTGGGAATAAAATACACCTTCAAGGGTTTGGTATCCTAACCTCCTTCAATGAATTCCAAGTGGAAGTCTACATAAGGGGAGGAGATGTAAGGCCCCATTTTTCATAATTATTAGCTTTGATAAAGATAGCTATGAAATTATGACTTATATGTTCTTATTATTGAATTATGTTGTTAAGTCACATCCAACTGAGATGTACACAAATTTATGAAGGATTTTCATGTTTTAGGAACCATGAGAAAGACCTATTATCAATCATGTTTGGATTTTTTACTTTTGAAAGTATGATTTTTACATTTTATTTATGTAATGTTGCTTTATGAAATTTTATTGTCTATGAGATATATTAACTTAAATCATGTTTGAATCACTGCTTCTAAGTTTATAAAATGGAAAATAATTATGCATTGAACTATATGAAACTATCCTCTTGTATGTTGATATTACATGCATGATTAGTTATGACTAATTGATTAAAATTTCCTTGTTTGATTAATTTTTTTAGCTTTGACTATTAGGTTATAGGAATTTTATGTGGGCAGTAAGTGTGTAGGAATAGGAAAAAGGATAGTGAAGGAAAGAGACTATGCTAATCATGGTTTTATCAATAATAATTTTAAAACCATACTAAGCCCTTATTAAATATTTGGTTACTTAATCCACCACCTAGTAGATGCAACATTTGATTAGTAGCCAACCTTTAATCCTGGTTGGTGGAACTTTTTGTCCCCTGATCTATTGATCTTGAAACCAACGTCTAGAATGTCTAATGGTTGATTATAAAATATTCTTTTTATTGCCTCAGTACTAGGATCAAGTATAAAAATATATAAGGGAGTCTAGGAAGCAACCATAGGAGCATGTGAAGCCACCATGTGCATTAATAGAACATCCCTTAAGGAGGTATGGGTTGGTAAGTAGCTAGTGGTTGGCTGATTTTGAGATGTCTATATATAAAAGGTGATCTCCCTTAGTTTAGGAATTTTTCATTAAAAAAATAATTATACTAAGCATAGGATAAGAATAAGTAGTAGACATGATTAGTTGATTAAGAGAGTTGAGTCTAGACAGGGGAGGATAGTGCGCAGGTAGTCTGAAGGTTGATAGGTGGGCTTCCTTTTAACTTATGTTTTATGATATTTATTTGGAATGAAATGATATATTATTTTCTTGTTCTTCTTGATTTCAGGGGAATAAGACTACTTAGTTTATTATGCCTATTTTATTGTTTGCCCATGGTTGATCATTGGCTGCCATGTAGTGATTTCCTATTTGAGAGCCTTGTAGATATTGTTCCTCCTTAGATGAAATGATTCTTTTTATTTGTTTGTGATCTTGATTAAAGGAGAATAAGACCACTTGGTTTATTTTTCCTATCTTCTCTTCTTTTCATGGCTATACATTAGCTTCCATGTATATATTTAACTAGTTGAGGGCCTAGGAAATATTGTGTTCCTCTATGCTTGACTTGGAAATTTCAACTTTTGCTTTAATTATATTAATGTTGTTGCGACATAATGTAGTGGTTTTCTATGAGCAACATCTTTATTATGTAAGAGTGCCAAGTCCTCTTATGTTTAGCATGGTGGTAGAATGTTTGACCCTCTTGTGAATGTCATGTTAGAATTTTTTAAGCAATCTTATGGTAAGACATGATGGTAGATTTCTTAATCCTTCTATGACTATTGGAAGGAAGAAATAGAGTGAGATATATTATTACTACTCCAATCTATCAATGGTCCTTGTTGTATACACATAATATTTTTAAACTTTTACTAATTATTAACACTTTGTATCTTATAGGAACCTTTTGAGTCTCAATATCTCTGAGGGCATGCCTTAAGGGGTGTACCAAGAAATGGGTAGGTAGACCATTGGTGATTCATAATATTGTTTTTCCTTTTTTCACTGACATCTACACACTCATATCCTAAAAACCATTTATCCTAAGATTATTCTCCTTAGTCCTACCCATTCCTCTCAGTTGTTATGCCTTATCCATCCTTTTCTTGCCTTAACTCCCTTTTGGTCAGTCAGCTATACTAGGTCAAATGGGTCAACCCAGTATAGTTTAAGGGTATTTTTCACTTTATTAGCTTGTTAGCCTTTCAGCAAACCTAGCTTAGACCTAGTGAATTGTCCCTAAAAGCACACTAGGTCAACTAGGTCGACCCTATACATCCAACATTTCTAAGAGGATTTAGGTCAAGATCCACCTTTATATACAAGTTAATTTCCCACCATTTCATAAAATAAGAATTATTAGTGAATAAGTGTGATTGAACATCTACTTAGTGACCATTATACTTGATAAACAAATCTTAAGGTTTCATACTTTCTTTGGAGATACAAAGCTTATCTTGTGGAGAAGTCTTTTGGATGCTTATATAGGTTGTGTAGCCTAAATCTGATTTATCTTGGTTATCCTTACATACCACAACAATCTCTTGTAAAGTACCTTGGCCACGGGAGAGATTGAGGCTCGATGGGTTCATATTCAAAGGTAAGTATTCCTAACTTAATTTCTCCTTTGTAAGAGTAGATAGATAATGCATTTTTATTCTTCTCCCATGTATTAGGATTTTATATACATTAACATGAGTATACATCTTCTAATACATGTTTAGTTTAGTTCTTTTATTATTTATAACCTCCACTTTGTGCCACAAGCTTTGTTGTGTACTATATTAAATTTACATTATTATTATTAGAATAGGTGGATATTTTAAACCTTAGGACTCCATTAGAGTTGTTGTGTGATTGTGTTAGATTGTAGGCTTTGGTCCCCTAATTAGGTCTAATAAATCCCCATATTGGCCATTTTCTCACTTAACAAGTGTAATCCCAAATAGAAGTGTAGGTATGCTCTATCTTATTCGAGCTAGGATTAATTTATAGACATGATGCATTTCCAATTACATACATTATGGTGAACCCAACATGAAACTAACCCTTTTAGAATTTATTTAATTTATTTTCATTCTTTTAGTCATTATTTTGATCATACTAGGTCAACTCTATCAACCTAGTTTTCTGATTTCTATGCATAGGTTTCTAGGAACAAGTAACTGGATCAAACCTATTGACCTAGTTCACTTGTACAATTTTAACACTTTGTAGTTGGTTATTATATAGCTTTATTGATCCTATCAACCTAGTTTGTAGGTTTCTCAAGCATACTTCAAAGTTTTTCATCAACAATCTTTATTCATTACATCTTTGTTCCACCAAGGTTATTTTCTACCTCTCTATTTCTTTCTTTTCATAAATTTTAGTCTTTAAAACTATCCTTGCATAGTCAATTAGATCAACCCTACTAACCCTTAACATTTTTAGACCTTTATTCTATAGTACATGTTTGACCCTATCGATCCTATTTTATATTTTGTATATATAGTGTCAACACTATACCTTGTTTCAAGTTGTAATTAACCTCATATTTTCTAGTAATTAGCTCACACATTTCTTTTCCTATTGCTTGCATGCTTAGAATAGCTCACATAGTCTAATTAGGGGTTTTTTAATTAATCACTTAGTTTCACTATTTCTATTATATTCACACATGACCAAATCATAAAAACATAAATGATCACTTTAACATATGTCTACCCAAGGCCAACCTACTTGGATTTCATCACTAAGGGGGAAGCCAAACTGATGTTCTAGTCAAGTATAAAGTGTGCTTAATGGTATATTTTGGCTAAGAAACTGACACCCTTATCACTATGGTTTATGAAGTGAGGGGGTAGGCCCTAATACCAAGCCTATATCATTGTCACTACAATCCCTTTTAGCCCAAACTACCTGAAACCATCCTTAGATTGCTATCTAGTATCATACTTATAGCTAACTTTCAATCACATTAAAAATCATATCTTAATAATTTAATAAACATTTAGGTTGACAAAATTAGTTAGCTCTTTAATTTTCAAGTTTATTTCTTATTCTTTTCTCAAGTGTGTGTGTAAAATCTTGCATTAGCTAGCATTAGTATAAGGTTTTTTTGTGTGCTTTAATTAGATTGGTTAGTGTTAATCTAATTGACTGTTTATTTCCTTTCATTGCTTATTGATTTTCATTACTTGAAAAATTATCTTATTTCATTTTCACAATCTATTTTTAGCCTTCTTGAATTCCATGTCTATTATACTAGATCGACCCAATTGACCCAATACCTTTTTGTGCCTTTTATACATTATATTGGATTGACTTAGTTGACCCTATATAGTTTTATAAACCCTATTTTTGTGTTAGGTTGACCCAATTGACCCTATACTATTTTAATCACCTTGTTGACCTTTGATTTCTCATCTCTCTTATTTTCCCTTTATCATGGACTTTATGTTGGGAAATGATACTGAATCATAGTCAACAGACATGATGAACTTTACTAATCCTAATAAGGTCTCCCATAGATAGAGTAGGGATACTCTTTTATATGTTATTAATGTTCATATTACCACTCACACAATGAACTATGGGGCCCTTCCAAATACCACTTTATAGCATAATCCTCCTCTTTTCTTAGAAGATCAACCTGAATTAGACTATACTCCCAAAATGCTCTTCTTTATCACTGAATTTCCTTAACATTGAGGAAAGGGTCCTTATACCATTTATAGCCTCATGATTAGTGGTCAAACTAAAGATCCTCATTCATGTACTCCAACATTTAATACTTGATTTGAGGGTACTAATTTCCTAATTCTCAACCTCTTCCTTCAATTTTGAATCCTTTTTATGCCATGACATCTTTTTCTCTAATCTCTTCTACCATCATGCCTAGTATCTCAACTAACATGGCAGGTTCTATATCTAGTGGGCCTCTCATAAGATCCACTATACTTAATTCTTCCACTAGTTCATTGATTTCTACCCAAGGCAATGATGCTTCTAGTGCTTCTTCTTCTCAACCATTCACTAGTCCATCTTTTGCTACACAAGCAAATTTTGCTACTAGTGCCTCACATTCTCATAATTCTTATCAAGCTCATCTCAACATTAATAGTGATACCCAAGCCACTAGTACTAACACAAATACCAATTCTAATGCTTCTAATGTTAATCAAACACATCAAATTTTATTAGAAACTCTCAATCAAATGAATATATTTCAATCTCATAATACAAATCAAATGATGAGAATGTAAAACCACCTTCTTCACCTTCAATCTCATCTAAAAACAATGGATTAGGGCACACATAACCATAATGTTACCCCTCTTGCTCTTCAATATTCTCAAGGCAATCTCATCCTCAACCTCCTTTGGTCAACAAAACCATCAAACATATACAAAATTAACATCTCACTACTCAAATTACCAACATTGATATAGGAGGTATCACACCTACAATTTCTTATAATGGGTCAACCAATCCTACCCTTCACCCCAAAACATTTCAAAATCTTTACAAGGATTGGGTCAAATTAAACACCTTTGATTCTACCAAGCTCCTAGCTAAAACCCTCATAGGTGATGCCTTGGATTAGTACAATCAACTTAAAGCTCATTCCATTTCTAGCTTGGAGGAATTAGTAAATGCTTTAGTGCGAGAATTCCAAACTAATGATCTTCCTAAAAACACTTTGTCCCATTTCATTAACTATAAACAACATGAAAATGAAACTTCCCAATCCTTTGTTAAGAGATGGAAAACTTTGTCAAACAAATGTGAACATAACATGGTTGATGACAATCTTTTTCATCTCTTTACAGATTCTCTCTTCCCTAAATTACAATATTGAGTCCACACTCTTTCTCCATTAACTTTGGAGGAGGATATTGACCAAGATAAATGACAAGATTTTCTAATGCATCAATTTGAGCCACATCAACCTTATACAGGTCTTAATCTCTTATTCAAGAACAAAAACCACAATATCACTAATTATGGTGTTACTGACTCTTATGACACCATTCATAATATTCAAGATATCATTCCTAACACTTTTTTAGAACCAACTTCTTCTCAACAATATACCAATCCTCATTTCTCTTCACCAAATAAAATTAATATCCACAAACCTCTATTCTTAGTTGAATTACTTAAACATCTGCGTAGGCCTCTTCCATGGGAGATTGACCCTACCAATCTTATGAAATCTCGGTATGATCCTAAGAAGTTGTGTTGGTTTCACGCTAGTTGGGGTCATTTTCATGACACCTATAGACAGCTTCATAATTTAATTATGGATTTTCTTCTTGGTCCTAATTTTGATCATGACTCCATTATCCATAAGTGTCAACAAGCCTATGATATTGCTTTCAATGACTATAAATCACATGATAAAACTCAATCCTTGAATCAAGCCAACTCTCACTTAGATATATATAAAGACCCTCTACCTAATCATCAATCAATTCAATATGCTCAAGACAAGCCCATCCCTTCCACCAATAACATATAAAGTCTTGTTGAACTAAATTTTGAAGAGAATTTGGTTAGAATGACTAATATGCGAAGGGTGGAGGCTTTCATTGATTCCCAACCTATCTACACTCCTTCTTATAAGAGATATCATGTTATCCAAGATTCTTTTCCAACTCATTTAAATGAGTTAGGGAAAGGTGACCTTATTAATTTTGATGATCTAAATTACAATTCTCCCTTGGATAACACTTCCCATTCTATTTCTACCACTCTTCCATCATCTTCTAACACTAATTATAATCAAATTTATAGTAACACTTCTTATACCAAATCTCAAAATCAACTTGAACCAACTAATTCATCATCACAACATGATTTACCACCTTATCCTAAACCTTATTCTTATTAACATAAATTTTAATACACTTCAGCTCCTCATTCTGAGGTTCTCCTTATCACTACACACCTATATCTAACAATAGTCTTATGGGTTATGATGAATGGGATCCCATTTATAAACTCAATAATCTCCCATCTCAGATTCTATTCCTTGAGCTTATAAGGAATTCCCCACATCATAGAAACTATTTCATGAAGCTCTTATTCGATATGAATTTCCCTCATCCTCCTCTAGTAGGATGAGAGACCACTTTATCTATATCTTAGGATAGTATAATAAAAAAATGTGAAGAGATGTCTATCAATGTTGATGAAATGATAGAAACTACTCTTTCTTTAAAATTTCATATCATATCTATGATTCCTAATGAGATTATTCTTTGTGTGGATGAATAGGCAATATCCAATTCAATCATGAATTTATTGATGAGGGTTCCATCACATGTGTTACTTCTCTTGATTTAATTAAGACTATTGGATATTTTGAATGAAATATTAAGTCTACATGTAGCAGATGCCAAGGATATGATAGAAGGCAAATGCCTCCTCTAGGTTATATGTGGATTTCCATTACTATCTTACCTATCATCATCCATGTGAAGATGATAATATTTAACTTTCCTCTTTCTTATAACATCTTGTTTGGTAGGCCATGAAATCATTGCATGAGAGGTATTGCTTCCTCCACCTATCAATGCATTGAATTCCCTCATAATGGATCCATTTATAGGAATTAGGGTGACACTAACCCTTGGAATTTCAAACAATTCCAAGGTCGTGGTGTCTAAATATTCTTACTCTTGAGTGTTTACCTAGCATTCCATTTCATGAGTATCAACATTTAAACTTTCCTATCAATTCAACCCAAGGTTACATTAGGCATCCTAAACTCATTGGTAACATTCCTCCTAACCTCTTAGATTCTAATGAGATTAACTTAAAGATTAAAACTTGTGATCTCTCACCTCATCTCATCTTCAACTTCTTGCTTCCTTATATCCTAGTTCTCTCAAACCTCCTTGTGATGACATTCCCATAGTCTTGACTAAGACTAGGCATTCTATTCACCATACTTCCTTGGATGACAAGGTTATTCCTACCTATGTTATTGATCTTCACAACCTAAATTATGATGATGGTTATTCCTTAGATGATCCATTATTAGGTGGTCTTGTACAAGCCCATGATGTTGAGATTGACCATTATTGTTCTTCTTTACTTGAGTTTTTTTGTGCATCTCATCATTTTACTTCACTTATAATTCTTGATTTTTATATTTTTTTCCATTATCATAGGGTAGAGATGACATCAACACCTCTAGTTTATAAAGAGCCACATAAGACTATAAAGGACTTATCGCTTTGCTAGGTGCCTTGACCCTTGTAGTTAGTTTACCCCTGAGATTAGTATAACTCTCCTTAGACCTTCTATAGATCCTGCTCCTCCCTTAATAGAGCCTAATATAGTTGAGCCTTTTCTTTCTCCTACTATAGTTGATCTTATTTTTTCTCCTACCATTAGTAATCTTACCCCTATTTTTTATGTTATCACTCCTTTCATTGAGCCTAGTTCTATTCCTTCCTCATCATCACCCTCCTTTAGTGATGGTTTGCTTCCCTTGCCTAAGATGGATCCTATGCCCACCAAATGGGATGATGAGTGTTCTCTAGCTTCTTCCATTCCTATTATACCTCTTTCTATGAGTGCTTCTCTTAAAATAACTCACATGCATATTTGATGCTTTCATGAGACAAATAATCATTATTCCACCCATTATCGTAAGTTACAAAAATATATTGATACCTTGCATCCTTCTTCCCCATCATCAGACAAAGCCATACCTACCCCAAAGGTACTTCTTAAATATCTACCTAAGTATGGTGAGGTATATTATCTATGGAATCTATGTGGCACCCATCACATCAATCATTGTCATATCCTATAACAACATCTCAAAGATCAACTTATAGCCATTTTTGTACCTTCTATTCCTCCCATAGGTTGTTCCCACAAAAAGGCTTCTCTTTCTTCTCCCATGGATCCACCTCCAGTGGTTTCATCCCCTTTTTTTGTCCTTTCACCACCTTCCATGCCTTTACCTATGATTTCATCACTTGTGGACCTTCCCTCACCTGTGGATCCTTCTCCACCAGTGAGTCTTGCATCACCTATAGATCTCACTCCCATGTATTAGCCTAACCATTATTTGCCTAATTTCCCTCATTAGCATGATCCTTCAAGTATTATTAGTTTTTTAGTTGAGGAGATCAAAAAAGAAATATTTCCTCAGTATTCATTGAAGATTGATGAAACTTTAGCAACAGTGCGTATCCAGCTTCATAGAGACTTATTTTGGTGTATTGAATAATGTGTGTGGATATATTTACTAGTATTTATGAGCACATGCATGGTGATTTCACATTTATATTGTATTAGACATGTGCTCCAATCTTATTTTTATATGTTATATCATTTAACACTATGTTAAATTTCTACTTATCTTATATCATGATCTTACTTGTTTTACTATATCTTACTTATATTATCATTAATGTTTCACATATGGTTGTCTTTTATTTATCACTACTTTCCATTTGTCCCTTGATTTTTTCTCACAAATATCTTTCTTGTATCTTTACGATTGTTTTTCTTTCTTATCCTTATTTTTCATAGATAATTTATCATGGTGATTTGGTTATACCAACCCTATTCCCCTTGGTTATTATCTGCCTTTACCATGTGATCAGTTAACAAACAATCTATCTCATTATTATCTCCTTTTACCAGTCCACTTTGGATTTCCTTTTTCCCTTCTTCCTTTTTTCATAAACTAAGCATATTCATGGTTGTGACTTGAAATCACATGCTAGCTCATTGTCAAGCTTAAGTGTCTTAGTCAATCTTGGTCTTTGATTACTTAGATTCCTATAGCCTTAGCCTATAGCTCATTCATGTGTATCATGATCTCTCTCATGATTTGTCATTCCAAACCCATATGGAGGAGGAATCTTAAAAATCATTCAAATAAACTTAAAATCCAAATCATTTAAACAAAATTCAATGATATCAAAAGGCAAAAATATTCTTAAAATTTAATCACACTAAAAGACATGATTCAAAGAATATATCCTTCTTCTATTCAAATCTAAAACTCCATAGTTGGACTCAAGGTAGAGCTAAGGTCCTTTGGGGTATGGTAGGCTAGTAGATTAGAAGAGGAAAATATGGAAAATCTTTTAGTGTTACCTACTTTCTCATGCAAGTACCCAATCTTTGCAATAAACTGACAGATCTATAAGGGGTCTTGAAGAATGGAGAACATGTCATGGGAAGGTAGGTACATTTTAATTTTCCTTGTACCAATCTACCTTCATGAGTTGATCTTAGTAGCATGCTTATTTTCCTACAAAGTTTTGTGTCTATAGTGAATATGTTTCCTTTATACATAGATGACCACTAGTCACTTAGTGGCTTCTCATGTCCTTAGTATGCCTCTTTCCTCCTAAGTTATTTTCATAAGATGCCTAAGTCTTGATTTTACACTCTTTTTTCACTCCTTATATCTCTTATATTTCCTCTTGAGAAATATTGTTTTATCTACTTATCACTCCCCTTGGAATTTCATTTATGAGTTGTGTAAAATCACAAATAGGACATAACATTCCTCACAAATTATCATATTTTCCTTCTTATTACCCACATACTTTTATTACCTAATCTCCTTATTTATTCCACCCTAGTGGTGTTCTCTTTGTCAAGTTGTAGTGTAAGACCATGGATAGGACCCGACCCTCCTCACAAAATTTTCCAATACCCAAGTCACCATCCAAATTACATGTGTCAGATTTGAGATAAGATTTGATCAATTATGAAGTTACATGTCATTTTACATGCTTCACATATTGATTTAGTGTGTTTTATGCTTACTTAATTTTCTTTTGCCTTTTTATCTTCTTATTTTTTGAGTGTGTGTAAGATTTCAACTGTTTCTTGAATTTTTCATACTTCCCATCGTGAATTAGTATGACCAATTTAAGACCAAAATTTTACAATTTTATTTTTTATTTCATACTTCCTAACATGATTTAATATGATTTATTGACTTAATTAATTTGTTTTTATTACCATTTATGCCATTTTACATACCTTCCATTTTTATTACATTATTTTCATACTTCCCAATGTGATATTAGTATGATTCTACTTGTTTTAATTTGGTGAAAAAATATTTCACATTAGTTTAAGAACAAAATTCTCTTTACCATCTTGTTTTACCATCCCTTGGTTATTTCTACTTAGTCATTTTCTTGTTATTACACATTGCCCAACTTGAAATAGTGTGTATTACATTTTTGATTGATTATATTTTACCAAATCTTTTTTCTTGTTTATTTTCCATGTATGTGTCCTACATACTGCTAGAAAAGGAACCACATCTCATATATTTCCTATAACATATACAACAAAGATAAATACATGTGATAGAAAGAAATATATCCAAAGCATCCACAAGCACAACCATCATAATGACAAGATCCAGATACAACAACAATATACTAAAATGATCCACAGAGAGAGAGAGAGAGAGAGAGAGAGAGAGAGAGATGCATACATATATACATACATGCATGAAAACATACATACATACATAAACACATACATACATATATACATATATATATATACATATATATATATATACATACATATATATATATACATACATATATATATACATACATATATAGATATATATATATATATATATACATACATATATATATATATATATACATACATATATATATATATACATACATATATATATATATATACATACATATATATATATATATACATACATATATATATATACATATACATATATACGTATATATATATATATATACATACATATATACATATATATATATACATACATATATATATATACATACATATATATATATATGTATATATATATATATATCATGAATTTGATACAACAAATACGACCACATACCATGTTCTAGTTCTATGGTTGGGACCCATCTAATCTATCTCATGGCCTAGCCACACTATCTATAGAGGCCTCAGTCTGACTCCTCTAAATAATATGTTGTAAGGAATCCATCCAAGATCTCAATCCCTTTACCTATTCTTACAAGTGCATTACCTACATCTATGACTCTACCAGCTGGGTCTAGATCTCTATCATCTGTGCTACTATAGCCAAATGCATAACTCTCTCATCTAATAGGGCTTATCATGCCTATATATACCCTACACCTATCACTACTAGTGGTTATATCCTCTATCTCTATTCTCGTATCTACCTCATTGCCTCTGTAGCTAATCTAAACTAGCTCCCTTAAACTGGGGCAAATGGTACACTTAGATCCTCTAGTGTCATGGGGTTGTATGGCTATAAAGTCTCATCTAGGATGCCATGGAGTGTTAACCTCATTAAGGACCTCCATATCTCCTCCTCATCCTTAGCTACACCTAAAAAATCCAACAAGATGGATATTTGATCACTGTTATATCTCAAAATATCTATCTATTTCTATTTTCTAAAATAATAACTTAAAGTAATAATATTTAATTATCTTTTTACCTCTCTATGTCTTGATTACTATGGTATCACCATTTGTACAACTACCTAACATAGTATCCCCATCTGCATGACCTCCTAGCACCTCCTTTGTAGGTCACCTCTTCAGCTCAAACCTGGCTATCATAGCTTGTGTCCATCTCAACTTGTGTTTGAGTGGTCTCTAAGTCATCTCCTTTGGCTTACCTATAGGGTCATTCAAGATGCCAATAGTCTCCACTCTCTCCTACTCCTCCTACCTCCATTGACACTATGTCCGTAATGGTCACTACTCATATCACTGTAGAGCTGATAGTGGTATATATGGTATCTCTTCCTCTACATCCCTATCCTCCTACTCAACCCCTCATCGTGACCAACCAATCCATGGTCACTCTCAATGTGGCCTCAGTGTCAGCCTCACCACTAGTGGCCCTAGTTCTCTCCTCCTCCATGGATCCCTCACATGATAAACCCATTACTCAAGCATCAATATCAATATTACTAGATAAGGCAATCCCATCTATCATAGTACTTGTGCCACTATATGTGTCTTCTCCACCAAAAATAGTGTTTAACCACCTCTATCCTCACTATCACTGGTGCAACTATGTCCTAACTTACCTACATAACTGATATGTGCTCATTTGGTTACCACACTATGTTTTCATGTATCATTGACTACAATGTTGATATGTGGGGCATGGCCCATGCTACATGGTCCTCCTTCCATATTCATACTTGAGGAAACCTATCATCAACCACATGGGGAAACCCAGTTGAGCAGTACATAAGAAACCTCTCATATATCTAATCTATCAATAATATGATTAGTTTCATGGTCTTTTTCCCTCTAACCAACATCTTGTACATATCATATACTAGCTAGACCTAGATGACATAACCTAGGCCATATAAAACTCACTCCTCCAAGATCATCTTGCTCAAGGCTACCGCAAATAGTGGTACCATACCAACTAACTTATGACATAGCACCTAATATATTACAAGTATTATCACAACCTTCCATATATATAGAATATATGATATATAAACATCAAACATGCTAAATTTCTTACCTGGTAATATCATCTGTAATCCTCTAGCCCATATGGCTAAGGTTCTCATCTCCTTTAGGTTGTTTAGTATCCCTATGATCACCTACGCTCCTACTATAGGTATCCCCAGGATGGCATGGAAATCCTCTAGCAAGATACCCACCTCTATTGTATCCCTATCCACCTCTTATCTAAAGGTGTTAGTCAATTATTCACAATAATTGAGGAACATGACTAACATATCAACACTAAGGGGGTTCTAACACATATCAACTATATTGCCTAGACCTACAGATCCTAGTTTAGCCCAATCTCCATATGAAAACCTATTTAAATTTTTTGATAGCCATACCGCATCCACAAGTATTCATAATCTATGTTGTCCTTGCACCTAATAAATAACAAATGATGTATCAATTCTTCCATGTCATGAATAGTCAAAATACATTCTTTTCACATTTTTACAATAAAAACAAGTCTACATTGATTTATTTTATTCTCTTTATCAAAATTTTAGCCTACTTGATCATTCTTAACATTACTTGGTCATTTTTGGCCATTATATCCCTCTTTTGGCCTTTGGCATGCTTTTTTGTATCATTCTAGTTGACTCAAAAATCTAAATCAACCCCCTTCTCTTCCCCTCTCTAGTGTCGAGTTTCCATTTTGGACCTTTCAGATCACTTAGCAATTCCAAACTAAGCCATTATCTTACAAAATGTATAGGGTCAACCCATACCTACTGGGTTAGCTCTATGGATTTTTCTCATTTCTAGCCTATTGGGTTGATTGGGTCAACCTAGTGCTTTTTTCCTGTTGACCCCTTGCATTTACCCCAAAAAATGCAATTTTCTTACTTTCTTCCTAAACCTTATAAAACGATTTTACATCTTCCTATTTACTACCCTAAAATCTAATTTTGCCTCATTGTGACATATAAAAATGCCTAAAATTCAAAATTACTAAAAATAAACTTAATTTAATACAAATTTCAAAAACTGGTTTAAATTTCATAGATACATACATGTAGAGCACTTGTCACCTCTAGAGCCTCTCCCTATCTAGCCTATCATCTCCTCACCATCCTAAATTTTTTTATCTCCAGATCTCTCTTTTATCTCCTTCATAAATCAAAATAAAAAATGACTTATCTTTTTACCTATTTTAAAACCTCTTTTAGCAATTCAAAATCTTTCAATTATTATCCTGTAGATTCCTTGTTTTGTCTATATCTTTGTTTTTACTCATCTATTTTACAAGCCATAAAATGTGTTAGATTCATAATTAAATGGAGATTATTTTCCATTATCATATGCTTATCTTCCAAATTTTTTATTTTTTGTTATTTTTTGCACTAACTTCTATAGGTTCATCTCATGTTCTCTAAATTTTACACATTCACATTTATTACAGTCTACTTCTTTATCTATGGTAATAAGGTAAGTAAAGGTATGCATTTTTAAATTCAATCCTTTCATTTATCTTATTTTATACTTACTTCACTTTACTTAGCATCAATGTTGTGTGTTATCATGTTCTATCTCAAAGCACCATTCTGTGTTACACTTACGTGACATGTGAAGAGCTTCGAGTGGGGAATATGTATACACATAATATTTTAAAACTTTTATTGATTATTGATAATTTGTATCTTGTAGTAACCTATCAAGTATCAATCTCTCTAAGAGCATGCCTTAAGGGGTGCACCAAGAAAGGGGTGGGTAGACCATTGGTGCTTCGTAAGATTATTGTTCCTTTTTCCACTTGCCATCTACACACTCATTTCCTAAAAAAAATTTACCCAAAGCTTATTATCCTTAGTCCTACCCATTACTCTCAATTTTCATGCCTTATCTATCCTTTTCTTACCTTGAATCCCTTTTGGTCAGTTGGTTATATTAGGTCGACCTAGTATAGTTTAAGGGTATTTTTTACTTTCTTAGCTTGTAAGTCTTTTAGCCGACCTAGCTCAGACCTAATGAATTGTCCCAAAAAAATCACTAGGTCAATTGGGTTGACCCTATATAATCAACATTTTTGGGAGGATTTAGGGCAAGATCTACTTATATATAAGTTAATTTCCCACCATTTCATAAGATAATAATTATTAGTGAAGAAGTGTGAGTGAACATCTAATTATTGACCATTATAATTAAGGAATAAAGATTAGGTTTCCATACTTTCTTTAGAGATATGTATCTTATTTTATGAAGAAGTCTTTCAAATGCTTAGATAGGTTGTGTAGCCTAGATGTAATTTATCTTGGTTATCCCTACATACCACAACAATCTCTTACAAAACACCTTGGCCAAGGGAGAGATTGAGGCTTGATGGGTTCATATTTAAAGGTAAGTATTTCTAATTTTATTTCTCCTTTGTAAGAGTAGATAGATAATTCATTTGTATTATTTTCCTATGTATTAGGACTCCATATATAGTGGTGTGAGTATATCTCTATTGATGCATGTTTAGTTTAGTTGTTTTATTGTTTCTAACCCCCACTTTGTGCCACAAGATTTGGTGTGCACTATATTAGATTTACTTTATTTTTATTAGAATAGGTGAATGTTGTAAACCTTAGGACTATATTAGGGTTATTGTGAAATTTTTTTAGACTATAGGCTTTGGAACCCTTCCTAGCATGATATGTTGTGATAAGTGATCTTGTAATTAGGTCTAGTGGATCCCTATATTGGTCATGTTCTTGCTTAATAAGTGTATTCCCAATAGAAAGTGTAAGTATGATCTTTCTTCTCTGATCTAGGATTGATTTATATATGTGATGTATTTATGATTATATACACTTGTTATGTTATAATCCCTTACCTTCTAATATTATATTCATGAATGTTTTGCTTGACTTAAATGATCATTTGAATGCTTTTTTACTTTATATTTGGGACTAGAAGTCTCTTTGGGTAAGAAATAAGAATAGGACTATAGTTGTTGAATGGTCAATCCCTTGTGTCAAGATAAAATTGATTAGATATATGCTCATGAATTTACCAAGTGATATAAATATGCTTATACTTGGAAGTTTCAAGCTCGAGGGTGTCTAGAGTAGTAGCTTGATGATGACAAAAGGTTGAGTGGTGAGAATTATTTACAATGGCCAATAGGTACTTGAAAGTGGATGTATAATGTCATTGAATATTTCTTGGCCCTTCTACACTTGATCAAAATGGAAGAAGTATCTCTCATTTTTTATAAAATATGAATGAATATTTTACATTACTAATGTTGTAGCAACCAATTTGCTTTTAATTTTCTTGTTAAAAATAAACTTTGGATGATATTACAACTATGAAATAAGACATTTAATTCTATTTATTTAAACCTTAGTGTAAATTTGAGATGTAATTATTTATGAATACTTGATTTATAATATCTTGGGACGAGTCATACATGTATCAAAGTCTTTATCCTTTGAGGCACTTTCAAATGTATAAATAGGTTGATTTTCTTTATTATTTATTTGTCATGATCAACTTATCTATTAAGATTTATGTATTTCTATTTATCTAAATGAGAAGAGTTGATGGAATTGAACTTATCTAAAAATAAGTGGAACTTAGATAAATAGCTATGATATTGTTATTGAAAATAAAAATTCAGCTTGTTGAAAATAATTAAACACTAGTGCTTTCTAGTATAGTTATGCTAGTAATGAATAAATACTTATGTTGTCTTTGTGTCGAACCTTTTTAGAAAAGGAGTCATAATTGGTTATGATCATTTTCATTCAAACCCTTGGGAAGAATTCATTTTTTTAATAAAACTCTTAGGATTTATGACTTTACTAATAAATGACTATGAGTTATTTGATTAAATCTTTGTTGAGAACAATCTCTATATTCTACATAGTTTTTTACTTTAAATCTATATGGTTTAATGATTGAGTTAATACTATGCTAAGATGAGTATAAATCATATGTTTAACAATAGATTATTATTGTAATAACAATATAAATAGTTTGTTGAATCTATTGACATCATTTTAGATTGAAAGGTTGTCTATAAAGGAATCCCTTAGGCTTCTACAATTGAATTTTTTACTTATTTTATGCCTTCCTAACAACTAGGTAGTTTAATAAAAATGAGAAAGTTTTATTAAGCTTAGATCTTCTATGTTGACTTTATCTAGGTTACAACCTTAGTTGGTTGAATGTTTCTTTTCCTTAGCATATTTAGAGTTGACCTCTCATATTGCATAAATTTTTTAGAGCCCTTGAGTTTATCCAAGTTTAGCAAAGTGGATAAGTATTTTAATTAGCATAATTTTCCTAAGAGTTTTTCTGCCCTATCTTTTGTTATAAGCCAATTAAAATTTGTAAATGAGTCTAAGTAGTTAGAAATTTTATTTAAAATAAAAGTTCTAAATATTTATAATTTTTTATTTCACTATTTAGTCATAAAGATAGTTATTGTGATTATTTGAAATAATTATCACTAACACAAGTTATGTTAGTTTAGAACTCACAAAAATAAAGTTCACGAAATTCTTAGACTATGTCATCAGATGGAAGTTGTCAGAGGTTTTGTCATAACTTGGTCAAAGCAAAGATGCCAACAAAAATCTTGAAGACCCATATTTTTATTTCAACTTTTACCTTAACTAAATTTTGGGATTTTTAAAAGTTGGTATCCCCATAGCTTGAAGGATTAGCTAAAAGGTTAAGCCTCTAATGACCTAGAGTTTCATGGAACTACCAAGTGGCAATGTCTAAGAGTATAAAATATTGGAGGGACTAAGTCATTGGGGTTAATAACTCAATGCTTATGCATTATTCATATTTGA
Source organism: Torreya grandis (assembly GCA_037957365.1). Lineage (NCBI taxonomy): Eukaryota > Viridiplantae > Streptophyta > Pinopsida > Cupressales > Taxaceae > Torreya > Torreya grandis. The sequence goes on along the minus strand of JARHVA010000813.1, from coordinate 1,121,627 downwards.
GTAAGTCAATGTCCTAAGGGATTATGCCTTTGATTTTGAGGTCCTTTGCTTTAACTTTGCTTCAGTCTATTTTTATGACTTTGATGAATGGTTCAAAGGAAGCCATATGTTGACATCTCGCTAAACTAAGAGTGTTGATGTCATGATAAATTATATGTTAATCATTCATTCTCATGGGAAAGTAGGAATTTTCCATGTGGCATCATCTTGGCACCCTAAGAACTCAAAGAGGACCATGTAAATTGTGAAACATCCAAGTTAACAGGAAAGTGGGATGTTGTAATGTTGCATCATCCCATCAACCCTCAAATATGGAGATGAGCACATAGGGTGATCAAAAGGCCTAGATCATAGAAGGATTATCCAATAGGGATTAATATCCCAATACCTCTGTAGTGCTAGTGATGTAGGAAATTTCCAAGTGGTAGTGCCTAATGCACTAGAAATTTAAGCTTGAGAAGACTTAAGGTGGACATGTGGAATCTGTTAACTTAAGAAACTACCTAGTAGAAATTTTGTGGTCATCTTCACATCATTAAAATACATCCTCCATGGCATAATCTCATGAAATCATCCTGAGTAATACAAAAATAAATTATGACTATGCGATTTTGAATTATTAGCTTGCATCTATTAAAGTCTCATGTGAGTGGTAATTATGTTTTAGTGATTGAATATATATTTTTATCTATCCATAATCATAGGTGTTATTTTTGGTTTTATTTTTTGTCATACTTATTTTTAGAGTAAAAAATAGACATGACATTTTGGTATTAGAGTCTAGTTTACAACACTGGGAGCTCTAGGAATTTTAATTGTTTTTGGCTTTCTAGTTTCCACATGTTTTTTAATGACTTTCTTGCTAGCATGTATAATGAGAGGAAAAAATTGAACACATCATGGTGAGGATCCCATTTTGGATAATGAGCCTCCCAATCACTAGGGAATAAAAAAATAGGACAACAACTCCTTTTAACCATGTAATAGATGCAGGACATCTTGTAGGAGATATTTCCTATAATTCAACATTAAATATAAAGGCACTCTCCACAACATTACTAGGATGATGAAGACTCATTTGAAAGATAAAGAGAGAGATATAGGAGTCCTCCCCATCACAATTTAAAGGGTTATAGAGATTTGCATCACCATGGTGAATGATAAGAGACATGAGAATTAGACCATTCTCCTAGACCTATGTTTAGAGATTTAATGAAATATTTTATCAAGCTACACCCTCCTACTTTTGATGGTACACAATAAGGATTTACCATAGAAGATTGTTTGCCAAGCATGAGAGGATGTTTTACCTTGTATTATTTTAAATATAATGGGAATGTATATTTGGTTACCCATCTTCTTAAATATGTAACAAAGATGTGGTGGGAAGGAGAGGAGTAGAAGCTCCACTTGACACCATCTTCCCTCACTTAGGAATTATTTGAGGTGCATTTCAGAGCATGCTACCTATCCCCTCATTATGTTAAAATAAGGTGGATTAATTTCATGACCTTTGAAAAGGGAGTGGCATAGTGGCACCATATGAGTATCATTTCCTAGATTTTATTAGATATTTGAAAGTTTACATGGATGAGACAATCTAAGTGAATAGGTTCATTAGAGTCCTAAATTTAGAATTGGATGGTACAATATGCATTTTAGATCCTAAAAACTTAGTAATAACTATTCAAAAGGCTTACTTGTCCAAGGAATCTCATGGAAATACTTAGGATGCAAAAGAAAAACTTCATGGAAAATTGCAATCTCAATGCGACTCAAGGTCACAAAGTGCACAACCTGCACCTAGAGAAGGTTGGAAGATAACTCAACCCAACTTTAGGCCCCATTAGCAACAAAATAAAGAGAGTAAACACTATGTATATAGATGGATAATAAATTATTTAAATCAATACTACCATAGGTGAGGTGATGCTAGACATCAAGAGCATCAATAGTCTAGGACTGCACGAACCCAATAGTCTGAGCAAATAATACCATCAGGGTCAACTACTTCTTTCAGACCTAGAGCAACTAGATCCCCCTCAAGGAGAGACTAGTGGAAGGATACATATTTCACATGTGGATATATATATCATTATTCATGATATTATCCTTTTGGACCATTATCTTCCAGCAAGTAGAAGGCCTTAATGTTAGAGTGGACACTAGGTGATGTAGGTCAAGAACATATGATTTATGTAGTAATGAATGATCATCAAGTTGAGCACCAAGTGATGGATATAGAGAACTTAGGTATTATCTAAATAAATTAAATTTTAGGTTTTTTGATTCAATATGTTTAGACTCCTTTATTTATCCTTTTATTGTGGATCATTGTGGGTTGGTGGCTATTAGGCAGTTACAAAGTTGGGTGATTGAATTAGCCTTTTAGGCCAAGATGTCCATTAGCTATTTGGTGAGTATTTGTGTATTATACCTTTATTTATTCTCCTATATAATGCACTTTCACATTATTACCTTACGTGACTATGGCATTTTATTAGGTATGGATTGGCTTCTAGCTCATAAATCAAAGTTAGATTGCCATGACATGGTTATCAACTATGAAGATGACCTTGAGATGCTTATGGTAATATGTGGAGTCAAGAGACATGTTTAAATTCACATGGTCACTAAAATTAAAATAAATAAGAGTGTAAGGAAAGGTTTTCAATTATTTTTTATCATGATCAGTGATAGTTTGGATGAGTCAGTGAAGGCTTCTCTAGATGACCATCGTATTCTATAGGAATTTCCTTATGTGTTTCTAAATAGATTGTTTGGTATACCTCCATAATAGATTTATTTCATAATTGAATTGATACCTAAGGTTTATCCCATCTCAAATCACCATATAGATAGACCAACCCAAATTTTTTTGAACTCAGGTTATATCTTGATAAACTCTTGGAGAAAGGTAGTGTGTTCCCATGGGGAGCACCTATCACCTTCATAAAGAAAAAAGATGGGTACATTAAATTTTGCATATATTATCACAAAATGAATAAGGTAAATAATAATAATCATTATACCTTACCTATAATTAATGATTGTTTAATAAAATATGGCAATCCAAGGTGTTCTCCAAGATTGATTTGAAATATGGATACCATCAGTTGTGTGTCACAGAGCTTGATATTCATAAGACTATGTTTTAGATGCAGTATGGGCATTATGAATTTTTAGTTGTACTATTTTGGTTGATTAATTCCATATAATTATTCATGAGTCTAATGAATAGAGTTTTTCATACCTTCTTAGACCAATTTATACTATTTTTTCTTGATTAAATTATGATTTACTCACAAAATGAAGAAGAGCATGAGGAACATTTGAGGTAGGTACTATAGTTTTAAGAGAAAACTAATTATTTGAAAACTTAGAGAAGTGCATGTTTACATAGATAAAGGTGTAATTTATTGGGCACATCATTTTAGAATATAGAATCTCTGCATATCCTTTCAAGATTCATTCTATTATGGAATGGCCAACACCCTTTAGTGTTACAAAAGTTCACAAATTCATGGGATTGGAAGGATATTATAGATGCTTTGTATATAATTTATCTCACATTAGGAATACAATAACTTCACTTCAAAAAAAGGGAAGAAGTCTATTTGGATAGCAAGGTGTGAGGAAGCTTTTCAAATTTTGAAAGAGCAACTCATTAGTACACCAATTTTAGTTGTACCTAATCCTATGGGAGAATTACTTATTTGAACTGAGGCATTAAAGGAAGGATTAAGAGTTGTACTCATGTAAGAAGGTAGAGTTATTTCATATGAATATCATAAACTCAAAGATTATGGGATGAGATACCCCATGTATGATATGAAATTTATAGATATCATTCATGTTTGCTTAAGATGGTGACATTTTTTGATTGGTCATCATTTTTTTTTAAAGATAGATCATTTGATTTGCAACATATATTTAATCATCCCATCCTCAATTCATGTCAAAGGTGTTGAATGGAAGAATTGTTTGAATATGACTATGAAATTTTGTATATCAAAGGAAAGGAAAATATAGTTGTTGATGTATTGAGTAGAAGATGTCATGAGTTGGATTCATTGAGTTTGTAAAATGACTTAAGAATTCAAATTTTGAATAAACTTACAAAGTATAACCTCTGTAAATAAGTAAGATAGCTATTGGATTCTATTATGAATATGAAAGATGAATTTCAAGGCTATTCTCTTGATCTTAATGGTTTATTTTTCCATAAAAGATGTATTTATGTTCCTTTAGTTGGTGGCTTGTATGAATTAATTATGTCTAAGTTTCATTGAGCTCATTACCAAGTGCACCCTAGAGTTAATAAAATGAATGTTGTATGACATTGATAATTTTATAGCTTGTTGTCTAGAGTGCTTGAGGATAAAGGATGAGCATCAACATCCAATAGGATTGTTATATCCTTGTGAAATTTTGGAATGGAAGTTGAACACTATTTCCATGGATTTTACTATAGTATTTCCTACCTTGACTTATCATCATGATGTAATCATGGTAGCAGTGTATAAGTTGACCTAAGTAGTGCACATTTCTATCACGAAGGCCACTTACAATGCCAATTTAGTGGCAAAGGTCTTTTTGGATGATATTATAAGATTATATGGGATTCCTTGTAAAATTATTTTAGATCAAGATATAGTATATACCTCACTTCTAGACTTCCTTGTAGAAGGAATTGGGTACTTAGCTTAATTTTAGCACTTCCTACCATCCTAACACTGATGGAGAAATTGAGAGATTCAATTAGGTTTTAGAATACATGTTGTTCATGTATGTTATGGACAAGAAATCATATTGAGAAGACTATTTCTATCTTATTGATTTTACTTATAATAATAACTATCATAATTCAATTAAGATGGCACTTTTCTAGGATTTGTATGGTCCTGCATTTAGAACCCCACTAAGTGGGGACTGAATTAAAAATAGAGTCATGATTGTCCCTTCCATGTTAGAAGACATAGAGTGTCAAGTGATTAATATACAACACTTTAAGATTATCAAGGAATGGTAGAAAAAGTATGCTAATGAAAAAAGAATTGATCTAAATTTTAATGTTGGTGGTAAAATTTTAATGCGGGTGAGACCCAACAAGAGCCCCATCAATTATGGAAAGTGGTCAAAGTTGGCATCTATTTTTTTGGAATATTTGAGGTCTTAGATACCATTGACCTGATATTTTATAGACTAGCATTACCATCTATCCTATCTCATGTTCATAATGTATTTTATGTCTCTATTTTATTTTAGTATGTTTCTGACATTGCTTATGTATTGGATTAGATGGACTTGTAAGTCAAGATTGATGGGTCTATGACTTTGGATCTTGTTAGGATTTTAGTGTGCAGGGAAATAGAACTTCAAGGTAAAGACCTATGTCAAGTCAAGGTCCAATGGGATAAATATGATGAATCATCAACTACTTGGGAAGATGCTTCACCTTTGAGGGTCTGGTATCATCATATATTTTAGTGACTTCTAAGCATAAGTCTACATAAGTGAAGGGGAATGTAAGGCCCCATTTTTCATAGTGCTTATATTTGACAAAGATAACTATGAAATTATGACTTATATGTTCTGATTCTTAAATTATGTTTTAAAGTCACATCCAACTGAGATGTGCAAGGATTTATAAAGGGTTTTCATGTGTTGGGAACCATTACAAATACTTATTATCAATCATGTTAATATTTGTTACTTTTGAAAGTATGATGGTTATGTTTTAGTTATGTAATGTTTCTTTATGAAATTTGATTATGTCTATGAGATATATTGACTTAAATCATGTTGAGTCACTACTTTTAAGTTTATGAAATGACAACTACTTATGCGATGAATCACATGAAATTATCCTCATGTATGTTGATATTCCATGCATGATTGTGTATGATTAATTGATTTAAATTCCCTTATTTGAATAAATTATGTAGCTTCAGCTATTAGGTTAGAGGAATTTGATGTGTGCATCAAGTGTGTAGGAATAAGAAAAGCATAAATGAAGGAAAGAGACTACACCAAGCATACTTATATCACTAATCAATTTTAAATAATCTTAAACCCTTGATAAATATTTGGTTACTTAGTCTGCCACCTAGTAGATATAGCATCTGATTGGCAGTTGTCCTTTAAGCCTAGTTGGTGGAACTTATTATCTCCTAACATAATTATATTAAATCCAATGCCTAGAATATCTAGTGGTCAATTAGCAGATCTTCCTTTGATTTTATTAAACTAGGATCAATTGGGAAAATTAGTAAGGGAGTTTGGGAATCAACCACAGGAGCATGAAAAGATGCCATGTGCCTTAAATGGAATATGGGAAAGAACATCACTTAAGGAGGTATGGGTTGACAAGTAGTAAGTGGTTGTCTTATTCGCATATGTTTATATATAAAATTTGAGCTCCCTTACTTTAGGACTTTTTCCATTTTGAAAATAAAAAGACTAAACATAGGAGAAGGAAAAGCAATAGATTGGATCAATTGGTTATGAGAGTTGAGTCTAGATAGCTGGAGGATAGTGCCTATGTAGTTTGAATGTTTATAAGTGGGATTCCTTTTAACTTATGTTTTCTACTATTCATTTCAAATGAAATGATATATTATTTGCTTATTATTCTTTCTTTTAGTGGAATAAGACTACTTGGTTTATTTTGCTTATTTATTGTTTGCCCATGGTTGAGCATTGGCCACCATGTTGTGCTTTCCTATTTGAGGGCCTTATAAACATTGTTCTTCTATAGTTAGGATGAAATGATTCTATTGTTTTGTTTTTGCCTTTGCTTAAAGTAAAATAAGACCACTTGGTTTAATTTTCTTATATTTTCATCTTTCCATGGTTGTGCATTAAATGCCATGCAGTTTTTTATCTAGTTGAGGGCCCAAGAGAGATTGTGTTCGTCCTTGCTTAACTTGGATGTTTCATCTTTTACTCAAAATATATTAATGTTATTTTGAGATAATGAAAAGGTGGTCTATGAGTAACATCTTCACAGTGGAATAATAGTAAGCCCTCCTATATTGGACATGGTGGTAGAATGCTTGACCCTCCTATGAATGTCACAGTAGAATTTGTTAAGCCCTCTCATGATGAGACATGATGATAGATTAATTAACCCTACCATGACTATTGGAAGGAAGAAATAAAGTGATATATCCTCTTTCTACTCTAATATTTTGGTGGGCCTTATTATGTTATAATCCCTTGCCTATTATTATTATATTCAATAATTTTGTACTTCACTTGAATTATCATTTGAATGCTTGTTTGATTTGTATTTGGGACTAGAAGTCTATTTGGGTAAGAACATAGAATATGATTGTAGGTTTTACATGGTCATTCCCTTTTGTTAAGATACCCTTGCTAAGATATCCACCCTTAACCTTACCAAGTGATATAAACATGCTCAGAGCTAGAAGTCTTGAGTTTGGGGGTGTCTAGAGTAGCAGTTTGATAATGAAAAAAGGTTGCGTGGTGAATCTTTCTTATAATGGCCAATAGGTTCTCGGTTAAGGATGTGGAACATAATTTAATACTTCTTATTCCTTTTAAACTTGATCAAACTGAAAGAATTATCTCTGATTTATGATAAAATATGTATGAATATGTTGTATTGTTAATAATGTAGCAACCAACCTTATTTTAATCTTCTTTTTAAATATAAATTTTGAATGATATTCTTATAGAGTGAAAATTTGAGAAATGAAATTTGATTATGCAATTGATATCAACAATTCTCAAATCTACAATCGAAAATTAAAATTAAGAACCATTAGATCAAAATGCAAGAAAAATAGACATTAAAAATAACATTCAAATCTAAATCTAAGTGTTTACTATCAAGATTCAAACAAAAAGAGACTAAGTGATTATGAATTGAGATTTGATTGCTTATAATAGAATCAGATTATGGACAACATGATGTTGGCTTGAAGACTTGATAAATGATAACATGGATTGATTATATTGGAATGGAGGTCTTATGGATTCATCTATTGGTATTGGCCATGGAGGATGGTTTAGTTTAAATAGGCCATGGAGGGAAAATCAATGGCCAATATTCAAAGTTGAGTTAGGAGGATTATCTAATGAATTAAAAATTTGTTAGATGATTCTATAAGAGGGAAGATTATAGAGGTAGAGTCCTCTAAAATATATTTAGAATTATGATCATGATTAATGGTAGATTAGTCACGTGATTAGGGGGTTCTAGAGAATCTAGGGGGTATGCTTATAGGAAAGCCTAAAAGTAGGTAGGTAGGTGGGTTATGGGAATTTTAAATTCCTAAATAATGGATAAATGGTATTAGTTAGTAAATAATGGGGATTAAGTGGATTAATTGATTTATGGGATGAGGTATAAGGTTAATAGAAGAAGACTAATGGAAAGGGGCATTAGACAAAAGACTATGAGGATTAGTAAGGATGATTTAGATAATATTAGATGTGATTAGTGATCATAAGATGAAATTAGCAAAGTTAGTGTTGACTACTACTAATAATAGTGATGATAAACAAAGTGAGCCAATTTAGGTGCATACATTTTTCCCTTCTTTGAAATGTCATTGAAAGTGGATGATGAAGGAGAAATGGTCTTTCAAAGATAAACTATTACATAGATGAATGTTAGTAGATGATGCCCACTTAAGGGGACATGTGAGGAAGAATGAGATAAATGGCCACTCAAAAGAGGAAGTGAGGGGTGTGATGAATAGATAAGGGGATGGGATGTGATATATAAGATAAAAGATGAAGAAGATGAACTTTAGATGATAAATAAACTACCAAGTGATGATTCCCTTAGCAAATACATATGCATAGAGAGTGTTAATGACTATGTAATGGTTGTCGACACATCCCAAGGTGGAATTAACTATAATGTGATGATGATAAGACAAATGGCCATATTTTTTTGATATATCCCAAGTAAGGATGCATGCATGGGAGATAATTGGGCCAAAATAATACTGATGATTTGATAAGACTAATGATGAGTGTAACTCAAAGCTAAATTTGATTAATATGATGAAAGAGATGAGAGAGAATAAAATGATATAATTGAGTGACCAAAAAATGAAGGGGAAGAATTGGTTAGTGTGATGCATCAAATCAATGAGACATAATGTGATTAATAGTGAAGATGCCCCTAACAAAAACACATGTAAGGGAGTGATAGATAATAATAAAGTTATAGTCCTGATCATGCCCTAATTGAGGGAGGAAGCCATAATATTTAAATGATGAATTGACCAATTAGTGATAATAGATGATTGATGGAAGAAAATATGGGTGTTTGTTATTTATCAGGTCTAATTGATAAGTGAGAGTAATTGACAAAAATATTAGGGGGATGATTATGGGAATGTGATTGAGTAATAGACTAGTTGATTAAGGATTTATATTATAGCTCAAGTATTTTCTTGATGCAAGACTTGAGGATGATGAGGAACATAATATATGTGATGATCAATGGTGGGAAAAAGAGAGGAGAGTGGTTGAGCTGACCTCAATCACACCATGTGATTGAGCACTGCCTACATAGTCTAGAAAGCCCTCATGCTAATGTAGTTAATATTAAATTAGATGATGATAATGATGGATTAGAATATTAAGATGATATTTATTGTTAGACAATGTTATTTGTTAGATATAGGATGTGACTTAGATGTTAGACATGAAGATAAAAGGATTAAGGGAAATGATTGGATGAGATGTTAGATGTTGATGACTAGAGAGATGATAGATAATTGATTATATGATATAAATGTGATGATAAATTAAGTGGATGAATGATTAGATATTAGACAAGTGGATTGGGATGATCGACTTGATGATAGGATTAAGATGATTTAATAGATTAGGATAAATGATAAAACTAACAATGTTTAAATATGGCTCATCATAGTTTAAGCAATATAATAGACATATAACACTAGGTAGTATTCCCAATGATATAAGTATGACCAAGAGGATGTTGTGCCAAAGTGCATAAAAAGGGGCACATAGTGAACTATGCATCATCAAGGGTACCTAAAAACATTATTTTAACTTTTGATGTCATTAAAACATCCTCATTCATCTCCTTATAGAAAAAAATATGCATGACCCGAGACTAAAAAGTAATATAAGATAGTTGCATTTATACAATAAATAAGATAATTAATAGACAAGTAACACACACAAATATCTATGTGGAACATCATTGTGTCTTCTCTAATTGTCCTAATGAGAGTTGATGGGATAATTTATCAGGTGATGAATGGGACTAAGTTGGTCATGATGATTTGAATTTAGTTTGAGGTTATAAACTTTCAATAAGGGTATGGATTTTGAATAAATGAGTGACTTGGATTAGGACTAGTAGGGTATGGATTAAAGATAGGATCTTGGACAAGGTATGGATGTCGAGTAGACCAAGGACTTGGATTTAGGATAAGGATTTAGATAAGGGTATGGATTTGGATTAGACAGGGACTAGGATAAGGACAAGGATGCTAAATACATAGGTCAAGATGACTAGGATGTTTGGATAAGGTAAGATAAGGATAAGACTTTAGATAGGCTGATTGGGATATGTAGGACATATGACAAGATAACTTAGATTATTTTTGTATTTTATGGATTTTGTATTTTTTAGGGTTTTTATAATATTTCAATTTTTAGGTCTTTTTTGGATATGTATGTACCTATACAAATGGGGTTACTAGCCAAAGTAATACCGGGCCTAGCAATTAGGATAAGGATAGATGCATGAAAATATGAGTTGATAAAAGGATGATGGTGATGTGTAAAAGTAAATTAGGACCAAAGAAGGATAGATGAGGGATTGTCAATGGACATATAATTAAGGAACCAAATATCTAATTACCTAAGTGTCCATAAGAGGATATGCTAAGATGATTCCAAAACATTTCTCAAGACATATTCCCATTCCCTATAAAGGTCAAGACTAAAATAAAGGAGGGACACAATAGGATGTGTGATATGATGGTAGATGATGTGTAATACAAAGGGATATTGTATGGATGTGATTGACAAAGGATATAAAATGGATGGATTTTGTCCCCAAGTGTTGAGGTATAATATGAGTAATAGATTATTTTACCATGACTACAAAAATTGGTTTTCATCATGGTACTTGCCTAAGGTGCTAGAATATTGGTTTTCACCATTAGATAAATGATTTGTATTTTTTTTTTGAATTTTTGACTTTTTTGACATTTTTAAACTTTTAGATGGCATCTTGATTTACTAGAGGAGGGTGAGATGCAAGAAAATAATTTTTTTTACCATTCAACCTACACTAGTTCTAGAGAGATGTGATACTAGGATGATGTTATCATTTCTTAATGTATTGATGTTTGTGTGACCTTCATTGGCTCTTGATTTTGACCCTGGAGACATCTAGACTAGGTGTCTTCATTACCCCTATGAGAGATAATGTTGTCTGGGTTTGAAAGATGTGGAATGAATGGATTTAAGTTTTGGGTTTGATGGTGGAGTATAGGACTTGATTGGATTATAAAACTATTATAGGTAGGTGTGATGGATGTTGGAGGATTAGGACTAATAGTCACACATTATTAGATATTATGGACATTTTGTATTTGATTCATGCCATGTGACCAAATAATTTAAGATATTCAAGACACTTTGACTATATAATTCTTATTTAATCTAATTATTTGAAGGATTATCAACCATATTGATAGTTCTTTTGACATTATTTTGATTTTTAGAATTGATTATTTCTTGACTACCCCTAGTGCGTGACTTTGGGTTTCACCAGAGGATAAATGAACTTTGACTTGATAAATGATGATGATTTTGACTTTGATGGTCTCTTAGTGACTCAAAGAGGTTTTCACTATGGGAAGACACATTTTGATTAGGCCAGTGATTTGATATTTCTTGATTTTGACTGACTAGATTAAAGGTGATTTGATCATCATGTATGAATTTTTGAATAATGTCATGGGCCTTTGTATATCTAACACATATTGTATTACTCATGGAAAATTCCAATAATTTTATTTCCTATTCATCTTTATGGAGGGTTTTGATCAAATGACCATTGATGGAAAAAAAAAGGATCTATGATGTGTTGATGCTTTTAATTGTACCACAGGTGCTCTTAGTGTTGAAGAACACTTCTCATTTTAGGATTTTGAGAATTCATGGCATGAGTTGGAGTTTGTGACTATTCAGTGATTGTTTGTGGTGGAATAGAAGCAAAGTATGAAAATAATCCATAATATTTATTTGATTTAGTGGTTGGGAGCCACCAGGGTCTATATTATTTGAATACTTAATAATTCTAAGGATTCGGTAATTTAACTAAATGATTATTAATAATGACCTCAGAGCTAGAGTGAATCTTGATAAAAATAAGAAAAAGGAAGGGTAAGAAATAATTAAATGTGATTACAAGTTTTCATCTCAAATATTATGACAAAATTCCAATTACTTTGAGCACATTTGAACCAATTTATGTTATAAAATAACATAACCGCAAATTATATAAAAAATCAAGAAAAATTCAAAGGAAAGATATGAATCATAGGAACCAAATTTACTTTAAAGGTTTGCTATTGTGATATAAATAACCTAAGTACATCCAAATATATAGCAGATAAAATGAAGTATATTTGAGATCTTTACAGTCAATTTAGAATTTAGCACAAATTAACATCCCTATGACAAAGAATGTAACTCAAACAATAAGAATCATTCAAATTCGAGATAACTCTTTGTAATTGAGAGATAACATAGACATTTAACAAAAATTATCCAGACAATCTTTTTAGAATTCCTTAGTTGTATAAAATTCTCTTAGTATCAATTATTCAAAAACTCTCTCTTTACAAATGGTAACCATCTACCTATTTATAAGAAACATAAGCGGTTGACCGGTTAACTTTATAAAATATCCAGATGTGGATAAGGATAGTTGTCTTTGATACAAAGCTACAATGGGAAAAAAAATCATGCCAACTTGACAAAAAAGAGTATATGCTAATAGACTAACATATACTTTAAAAAAAGAATGTTCCTTTAGGAATTTTATTAGTGGGTCCTTCTAATTAGTCCTATCTAAGGAAGTCTTTCACCTTGGTGTATTTCTCCTTGATCAAATCAAAATCCACTATAGGTTTCATTAGATAATTCTCATCTTTATATGTTAACTTGTTAAATTCACTATCTACCCAAGATACAAGTTCCTTAGCACATTGTGCTTTTGTAATTTGCTTCCTTACAAAATTAATGGTATCACAGGTCTTCTGGTTGTACTTAGCTAAATGACCTTGGCTATATTTGATGCCTTGGATGTGGGTACCAACCCTCTTCTTGAATTCTTCATTATCAATCAAGCCTAAAGTAGTGGTTTGAGAAGGGTTATTTAATAGATTCCCTAGAAGTTTCTCAATCTAGTTTACCAAGTCTGTGTCTCTCTTGATGAATTACTTCACATCACTACTCTAGGTGATCAAATCTTCTTGTTTATATACCAAAACTACCATGAGGATGTCTAGATGTCTGAGTTTGATAATTTTTAAGTTCAAGGCTTGCTTTGTCTTATGCACCTTGTGATTTCCTCCATTTGAGCTTGAGAATTATGCCACTAGGTGATTAAGGCTTGTGCCATCTCAACTTGATGGTCCAAAGCATTCAATCTAGACTTGATGCTTTTCAAATTATTGAATGCATCCATCAAGGATTTATTCAACATTTGCAATATATTTTCAATAATTATCAAGAAGACCTGAGTTTCTAAATCTTGGTTTTCTATTTCCAAGTTGAGAATATTCTATTTTAATCCTTGAACTCCAACCAAGGTCATTATTGATTGGGCTAGTACCACACTAGCTACATCCTCTTAAAAAATAAGATGCTCCCCTACTGCCTACCCTAGAATAGGAGTTAAGCCTATAAATGGCTCCACCTTCTGAAACGTGAACTCCTCAGTACCAACAATAATTTTCTTGGTCACTACTCTTTCAAGAGTTGATGTCTCTAAATTAAATTGGACTGAGGATCAAACTCTTTCACCTATGGTTATTCAAGAATCTATACATTTGAACTCCCATAGGCTCCTAGGGTACCAACCCATTAACTTTCATTATTGTGAAGAATATGGATGCTTATCTTTGCTTGTTTGTTCAACATATCCTAAATCCATGGCTTGGCACTATCCTGAACACCTATGTCTACTCGAGTCAGATCCAATGAAGGAGAAGGAGATCAGATTTTATACAACTTCCCATAAACAAATGAATCATGAATGGTTGGTCCATAAAAAAGATTCTCTTCACTAAAGAGTTTTATTTCACTAGTAGGGTGAGTAAAATTTAACCTAGGCCTCTTTCCTAGAGCTAGAGGAACTAAGGCTAATTATGTCTGTTTCTTTCCACTGCCTAATAAAACTAATTCCTTGCTTGCTTCTTCAGATGGGTCTTCTTCCTTATCCAAACCATAATTAGCCATGATGTTAACAAGGCACTCTCCACTATTTATTTGGTTTCTAAAGTAATTATAATGACAACTTCTATTGGGGAAGAAGGCCTTGGTGGGGATGCCTAAATTTGGAGGCTTTCAATAGGTCTTTGATAAATCTTGGACTCTTCACTTATAGCTTTACCTTTTCCTTTTGCATCCTCAAGTTGATTAATCTAAGATGACTTTGTCAATTCTTCCTATTGAGGCTTAGAAGATTGTCCCTCAATTGGCAGTTCTTGATGTGTAGTCCCAGATGGTCCTGGCAACAATTGATACTATAAAGGATGTAACTACCATATTTCTCCTGAAGGCTTATTATCCCTGACCAGCCTACAGTCTAAAGTTATGTTGTAGATTTTAACCTTAGATAGGACTTCTTCAAAGTTATTTTCCTTTGTGTAAATACCATCTCCCACACTTGATTGATGCTTGTTCAATCTTTGGGACCTTCCTATCTTGAATATGGTTAGCCACTCTATTATTTGGGTCCCACATATTAAGATCATCTAATTAGAAATCAAAGGAGTTCCTATGTACCACCATGATCTCCAGCTATTTCCAATCCTTGATTACAATTCTACCAATGTCTAGTGGGAAGGGATGAACTTGAGCCTTTTTATTCTTCTTGCTGTGCCAATCTATGTCATGGATGATTTGATAAGCAATTTATTTCTCTGTAAGCTTACTAGGAACATATATGGGTAGTCTGTATGGTCGGACCATGATTCCTTCTATCCTTATTATAGTGTAATATGGATAGAACCACACTTCCCCCATGGTCTCCACTCATTTTTTGATTAGAGGATGATGTATAGGTATAGGAATACCAATGATTGTCTCAAAAATGATTAGGAATACACCATCTCATATGAATTGCATATGATTCTTGTATTTGAAAATATGTAGTTTGGAGTAATGATGGGAAATGGTAGTCCTACCATCAGGGGACCAATTTTAGATGCCAAAGAAATTAATAGATTCGAGGAGTGAGTCTAAGAGGTAAGACATCATAAAGAAATGTCTAGAAGTCTTTCTTTTAATGGATGTAAATTGTTTGGCCAAGAATAAACTTATCAAGTCTCTAATAGGAGGGGTTAGGTTCTAATCCAACATGCAATAGACATAAGACACCTAGACCTTACTCACATAAGTTCTAAAAGTGGCACCAAAGGTTCTTTTCAACAAGGTCATAACTACCCTAACACCCTCTCTAAATTGGGTAATAGGAATCTCACCATTAGGGGTCCTAAAAACATGGGAACCTTGGATTAGCCAAGGTGAAAGAACTTAATCCAGGTTTTGGGAATTTGTCCATTCTCTCAAAGATGGAAGATTAACATGAGGTAAAGGGAGATTATAATAAGTCTCAAAGGCCATGGGAGCTATACATGCAACTTTATTGATATTTCCTTCATGAATAATCCATTCTCCATCTACTCTGTAGTCAAAGAAAATAGGAATAATAAGGTCAATGCAATGCATTACCTCTAGTTTAGAAACTGCATGATGAAGGCCTGCCATTTGAATTGATACTAAATCCTTGTATCTTTGGTACATTGAAGCATTCCTCTTTTCTTCTTGGGAAATTGGTTGCAACTCTTCAACCAAAGAAGAATAATTTAGACCAATTTCTAATTCCATGTACTTTCAATGTTGTTGAATCCAAATTTATGTCTCTAAAGACCCTTCTTTCATCATCTAAAGTTAGATTAAGCTATGCTTCAATCTTCATCTATTGCCTACCTACTTCCATTGATAACACTATATTGTAATTGCAAAACTATCAAAGTTATTACTAAGGCACGTACTCTAAATTTAGTTCATAATTATCTCAAGTGTCACATAATCAATTTAAAATAACTCTAGCCTTCTTTATAGAGGGTTTAGGGTTTTTTTTTGGTTTAATGACCAAAACATCCAAATTTGATCTCATACATTCCTTACATATGATGGAACCTTACTATCATATCTCTTATGTTTTCAATCATGAGATATCTTTCATTTGGATCCTGCATACTTATGTGGAGATTATGTGATATGGTTCCATGCCTTTCATGACAATTTTTTATAAATGCCATTTGAAGATTGACCATTGGTTTTCAAAAGTCCCTTTTATTTTGCTTTGAAAAGCTAAATCTAGGTCCTTGTATTTCATTGGTTCTTGATCTTTGATCTTATTGATTGTGCCATGTGTCAAGATTTTAAGGCCTTTTAAAAGTCTTCAATTTTGTCACACCATTAGATCAAATCCAATGAGCAAGCGATCACCATTGGATCCTATAATATGCTTGCCTTTTAATCAATAAAAATGACATAGGCTAAGATTTTTCTATCTCAATCTTGCCTTCGTAATAAAGCTAAGAATTTCTTAAAAGGCTTTAGTAATACCCCCTTTGATTAGGCTTAAAAAATTATCTAAGTTAAATTTGATGGGTTTGGTCCCATCAAATATGTCCTCACAGACGTCAAATGATGGGGGTGACCTGTCAAATTTAGGACAATAAAATATTTCTATTTCAATTTAAATTTTACGAGTTTGGTCCTGTCAAATACATCCTTGCAGACATCTAATGATGGGAGTGAACTTGTAAAATTTAAAATAATGAAATTTATTGATCTAATAACTGAATGTCACATGTAAAACCATTAAGAGATCTCAAATATTTAGGGATTGCCTAAGTTAAATTTGATGGGTTCGGTCCTATCAAATACATCCTCACAAACATCAAATGATGAGAGTGAACCTATCAAATTTAAGATGAGAAAATATTTATGTCCAATGAATGAGTGCCATACATAAAGCCTTATGGGATTGTCTAAGTAAAATTTAATGGGTTTGGTCCTGTCAAATATGTCTTCATAGATGTCAAATTATGGGAGCAAACCTATCAAATTTAAGATAAAATCTTTATGTCCAATGAATGAGTGCCATGTGTAAAAATATTCGAGAGATCTTGAGGCTTCCAGGTTGATGTGCACCATTGGATTGAGAACCTCCAAGGTAATGTGAACCATTGGATCAAGTCCCAAGTGGTTAATAGCTATTAACATCCTTTCAAGTGTCAGATTTAATTCACACCATTAGATTGAAATCTTTGAGCAAATGATCACCCTTGGATCAAATCCTAAGTGGTTAATAGTTAACTTCATTTTGTGTATCAGATTTAATTTGCACCATTGGATTGAAACCTTTGAGCAAATGATCACTGTTAGATCTAAAAATGGGTATTTAATTTTTAAATTAATACCCAATCATGTTTTAAATTTAGTCTAAGGTTTTATATTAACATTTGGTCATGTTTTAAAGAAAAAACATATTTGAAGATTAATATAAAGTTAGACTTAGGATCATTTAATCAAAAGGAAATAAAATTTCCTGTTAGTATTTTCTCACAAGTGCTTAAATTTAAACCCTTTTAGGTTTTGTTCCTTAGAAACCTTAGCTTCTTCCATGGAACCTACAACTAGTCACCTTAAAGATAATTATTATAAATTTTGAACCATGAAACATAAAAATGATCAAATATATCAAACTATATGTTCCTCTTTTATAATTGATTTGCCTTTAAAAATCTAAGATAAGATAACTCTTCACATTCAGTCCATAATACAAACTTTTTAGAAACAAATACAGGGGTCTTCCTTTCAAAACAAAGATAGGGAGGTGTTGGTTTCAACATGATGGAGGAAGGCAGGGGGTGGTATGATGAGGTCAATGAGTGGTGATGGGGAAAGAGGGGAGAGATAACTTTAGGTTAGACTGTTACTTTAGATGTTCATTTGATTTCATTTTGATCTAATCATTCTCAATTATAATGGTTCATCCATAATCATTTAGTCTTTTATTTTATTTGAGTCTTGATTAGGAGCACTTAACTTTAGGATAGAATGCTTCTTTATATGTTTATTGTATGAAATTTTATCTAATGGTTCTCAATTTTAATGGTAGACTATGTTGGGAATAAGACCAACCCCAGAAGCACACAGTTGATACCAAACCAAGCAACTTAATATGCGGAAATTAACCAGATTCAACAAGTAACTAGAATCCAAAAATAACACAAGATATGAGAGACAATACACAACTTGTATTAATACTCATACAGAAAAGAATACAATAAAGAAGATGCCACTTCTTCTCCACCACCTCTTCAGAGGTTTCCCACACCTCAAGTGAACAGTAACTCTTTCCTCAAAGCTCTCTCTCTTAGGTCCCAACACCCAACTCACACACTGAGTTGGTGTTCACCTTATACATACATCATTTAGTCTTTTACTTTTACTTTGAGTCTTGATTGAACCTTGGACACACTTAAATTCTTAGGATAGAATGCTCACTTCTTTATATGTTTATTTGGTACTGTGGCACTAGAAGGAACACACCATTGCTCTATTCACACACCGAAGGAGCTTATAATTATGCTCTCTTACTCCCTAGCTACACTTTTACAATACAATTTTATATAAAACTCATCCAAATAATAATTAGACACCTAGAACAATAATTAGATCCACAACTCTCAGTCTATAATTAACACTAAGCATGCATTGATTTGTCAACCAACTGCCCATAATATACTTGCAGTCAAACCACACAGGTATTGTGTTACTGATCTGATCACCGACCTATGTATACATTCAATTCCTATCACCATTATGTTGAAATTGTCAATCTTACTCAAAATTTTTGAAATTGTCAATCTTACTCAAAATTTTGATAATACACAATTTGGGCCAAAATCACTAAAATGTGTTATATGGTTCAATCTTATCATATACAAGTGCCAATTTAGGATAATGTATCCCTGAATTAGGCAATGCATTTTATGTGATTATTAAATTTTATCAAATCATTTCAATTCAAAATGACAAAAATGCAATTTGATATTCTAAACCACTAAATTCTTCTAATTTCAAAGCACATGACATGTGCATGTGTTATTTAGCATTCACAGTATCCTAAAGGGGTATCGGTCCATACTCAAATAACACCTTATTCTAATTATACTCCATTCAAATTATGACCTAGTAACTTGACATTTCAACCAGTTTGATTAAGTGGACAACTAATTTCTAAAGAATTGCATAAAATTTAATTAACCTCTCTTGAGAAAATTAATCCAAATCAAGGGCTTAAGTGGAAAATCCATGGAATTTATTGAATATCTATTAATTGGAAATTCATTTTTTATATCTTCATCAGTGGGGTGGCATCTATAATCTATAATTGGAACAAATATCTAGTTTTATCCCTTCCATGCCTCATTATTGCCCCTTTGTTCCAAATATTAATGAGGGTATTTATGGATTGATCCTCTAAAATTGAATCGATTATGGGCCATGCATATTGATTTTAAGATGGATGTTCATGGTTGATTCTGATCATTTCTAAAAATTTATAAATACAAGGGTTCTCACTCATCTTTTCAAGCTTCTTTGGTGTAAACTTATTATGCAAAATTATCTTCACAAGATCTTCTTGTGTAGTGTTATTATGACTAATTTTCAATAGGATAGCTTCAAATATTGGCATACATTTGATAAATTTCATGGGCCTATTCATTGGTGCATTGAGAGATGATGGAGGAGCAATCCACTCATCATTATTAAAGACTTGCAGCACTAAATCAGGGATAATTATGTTTTTGAGCCGTACTGGGATGAGGGAAGTTCTTGGGAAGGTTTGATGTTGTATTCTTTATTTAAATAGATCTTATTTTTCATTTTCAAAACCCCATGAAGGATTTGGCTTAGTTAGTTATGTTCCTTATTATTATTTGAGTTTTATTAACTAATTCATGATCTAACTCACTTTGGATTCCATGTCTACATCTTGGCATACCCAATCGAACCACACATCCCATATAAGGAGACTAATTTGGCACTCTTAGATATTCTAGTGAATGCTTAAAAATCATGTTTTGTCTTCTTTTTTAGGTGTTTTTATTATTTTTGATGACATACGGTTTACACAATGATCAACATTAGCTTACTCTAACTAATGTTGATCTTGTCCTAACCAGCATTGATCCCTGTGTGAAGGGTAGAACATGACAGAAGGAAGATTTTTCAATTTTTATTGTAATTTATATTTGTTATTTTACATTTTTGAAACTTGCATAGTTTTTTTCTTGCATAATCTAGAGAGTTGTGTTATTTTTGTGTTTATTTTACTAACAACTTTTTTGTGAAGTCATCATATTTTTCTTATATTTTTATAAGAAACTGATGTCAATCCCCTATCAACTGGTATTGATTCTCTGTGAAACGACTGACATTAGTCTCTTTTAACCAATATCAATCCCTACATTGACTAATGTCATTTTTTGTAAAAAAATAGAGACCCAAGAGAAAGTTTTGAAATCTTGTTTTCTCATTTACATTTGGGATTCAAAGTAGACATAAACACTCTAAAAATTATAGGTCAAAAGCTAGAGAAGAGCACAAATTTGAAATTAGTTAAGTCTTGAATACTTTCATTCGGTGCTTAAAAAGAATCTAGGTGTTTTATACTTAGTTATTTTATGAAAGTTTTACAATTTTTCAACTAAGGCCACAGGGCCAAATTTCATAAAACACTTCACTTTGGTGCATTAAAATAAATATTTACAATTTTTTATTTATGTTAGATATTTTAAATTTTTTTGTTTTTCATAAAATGATTGATGCATGTATGCTCTCCCCCCATCCCCTTTAGGGAACACAGGTGACCAAAAGTGCTCTTTATTTGTATTTGTGCCTTATCTAAAGGAATGAAAAAAACTTCATTAAGGATGTCCTCAAATACATATGGTTTGGGTGATCTAAATGTGACCTTAAAGTCTTTTCACTTTGTCATTTATTTTTATGCAACTTGGCTTGTGAGCAGGATTTCATCACCTCCTCATGGGCTCTCTATGGAAGCACTGACTTGAGAATCATCTCTTGACATCATTTCAACCCCAATCCATGGTGGGGTATATAAATTGAGGGTGACCCACTGGGATGTTTTCTTGAGTAGTTAAGAAAACTCCATTAGTGGTACTCTAGGTTAGATCATAGGGGCAATTCAGACATCGCACTACATTGAGGAAGTGATGGATGTAGTGGTTGTAAAAAGGATAAGACTTTTTCAAAACAAGCTGATTGGCATGGATCCAATTTATGCAAGGCATATAAAGTTTTAGACACACTTGGGACCATCTAGAAATGCATGAAAATTTAGTTTTAAAATAAACCCACTTGTTGCAGACATATTATTGATGCAGGGCAAGTAGACCTAAGTTTCATGTCACCATACAATCTCCTAGGAGAAGGGGGTGTAAAAATCCCACTTATTCATGTGTTTTTATTTTTGGATTAACACTTAAAATCCTCCAAAGAGCATGTATATAGCTGGAGTTCAATGGTATGATATAACCTTGTTAGTTTTAGGACTTTGCTAATTATACTTAGTTGTATTTGGTCATTTTATCCTTTACTTTCTTCATTTCATCAAGTCTAAAACTTGTTTGAAAAATAAAACACATCACAACCAAACACATTTGTTATCCACCATTTTATTTGAACAAATAGGCATTACATTGACCAAATCAAAACCTCTTTTTTCCTTGTTCAAATCATCATTTGAAACATTATGTTTATCTTTATCTAAATAACATTGTTATGTTGTCCAGTTGAGTCTAGACCATTTTGAAAATATCTCCAAGTCCTTAATTTTTAATTCAAATTCAGAATCTCACGTTTCTAAGTTCTAGGCCAAGGTGTTAATCAGTTTTTTGTTTGCACTTTGTTTGAGTTAACTTGGGTATAATTACCCATTTTGGTGGAAGGCCATTATATATACTCATCATCCTTTTTTTATCATTGTGAACTTAGGTTATCTTTCATTCACTCATGCTCTAAGTTATAGAACCATTATACATCTTATTACCATGTGGTATCATTGTACTTCCCATTTTGTTTTGTATTTATACTTAGGAGTTCTTGTGTGTTTTCATGTTTTGAGCCTCTTAATTTGCATTATTACCTTCCTAATCAGAAAGACCCTATTCTAATTTTCTAGTCATAACTCATCGAAGTTGTATCTAGATTTTATGATATTGACATATCTTTGACCTAAGTTTGTTATGCTATCTTTCACTTTAGGTTTCAAAGGTATCATACCCTCTTCTAATTTGATGATTTCAACCCACCAAAGTTGAGTAATTTTATAACCATTTATTATAATTGTGTGGTACTATGCCACTTTCTCTTTGATAGTCTCTTTTTACCACATCACTTGTTTGAATAAATCAAAACACACATTATTAAAATTTTCAAAAAACACATTTCAAATCTTAGCAAATGTATAGAACAATATTCTAGACATGATGCAAAGGTATACTCATAATGGGATCTCTTATAGCCCTAGCTATGAGGAATAGAATTTTTATGATTAACAAGATAATTATGTGTTATTTGAATACATTACAATGACTATAGGATATAAAGAAGACTATTTTTAATATCAACCCTTAGAGTACAAGGATGAATTCCTTCTAAGGTTGACTGAATCAGGTGATATATTTCTATTAGAATTTCTTATGGAATAATTGCATACCTTGGTTAGGGTAGAAGAAAAACAATGATAATAATTCCTCTCTCATATTCCAAAATAAAACATTTATTATTCTATCAAAGGAGAGGAAGCGCTCATAGAGCCAACACTTAATGATTGAGATCTTGCCACCAAGATTAAGAAGATAATTCAATGATACATAGACTAACTTATTGTAAACTTGATTGACTCTTTAGCTTCCACTTAAATACAAATCAATGCTTCCAAATAACAAGAAAATTTAGTAGAACAAATGCAAAATACTTTAGTTGAGAACACATCTATGATGGATCACACTGTCTCAATTGAAAAAACAAACCATAATAGGTTTTTTAACATGCTTCACCAGATATGAAACATACAGTTTTCAATCATCAAGAGCCTCTTATTCCTTCACAGAGTCAAGGAATGAAACACATATTATAGATTTAAGGAATTATTCAAATCACTTTGGCAAGTTCCTGTCAACCAATGTGTACTTTGGTGAATCGACCATAGACTCCCCAAAATCAACAAAACACTTATGATTCATGGCATCAAATTTTAGGGAATTTTTATCAACCCAAGAATCAATGACTTACTTGACTCAAGGAGTAAATCAAAACAAAGTTATAGATCATAGGGTCTATATCCATAACAAATCAATGCAACTATGGAACATACCACCCCAATAAAATTATATTCCACCTACCAATGCACCAAAAATGCAAGAATGGAATTCAATGCAATAAGTTATGTCATGATTGGAGATGGGAAATTGAGTCAAGAAATATAAATTTGATGAGATATGTCCATATCTATTCAATTTAATTATTTTACAAGTCCCCTTTATGCCTCATTTTCAGGCACCAAAATTTGACAAATACAAAGGAAAGGGTGACCCTCATGAACATATTCAAGTATTTTTTATTGTGCCAAGAGTTGGGTTATAGAAACAATTATTTGATTTTCTTGTTTCCACAAAGTTTAACAGGACAAGCTTTAGACTGGATCCTTAAGTTACCCAAGGTATCACTATTAGATTGGAATGATCTATCTGAAAAATGTTAACCACTTCTCTTACAACATTGAACATGAGTTGACTATGGTTGACTTTTGTAAATCTAAACAATGAGATTGATAAATCTTTACAACATATTTATAGTAGTGGAGAGCATTAGCTAGTTGCTTTCAACATAACTTACTAGAAAAATAGCTTGTCAATATTTTTACACATAACCTACACCCTAAGGTGGTGCATAATCTATGACTCACTTTTGTGAACACATTTGAATAAATTATAGAAAAGGGTGTGCAGATCAAAAATGTGTTTATTACCAAAGGTCTTATCAATATTTACGCATGGGGTCAAATATTAAATCAACCCAATCACCTATTTGAAATATTATAATATAAAAACCTAAGGGGTTTAATAAGAACAAAAACATGGTAGGAAATGGAGTGATTGAATCAAGACATGTACAAATGGTGTAGGATCCCCTAGCTCTAAATGTGTAATTAACTCCACCTAATCCACTAACCACTTTTCAAAGAGTCCCTCCAAAAAGGGCATTCAATAGAAAATATAGAGTCTTTATCAAACTAGGAGAGCTTATTGATATGGTGTTCCAAAAGTTCATAGCATCTAATCTAATTGTATAGAATATACCAAGACCATTTCCTAAAGATTGACCTAACTCGATTGATATTGAGAAGATGAATTTTGCATATTCCATCATGTTGTTGGTCATGGTGCTTAATTATGTGTTCAATTACAACATATTAATGAATATTTGATTGAAAGTGATGAATTTGAAATCAAAATTACCTCGCAAAACACTAATCAGGATATGGCATCTACAAAGATCCATTTCCTAGACACAATCAACAACTAGCAAAAAACAATTAGAACCAAGGACATAATCAATGACAATAGAACCAAGGTTAGAATCCTAATAATCATGATCATAATCAGGATCATAATACCCATGTTAATAACCTAGGTTAAAACAATATGCCTTGTGGTTATAATAATATCATGGGGTGTATTTATGCAAACCACATTGCCACCATCACTAATAAATATCATGAACCATCCCATGATTCTTGAAGTAATGAACCCATTATTATAGGGTTAACACCCTCCCCTTCAAGTAATTCTATGTCAAGTACAAGAAATTAAGTTTCACCTAAATTTGTGTGGGTTATTATTTCTAGATCCCCCTTCTTCTACTTATAATGGATCCTTACTAACTCAAAATTGTGCACACGTAACTAGATGCATGTGAGTCACCCTCTAAAGAACTTTGCCTTCATATTCTAATTATAACATCTCCTTTCTAACTCTAGATGACAAAATCACAACTAGACTCTCACAAGTTAATCTTTAGGTCCCTTCACCCTCTTTTAACACTGAACCCAATATGAACATTATGCCTTTAGATCTAAAGTTGAACACTATGCCAGCCAAGGCTAAGCCTTGTTGTGCTACTATTGAGAATCCATATAGTATCTTGGACCAATTGAGTAAAACCCCTATGCAAATTTCCATTTTAGATCTTTTTCATACGTTTGAAGTCCACAGAACTATATTGATTGACCTTATTCAACAATCTATTATTCCCTAAGATATTAACCCTGAAAAATTCCAAACACTTGTAGGGCATTTGTCTTCATTCCTAAACATTACCTTTGATCATATATATATGTCCACTCTCGGTCCTAGCCATAACAACACATTATATATTAAGGTCATCATTGAAAACAATAAAATCAAGTGGGTTTTTATAGACAATGGATCAGGGTTGAACATAGTATCCCTCAAGCTAATACATTGATTGGGCTATACTAAAAAAGACATCCAACCAAAGATAATTACAATCAAGACATATGATAACATTGAAAGGGAATCTTTTTATACTATATATTTTACAATCATTATTGGGTATGTGTCCCATCATACTTTGTTACATATTATGGATATTGAATTGCCTTATAACATACTTCTTGGTCATCCTTGGATTCATGAAGTATAGGCTATCATGTCTACCTTGCATCAGTGCCTCAAGTTCCCCCATGATGGGATTTAAGTCACCATTCTTGTTGATCTATGGCCTTATTAGGATTACAAACAACTAGAGGCTAAATTTCATAATTATAACTATTATCCTAGTTCTAAAGTTGTTGTGAAGAAGAACAAGGGAATAGTTTTACATCCACCTAAATCTAATTTTATCAACCTGAGTGAAATTGCTTCTACTTTAGCTGATCCATTTCCCATAACCCTTGAAAATTAGGTTATTATAAAAGATGTAGGCGTTTTCACATACCATCTTAAAGATTCCTTACATATTGTTAAGTTTCCTAAATCATTTGGCAAACCCAAACCTTCCAAAAGTCCTTTCAAACCCAAAATTATTTGATAAAATAAGAAAGACACATAGAAACCATTGATGGTATTGTACCTACTACTTCACCAAATTAGGATCAAAAATCTTTCATTGAAAGAGACTAGTTATATTATGATGGTATTATTGATTATTTTGAAAATCCAAAATATCTTATCCCTAATCAAATTATGGATAATTTTGATTATATAGGAAAGGTCCTCAAGACATAAGAGCAAGCAATCATGGAACCTTTATCAATTGGTAAACCTAACATGAATCAAGGTCTTAGATTTATACTACTTGGGGGTGACCTCATGACTTTCGATAGTGGTTCTTTTGAATTAACTAGTAATGAGACTCGTAGCAATGACGTAACATCTCATTTTAGTATTTATAATGAGTTTACTAACATGGAATTATTTAATTAAAACTCCATTATAACTATAACACCCTATTACTCCCTTTGCCTTTACCATTCTAAAATCATTGATTGGGACTAGGAAAATTTGATCATACGCCTTGATGAATTCTATAATGAAGAATATATTGTAGATTACATGGGCTTTAAATATGGATTGCATATTGGTGATCATAAGCAAGGATTTGATTTCTCTTTGGATCCTTTTGCCTACTTTGGAGAGTAGGAAAAATTTCTTGGTCATGAAAAATATAAAACATCAAGATCCTTGAGTGAAAACCTATTTTAAGCACTCATTGACCAGGGAAATATTAAAGAAATAGATAAGCCATTAAGTTAAAACCTATTTCAGGCATACTTAGATGGGGAAGTTTGCTCATATCCACAAGATGTACAAGGTCTATCAATTTCTATCTCCATAGCCAATACCAACATAACATTGAAATAATAGAAAGTCTTTGAGCAACTTGATCTTGAATTTCCTAAGATATTTTCTAGTTGTCTATTACCTAAACTAATTGATTCAAATTTGTCACATTATCTTGAGCTTTGGGAAGAATAACTAGAAATTGTATAATAGGTAGAAGATCAAGATCAAATATTGCCTGCTATTCTAGAAGATGGTTCTATACTTCTTGTAGAAAACACTACTAAAGTGAACCTGGGAACATATGATGATCCAAAAATTGTTTATCTTGGATATTCCCTCACTAATGAGGAATATGATTATATTATCACAATTTTGAGAGATTTTATTAATATATTTGCATGGTCTTACCCTAACATGTTAGGCTTAGACATTGACTTGGTTGAACATTGAATTATTTTCCATCCAAATGCCAAGCCAGTCAAATAAAAATTGAGGAAGATGCATCCATGCATCACTCTTTTGGTAAAAGTAAAACTTGAGAAATTATTAGGAGCAAGCTTTATCATACCACTAGACTATTTTGAATGGATATCAAACATAGTTCTAGTTAGTAAAAATCCATAGGGTATATACCTTTGTAATGATTTTAGAGATACCAATAAAGCATGTACCAAAAATGATTTTACTCTACCCAACATTGACATGATTTTCAACTCTACTACTACATATGATATGTTGTCCTTCATGGATGGAGTTTATGGATACAATCAAATCAAGATAGCTCTAAAATACTAGCACAAGACTACATTCACCACATCATAAGGAACATTCTATTATCAAGTCATCTCATTTAGCTTGAAGAATGTTGTAGCCACTTATCAGCATGTTATGACTATCATCTTCCATGACATGGTGCATGATATTATTGAAGACTATGTTGATGACATCCTATCTAAATAAAGAACACGTGTTGGACATCTTGACACTATGAAGAATCTTTGAGAGACTTGATGACTACAATGTTTTTTTTAATCCTAAGAAGTATGGATTTGGCATCACTTCAGGAAAATTACTAGTGTTTATTATATCACAAAGAGGGATCAAAGTAGACCTTTCTAAGGTCAAGGCCATTATTGAAATGCGTCCACATTATAATATCAAGCAACTTTACAGCCTCCAAGGAAAGATCCAATCTTTTTACAGGTTCGTTTAAAATTTGGTAGATAAGTGCCACCCATTTACAAATCTCTTGAAGAAAGGGGTCATTTTATAATGGGATCATGAGTGTCAATTAGAATTTGTAAAGCTCATGACTTATTTGGCCAACCTGCTAGTCTTCAGACTGATAACACCTAGACAACCATTGCTTCTTTATATTTTAGTGAGCAAGTATGTATTGGGGGCACTCTTGGCCCAACATGATTTTAAGAGAAAGGAATATGTAGTTTATTACTTGAGTCTCATAATGATGGTTTATGAACATAATTATACACCTATTGAGAAGGCATGTTTAGCTATGGTTTTCACATCCCAAAAGGTGTGACACTATATACTGAATAACAATACTATTGTTATTGCTAAAGTGGACCCCCTCAAGTATTTACTATCCAATGCAACTCTTATAGGTTGTATGGACAAATGGGTCATGCTCTTAAGTAAATTTCATGTTGAGTACTAGAATCAAAAATATATCAAGGGGAAATTTATTGTAAATCAGCTTCTAGAGGCCCCTATTATTGACACTCAACCACTCAAATTTGATTTTCTAGATGTTTCTATTATGACAATAGAAGTACAACATGAACTTGAATAATGAAAACTATACTTTGATGGTTCCTTCGCTTCTCGTAGATTGGTGGCTAGCATTTTTTGTTGGGAATTATCATTGATCAAGGGATACATTATTGATAATTTTATTTGAGTGTTGATATTTGATATTTAGTGTCTTCATTGATGTCAAATGTTCTAATGAAGATGCATAGTTCTTTCATTGATGTCAATCTAATATAATTGATGTCAAAGGTTATTATGCAAATACTTGGTCAAGTAAGCCTTGAAGTAAGTATAAAAAGTGTAAATTATCTTGTAATTCTTTATTTGTACCTTGTGAGATAGTATTTTTAGGTGGCAATTTAAAATGAGTGAGCTTTGAAGATGAAGCAGTATGCTTCGAAGTTTTGTATAAGTAGTGTCGAAGATACTCCAAATGTGATATGAAGATGAGAATGCTTTAAAGAATACTTAACAATATTTAATAATGATTGAGATTATCTAAGGTTATACCTAAGGTATTGAATACCTTGCAGATGAGTAGAAGGTCATCTTTCAAGATCTATGTATGTATCTCTAAAGATGCTACAGTTGAGCTCTAAAGATCTATACGTAGCTCCAAAGAGGTTATGTTGAAGCTCCAAAGAAGATATAAGTGAGTAGATGAACATTGATAGAGTGAGTCAAGTTATTTAAATTACATGCATGGATTTTTAGGTCTTGGTTTGCAAAGAAAAGGCTTGAAAGGTATTTCAAGGTTTCATGAGTGCATAGTATGAAGATATGTCTACTCAAGAAGGTTTTCTCAGTATTTTTTGGCATGTGAAATAGATGTATGAGACCCTATGTTATTTATGTTAGATGAGGAAGGGTTTTAGTTCAAATTTACAAGCATTTTATTTGTAAAGAGGAGCTAAGTTTTATGAATGATCATTAAGACTAGAAATTAGTCTAAACCCTCATAAAGCCCTGATAAGGACTTGATACTAAAGATCTTGATTTGAAGAGCTCAAAATGGTTTGATATGATTAGATAAGTGATTGGAGGTTGAATTCAACTCTCCCAGGTATCTCTAGGGGTGATTGGATTCTCAAGTGAGTGAGAAGACCATACAAATAAGTGCTTATTTTTTGAAGATTTGTTATAGCAGATAGTGTTAACCAAGTCAAAGTTGCAAAGTGGATGAAGATCAAAATTTAAGAATTGTATTTGATGATCATGAATTATTTTTAATAATTTATAGATCTAAAATGTGTGAAGTCAGTGATCAAATTTGACCATTGATATAATAGACCTTGTGATGCAGACTGTGAGGAAATCAGACATAAGAGAGAAGATGATTTTAGATGTGTTTTATAGAGGAGAGATTCATTGAAATGCATGATGATATTATTTGGGTCTTGAGTGATCCATCCATGATTTTTAGAATCTTGGAATTTGGTGTAAGTTGTTGAATCATTGAAGCCAAAATGGCTTATCTGGCTATTTAGAGTCTGTGAAAGAGAAGGTCAGAAGATTGGTTTGTAAGACCAATAGTTATCATTATATCTCATGATCTAATTGATTGAGGTTACTATAAGAATGTTTTAAGATCTTGTTCATGAATTAAATCCCTTGAAGATAATCAATAATGTATCAGATGTTCATAGTTTTGATTCAGTTGGTTGTTCTGAGTAAACATCTGACAGTGGTGTGTTTGAGCATGTTTACCTTAAGTTGAAGCATTAGGTAAAGTTGGTGATGACCCTGAGGTCATGATGTTTCTAAAGATATAATTTTTTGACATATTTTTTTTGAAAAATTGATTATAAGACTCTTTTATTTAAGGCAAATTTTTTGTTATGCACAAGCCTTTTATAAGTAGATTTAAAAAGCGTTCAAGTGGTAGTTAGACCTAAAACATGTTTTATACCTAAATAAAAGTTGTATAAGGGCTATTAGAGTGTCATGTGATGTGTTCCTACCATACGAAGTTTTTGTATAAGCTTAAAATATATCAAAGGGTAATGTGCTGTTGAGAAGGCCTATTAGGTCTCCATAAGCCTAAAAGAGGAGTAAGGGGTAATTAATATATGGCCAACCTATTGTAGTGATTGATTCATGACTAAGTCATGTTATTCTGATATTATTTAATCTATTCATTATTGACCTAAGTGATTTGAATTCATAGTCAACCTAAAAGGATACGATCAAATGACTTGTATAAAAGCAAGGTAGTTAGGGATATTTTTATGTGCATAGAGAATAAAAAGAGGGGATGTTAAGAGTGTGCTAGAGAGTGAGAGTAGAAAAGGATAAATAAATGACATAAATCATTTGTAAATATAAGGAGGTCATGTGAACTAGTAGATATATCATGAATATCTAACATAAGTTATAAAAGAGAGGATAAAGGTCAGAAGACCTAAACAATCCATGAAAATGGCTACTTGAGAAAAGAGTGATGAAGAAATCAAAGAGTAGAAAGAGTAATCAACATTTATTGTAGAAGTAACAACTATTTTTTAAGGTGATCAAACAATCAGGTGGTTAAGTTGGTACTGAGTCATCTAGGGGGTTGTATCCTCCTTGAAAGTTAGAGCTTGTTGAATAGAAGTGAGTGATTGGTAAATTAGGGGTTGGTTCTCCTTGATAATTTTGTGCTTAGATAAAGACTATTAAGTTGGTGTTTGACAGATTGGGGTTGATGTTCCAAGTTGAGTGTGTTTACAACTAAATATTGATGTTTGTCTTATAATATTGTAGTCCATTTACTTCATCAATAGGTTTTATGCCCCAAGAGGGTTTCCCTCATATTTTTTGTGCTCATATGTTTCATGTTCTTATGTTTTTATATTTATGAATGCTTAATTATACATGCATGTTAAGATAGTTCATAAATAGTTAAGTGGAATTAAATGAATTTTTTTGAAGACTAATTCACCCCCTCTCAGTTATATTGTTTCCAAAAATTAGTATTAGATTAGGTCCTTTGGAGTAGGCTTGACATCCTAAAGGAGATCCTAAGAAGCAAGGATGACTAGTCATCAATCTCAAGGAGGTTTATTTACAAGTAAAGATCCATTTTTTAATTAATCTACATATGACTTATAGAATGTTAGAATGAAGATATATCTGATATCACAAGGACATGATATTTGGTAGTTAGTTATGGATGGATATATTGTACCTCTAATTCCACCTACAGATGCAACATGTAATAAGGCTAGCAAAAATAACTTCAAGGCAATGAATTCCATTCTATGTGGCCTATCAGAGGTAGAGCTAGTAAAGGTAATGTATTATGTTTCAACTGAAGATATATGAGAAAAATGGAAAACCATCTATGAAGGAGACACCAATGTGAAGATGGCCAAGCTACATACCCATAAAAGATAGTTTTAAGCCCTGGGGATGATTGAAGATGAATCCATTACATCATATCTATTAAGAGTTGATGAAGTTGTCAACATCATTAGAGGATTGGGAGAAGTAAAAGAGTCTAATATTGTCTAAAAGGTATTGAGATCTATAACTTATAAATTTTACTCTAAGGTATCTACAATATAATAAATGTAGGATTTGGATAAGCTAGAGATGGATGGGCTTTATAGCATCTTGACTGCCTATGAGATGAGAATAGATGGAGGAAGACCTCTCAATAAGGAAGCAATTTTCAAGGTTGAAAATAATTCAAAGGCCAAGAAGGTCAAAGATGAGGTATTTTCATAAATTAATGATGATGAAATCATAGCTATGTTTTTTAGGAAGATGAGATTTGGCTCAGGAAAATACAAGGCTAAGTTACCATTCAAATGTTTTAGCTATGAAAAGAAAGGTCACTTTAAAAATAAATGTCCTAAAAATGACAAATCTAAGCATAATAAAGAACATGAATAACCTCATGAAGATAATAGAAAGGTCTACAATTATGACAAGAATAAGAGAGACTTCAAGAATAAGAAGAGATTCTACACCAAATAAGATAATGCATCTAATGTGAGTGATTCAAACACATCTAACAGTAAATATGATAGAAATGAATATGAGCATGACAATAATGAAACCCTATTCATAGGCATAGAATTAGAAAATAAGGGGTGTTCAAATGGGAAAAGTCTCATGATTAATGTAGAATCAGATAAATAAAAATACTATGATAATGAAGAATCTGAAGTAGATCTTGAAGAACTCATGAATTCTCTAGAAGAACTAACAATTATGAATAAGAAGAACAAGAAACTAAAGTCATTAGTTTAGGACTATGAGTATTAGAATAGATTGTTTGAGGAAAGGCTATGCAACACCTCCAAGGAGTATGAAGAGATCATCCACAAATTTGAAACCCATAATGAAATTATGGTATCAAACCTAAAGATTAGAGAGTAAGATTGCAATAGATATGAAACTGAGATAGAATCTCTGAGAGCTGAATTAGATCAAGTATCTAGTAAAGTAAATATTTTTGTAAATTTTGATAAGAAAACTAAGGTTCTAGATGATATCTTGATCATTTAGAAGTCTACAAGTGACAAGATAGGTCTTGGATTCAATAAATACCAAAATATTTCACCTCAAATTGAAAAGAAGACTGTTGAAGACATGAAGGTTAAAAGACCTATCAAATAGCCTAATGCTACAAGGTATGCTAATGCCTTTAATGGTTACTATTTTTTATGTAGTTTGGTTATAGATTAAGAGAATGTAGAATATCATTCATGAATGAGTAATCCTAGAACTATGGAAGGAAAAATAATTGGTCACAAGGAGATCATAGTCATCATCAGTCAAATGGTATGCATATAATAGTTTATTACTACTAACATGATGTATAACAAATTTCAAGATTCTATCTTAATAGAGTTAGAAAATCATTCAGTCAAGGCAAAAAGTTCATAGTCATGTCACTAAAAAATGGATTAAGAAGTCAGATTTTGTAAAAAAGGTAAAGGGGGAGTAAAATAATAATGAAGAAGATTCTGTGAAAGTTCATAGTGTGGATAGTGGTTGCTCAAGCCACATATCAGGAGACAAGAAAGGTATTGGTTCTCATATGACTAATCAAAGTAGTATGAATGAAGGAAGAAGAATAATGACAAGGTAAGTCATGATCAATTCATAAACTAAGGTGGGATGTTTGCTACTGTGGAGCAGAAATCAAGGGATGTCAAGAATATTTTTTGTCTACATGTGTTGACAAGGTAGTCAAAGAAAAGAAGAAGGTTGATAAGGTTGATGATGAGATCAATTCTAAAGATCTAGTCAAGTACAAAAGGATGATGAAGAATATTTAGCCTAGTAAAGATATGAAGATCTAGGAATCTCCTGAGTTCATGTTATTCTAGTGCCCTATGAAAAGGGGTGGCTCCATTGAGATTCATGGAGACATTATTCTATCATTAAAAGCATAATCTTGTAGTCAAATATGCTCTGAAGATAGAATGTATAACATTAAACAATTAGTATAATAGGTAAGCTTTTAATATCTATTTGTTTATGTGAATTTGATTTGTGAAGACAAAGGGGGAGTCCTTATTTTTTAAATTGGTATAAATTAGGATCAGTTGGTATCAAGTATGGTTAAGATTTGGCATATTATTTAGTCATTTCAATAAATTTATGTAATCTAAGATTCTAAGTTCTTTGAAAGAA
The DNA here is from genome assembly GCA_037957365.1 of Torreya grandis. Taxonomy (NCBI): domain Eukaryota; kingdom Viridiplantae; phylum Streptophyta; class Pinopsida; order Cupressales; family Taxaceae; genus Torreya; species Torreya grandis. Next base: position 1,086,978 of record JARHVA010000813.1, on the reverse strand, counting down.
GATATGGATGATCTAAGGGGGAGCTTGGTAGCTCTGTGTTCTTTTTCAAAGAGTGATTACTTTTGATATACATAGAGTTAACAATAGATTATATATGATATGCTTTAAATACTATTTATTGAGCATTTTGATGAATCACTAAAGAGAGTAATTTGATTGAGAAGTTTCTAATAGTGGTTGCTACTATTTCTAAATATAGTGTCTTTGAGAGATAGTATCAGCTCATATGAAGAGAAGAGTTTGATTTTAGTAGTTGTAGATGATCCTTAATATCTACTAGAGTGGTGGATGCTTAGGTTGATGGGGAGCTATGAAAGAAATTTGACTGAGCTTAATCTATGTTGAAGTGATCTTATAATCTAAGTTCATTTTAAAAGAGATGATAGTTGTGGAAATCCTTTGTCATTAATGTCAAAGGGAGATAAAGATTAGAAAAGGGAGAAAGTTAAGAAAGTTAAGAAAAGGATTAGACGATGGTAGAAAGATAAAAAATATAAGAAAAGGAGCAAGATCTGAAAGGGAGAAACAAAAGGCAAGAAATAGGTCTAAGAGATGATTGCCATCAAGAAGTGGTTGATAGTGTTTTCTAAGTGTGTTTGCGATCATTGACAAAGGGGGAGATTTTTAGACATTGTCATTGATTAAGGGAGAGACTATTGAGCATTGTCTTTGAGTTTTGATCTTTGATATTTAATGTTGTCATTGATGTCAAACATTATAATGAAGATGTATGGTTATTTCATTGATCCCGATCTAATATAATTGATGTCAAAGGTTCTTGTGAAAATACTTGGTCAAGTAAGACTTGAAGTAAGTATAAGTGTAAATCATATTTTAATGCTTTTTCTATGCCTTGTGAGATAGTATTTTTAGGAGGCAAGTTGAAATGAGTGAGATCTAAAGATGAAGTAGTGTGTTCCAAAATTCTATGTAAACAACACCAAAGATGCTTTAAATGTGTTATAAATATGAGAATGCTCTGAAGAATACCTAACATTTGAGTATGAGTGAGATTATCTAAATTTGTATCTAAGGTATTTAAGACCTTGTATATGAGTAGAAGCTCAGCTCTGAATATCTATATATAAATCTCTGAATATGCTATAGTTGATCTTAGAATATCTGTAGGTAGCTCTAAATAAGTTATATTGAAGCTCTAAAGAAAATATGAGTCAGCATATGAACATTTATAGAGTTATTTAAGTTATTTCAAGTATGTACATGCATTTTTGGGTCTTAGTTTGTAAAAAAAAGGCTTGAAAGATATTTCAAAGTTTCATAGGTGCATAGTATGAAGAGATGTCTACCTAAGAAGGTCTCCTCAGTGTTTGTTTCTACATGTAATATCTACATGATATTATATACTATTCATGGCAGGTGAGGAAGGGTTCTACCTCAAAGTTATAAGTATTTGTTTTTGGAAAGAGGAGCTAAGCTTTATGAATGATCATTAAGACTGGAAGTTAGTCTAAACCCTCATAAAACCCTAATAAGGACTTGACACTAAAGATATTGATCTAAAGAGATCATAATAGTATGATATGATCAGACTAGTGATTGGAGGTTGATGTCAACTCTCCCAGGTATCTCCAAGGGTGATTGGTTTCTTAAGTGAGTGAGAAAACCATATATATATAAGTGCTTGTCTTTTGAAGGTTTACTGTAACAGACAACATTGTTCAAGTCAAAGTTGCTAAGTGGATTAAGATCAAATTGTAATACTTATATTTTATGATCATGAAATATTCTAGACAAGTTACATATCTTAGAGGTGTGAAGTTAGTGATCAAAGTTGATCATCTGCATAACAGACCTTGTGATGCAGATTGTGAGGAAACCAGACATAAGAGAGATGATTTATGATGTGTTTTCTTGAATGAGAGATGAATTGAAATGAATGATGATATTTTTTGGGTCTTTAATGATTTATCCATGTTTTTAAAAATCTTGGAAGTTGATGTAAATGGTTGAATCATTGAAGCCAAAATGGCTTATCTAGTTGTTTAGAGTTTGTGAAAGAGAAGGTCAAAAGATTGGTTCCTAAGAGCAATAATTCTCATTAGATCTCATGATCTGATTGATTGAGATTAATCTAAGGATTTTTTAAGATACTGTTCATGAATTAAAATCCCCTAAAGATAATCAATCATGTGCTATATGTTCATGTATCTTTGATCATGTTTTTGAGTCAGTTAGCAGTTATGAGTAAACATCTTATGTTGGTGTGTTTGAGCCTATTTACCCTACGTTGAAGCATCAGATAAAGTTGGTGATGACCCTAAGTTCATGAGGTTTTTAAATATATATATATTTTTCATGTTTGTTTATAAAAATTAAATATAATCCTTAGTTGTTTAACGTAGAGTTTCTATTATGTGCAGGCCTTTTATAAGAAGTGATTTGAAGAAGGGTTCAAGTGGTAGTTGGACCTAAAAGGTGTTGTAAACCTAAATCAAAATTTGATAAGGGATATTGGAGTGGTGTGTGATGCCTTTTTACCATATTAAGTGTTTAGATAAGCTTCAAAGAGATCAAAGGGTAATGTGTTGTTGATAAGGCCTATTAGGTCTCCATAAGTCTAAAAGAGGAGTAAGGGATAATTAATGTATGACCAACCTATTGTAGTGATTGATTCATGACTAAGTAATGTTATTATAATATTCGTTAATATATTCATGACCAACCTAAGTGATTTGAATGTGTAGCTGACCTAGAAGGATATGATCAAATGATTTGTATAAAAGCAAGGTAGTTAGGCCTATTTTTGTGTGCTTAGAGAATAAAGAGGGGATGCTAAGAGTGTTCTAGAGAGTGAGAGAATAATAGGATAAGTTAATGACATAGACCATTTATGAGTAGAAGGAGGTCATTCAGGCTAGTAGAGATATCATGAATATATAAAAAAAGTTTTTCAAGCGAGGATAATGGTTAGAAGACCTAAACAAGCCATGAAAATGGCTACTTGAGTGAAGAGTGCTGAGGATCAATTTGAGAGTTTTGAAGAGAGAAAGAGAAAAAAGAGTAGATCATCATTTATTATAGAATAAATAAGGATTTATGAAGGTGATATGTTACATTATTTAATGATCCAAACTATTTTGTTTTTATTTTATTTATTTTTATTTTATTGTTTATTTTTACGGGTTAGTTATATCCATTAGTTGGTTGCCTTAAACCAACTCTCCATAAGCTTTTTTAAAGATTTCATTATACAAAGATAAATGATGTATATTTAAATTGAATACATATTTTTTGATTATTCCTCTTAATCCTAGTTGTATTAATTGTATCCGATCTAAAAAAGTATGGAGGAAGGAGATTGATAAATATTGAAGAACGATGAGGATAACAAAATAAAATTGCAAACAAGTATTGAACACCATTTATATGATCTCCATCTTAGATTATCATGCAATTTTTTATGGCCAAAATATGTTTTTATGATGGCTAGGAATCCCCTGAATAGAGGTAAATAATTGTTTTGTGATAATTTATTTTTTGAACATTTTTCATTGTATGATGCTTCCACAATCTCTATAGATTTATTTTTGGATTTTTGTTTTATCATGATTCATAGAAGATGGTATAGAACTTAGAGTGTCTCTTACAAAAAATCAATAAAAATCCATATATGGTGTTCAATGGAAAAAATAAATGCATTTTCAAAGTCATGTATGATATGGGCTTCATGCATTTGAGTTGGGAATCCTTGTGGGCTCCACCAAGTAGCAAGTAGATTTGTTTTTCATGAAGGTAAAAAGGCTAATGTAGTTTTCACATGCAAAGTAAAATTAAATTTCCTTCATGAATGTTATTTATTTTATTTTTTCACATCCAAACAAATCAATTTTTTTTAGAATATTATTCCATTATATTTTAAATTTACATGTAGAGGGATTGACAATTGTAGTTTTGGTAGTCATTTCCCTAAGAGAAGATCCCAAGTTCAAAGCTTATATTTTGAATAATTTTGAAAGGAATTATTTTATTTTTAAAAGGCTTTGTAAATAAAAGATGATATATAAGGGTGTAATAGGAGTTAAAAGGCTTATTTTTTTAAAAAAAATCCAATAAAAGATTGTATTTTTGTAAATAGAAGCTATTTTTTAGGGTAAAGGCAAAACACCAATAGCATTCCTTTTTTTTTTACTTTTTTACATCATGGAAAAAAATGTGATCTTTATCTCTGAAAATGGTAAATTATCACCCAAACAATATAAATAATGGAGTAGAAACATGGAGAAACTCTAATGTTTACAATTTTTTTGTAAATTATTGAGAAGAGACCACACCACCAATTGAAGCAGTGAAACTAGTTGAATACTAGAAACATGATAATCATGCACTTGTACTTTTGAAATCATCTTGCACTGAACAATTTATCATTCACATTGAGGCAATTAAAATTGGTGCATAGAAAAAATGAAAAACATAATTAGATTTGTATGATAAGTAACCTGCATACAAAAAGATTGACCTTCTTGTGTAACTTTTAAACAATAAATTGCCAAATGATGAAGATGTCTTTGAATATCTTTCATGCATGAAAAATATAAAACAAGAGTATTGTACTAAAGGGGTGAAAATTGATGATGACATGTTGATTTATATCACATTGAATGGGATTAATCCACATATAATAATTTTTTTGAAATGTTACAGCTTAGTGATAAGCTTAATGGTGACACATTTGGCTTTATTTATGAGCTATTAACTCAAATGAGAGACAGTTTGCAAGGAAGAATATTAAACCTATTGAAGAGGATCAATATAAAAAGAAAAAGTCCCATCACAAAGATCATCATCATGTATAATGATAGTTTTAGAAACACTCTCTAAAACACTCTTTGAGTCATTCTCTAAGGCACTCTCCACACCATTCTAAATGGTCTCCACAACATTTACATCAACACTCTCCAGGGTCTTCCAAATACAAGAATCACCACAAGCACTATTCTCATAGTTATTATAGTGATTTAGGTTCTTCTATATCTCAAAAACACAAGAAAGAACCCAAATGTTTCAAATGTGGTGGTATTAGACATCCTACAGATTTATGTCCTTCTCAATGAACCCATTCTCCATGCAAAAAGAAAGATGAAGAAAATTATGTGAGTCATTCTAGTGGTAGATCTTCTAGTTACTTCAATTATTTAGGATAATTTAACACTTCATCTGATTAGGATATGTCCCTCATGGCTAAGGTATATGGTCCCAATGGACCTGACAACATATTTTGAGAGATCGGTGACTAGAGGTTGGAGTATCAGTTGGAGGTCAAAGGACTATTTCCTTCTCTAGTTAGTTATTCACTCAAAGTTTGGGATCATGCTTGAATAATTTTTTTTGTATAAATAGTTTATTTCTTTCAATTTTTTCCAATTTTGGCTTTCTCTCATTTGCTCTTCATGACATGGAGCAAGAAGTGTTAGTAGATTTTGATTTTCTTGGTACGCAACTTCTCACCTCTCACTTGATAGGGGGAGAAAATATTGCATTTTTTGGTCTTTGATCAGTCATCGATGACAATATGAGTTGATAGGGGTTTCTATCACCTTTAGTGTTGAGCAAAGGTCATCAAAATTTGTTAGACATCAGGTAGATATGTCATATATAGTACAAGATTCTATCATTTGGATAGGTTTATAAGTGGAACCTTATGTTGATCAATGTAGTTGGACATGATAGATCATGTTTTACTATAGTATAGTACATTAATCACCAAAGATGAGCATGCCTTGATCATGTTCATTAGCCATTTTTTCCCACAACTCATAGGGGTGGGCTTATTTATGGAGTGACATAGTTTTTGGTTAGTGCCATAGGTATATTACACCACTTATAGTTATGAAAGGATCCTTTGACGACTTCAAAGTCATTACTCCAGTTCATTCATCTAATATACCCCTTTAGATTAAGGGGGAGTTTGTTGGATTATTTTATGATCCAAACTATTTTTATTTTATTTTATTTAGTTTTAGTTCATTATTTAGTTTTATGGGTTAGTTATACCCATCATTTAGTTGTCCTCAACCAAATATTCATAATTATTTTTAAAGATTTCATTATACAAAAATAAATGATGCAAATTTAAATTGAATACATCTTTTTTGATTATTCCTCCTAGTCCTAGTTGTATCATGATCAAACAATTAGGTAGTTACAATAGTGCTTAGCCATCTAGGGGGTTTTAGCCTCCTTTCAAGTTGGAACTTGATAAATCTAAGTGGGTTCTTGGTAAATTATGGGTTGGTGTTCCTTGCTAAGTTGGTACTTAGCTAAAGACTGTCAAGTTGGTGCTTGATAGATTGGGATTGGTTCTCCAAGTTGAGTGGGTGATCAACTAAATATTGATGTTTGTCTTATAATACTATAGTCTATTTGCTTCATTAGTGGGTTTTCCTCCCCAGGAGGGTTTCCCAAATATATATTGCATTCATATGTTTCATGCTTTTATGTTTTTTTATTTATGAATGCTGAGTTATACATGTATTTTACGATGGTTCATAAATAGTTAAGTGGAATTGAATGGAAAATTTTGAAGACTGATTCACCCCCCTCTCAATCATATTGTTTCCAAAATTTTGTTGATTACATTATAAGGGGATATGATTCCTAAGGAATTTCATATCAATTTTCATTATACCAATAATATGTTCGAGTATGAAGCCCTTATTACAAGACTTCATCTTGCAGTATAGTGGGATATCTAGCACTTAATGGTCTATGGGGATTCCCAATTGATTATCAACCAAACCATAAATCAATATTAGAATAAATATGACAAGATTGTACCCTATAAGAATATTATGGATAATCTCAAGACTCATTTCAAGTCTCTAAAGTTTGAACAAGTACCACGGGTTGATAATAGATCTATCGATGCAATGATAATAATTGGGTCCATGATATAGATTGATAGCAGTGCTAAAGAATATCAGTTTCTAATTAAAAACCTTTGATAGCCTACTCATGTTTTTACAAATTGAAAAAGGGTATGCACCACTGTTGGTCCCCATCCCCCACCTAAACTACCTTGGTTTCAAAAAATTTATAATTATTTTCACGACCAAGATTTTCCACCTAAATTTTCCAATAATCATCAAAAGCTTTTCCTTCACTGCATAGCCCGTTATAACCTCCTTAGAAACATGATTTATCATAAAGGCTATTATGGAATGTTACTTCATTATTTATCTTCAAAAGAATCTAAGTTAGTGTTTAAGGAGGTTAATGAAGGAATGTGTGGGACCCACACCAATGGTGTAGTCTTAGCTAAAATGCTCCTCAAAATAGGTTATTATTGATCCAAAATGGAGATAGATGTTTGTAATTATGTAAGGAAGTGTGTTTCTTTTCAACAACATGGTAATTTAATACATGCACTTTCCTTGCCACTACATCCAATCACTACACCATGGTCTTTTTCTACATGGGGCCTTAATCTCATCGGGAAAATAAATCCAACATCTTCTGATGGCCATAAACATATTCTCATTGCTATCAAGTATTTCACTAAGTGATTTAAAGCCATTCTTTTCACTTATGTCACTGAGAAGCAGATTGCTAAGTTTATTCATTATCATATCATCTGTCAATATGGTATCCCATCCCAAATTATATCCAACAATGGAAGATCATTTATAAATTGAGATCTTAAAGTTATTTGTGCAAAATTCAAAATCAAGCACAAAAAATCCACGCCGTATAACCCGCAAGGCAACGGTCAAGCTGAGGTATCAAACAAAACTATTATTACCATATTGAATAAGATTGTTAATGATGTTAGTCATAATTATCACTTGAAATTTTTTCCTACACTCTGGGATTATTGCACTAGTCATCGAACCCCCATAGTAGTCATTCCATACTCTCTTATTTATAGCACAAAAGCTATTATCCTGATTGAGATCGAGATACCTTCATTACAAGTATCTTTGGATAATATTAAAAATGATGAAGATTATAGAGTATCTTGGTTATAAGAGCAAGAAATCCTTGATGACAAGTATTTGGCTACCCTAGACAACTTGTAAGCCTATCAGAATAGATTACGTAGAAGCTAAAATAATCATATTCTCCCTCAGGTGTTTGAAATTGGTGATTTTGTCTTAAGAGAGAATCAAAATTACATAAATGTTAAACACAAGAAGAAGGGTAAGTTCCAACCTAATTGATTGGGCCCATACTTTATCATAACAAATTATGGATCAGGGGCATATTGGTTGGCTACTCTAGGTAGTGAATAACTCCCAGATCCCATGAACATTCTACATCTCAAGTGGTTCTATGCTTGACATCTTTTAAAGCATTGTCTACAAGACCCCTTAATTAGGGGCAACTTGTGTTGAAGTCATTTTATCCCATTATTATATCTTATACCATCATATGTTGGACCATATTCATTATGTCATGACCTACCCTAGGCTATTATCATGAGAACCATATTCTTTTATGATTTTGGACTTTTGAAACTCTAGATTGTTGGCAATTTGGATTGTTTATATTCCAACTAAACTCTTTTTGTGCCATCCTGGACAGTCTTCTTATGGACCTTATTCATTTTGTCTCATTTTATCCTAGACCATTATACTAAAAACCATATTATTTTCATATCATGAACCACTATAACCTGGACTATTCCATCCTTTAACCAATTATGATCCTGATAATGACCCAGGCACGCTAGACACATTCAATGCTAATTTTACAAAGCAGTTTAACCTAAATAGTATTTTACAGCTTTATCTTATAGACATGTGAACATGGATACATCATCACATGGTTTTTGGATGTTGAATGATACTTCATATTTATCTAGCACTACATACTTGTTCTATTATTATTTTGTTTCTATTTGGTAGGCCATTATTTCCTTAGTAAGATATTCATGCTCTCACCATTTTGTGATATTGGGTCATTGTAGTTGGATTTAGCTATTATTGAAACTTCTACTCTTGTATGTACATCTCCTTGATTAATTGATTCTTTGAATTATTGTCTATATTCATGATCCACATTATTGTTTGAACTCTTACTTGTGGAAGTGCATATCCTCAGTTAAGTAGTTCCTTGGGCCTTTTATTAATATTTTATATCTGTTGATTATACTAAAAACACAAAAACATTAAAAATTGATCAAGAAAATAGATAAAAACATTATATTTCACTTTTGTTTATTCTTATCCCACACTCTTATCATTTTTCATGTACTCATTTAAATTATCTCACCCTTTTGCAAGCCCATTTTCCTTATTTCCTCTACAAAATTAATCAAGTTTTCTTATCATCACTTTTCATCTATCTTATTTCCTTGGGAGAACTACATTTGGCCTGAAGTTACTGTTTTGTTTTGTATTATATCGATTTATTCTTTTGAGTTCAAATACATTCTATGAACACTTCAGTCTAGTTTTCAGTTAGGATTGATTTGTTTAGAGTTGTATTTAACGTATTCTTTTGTTTTGTTTTCCAGGTACATTTTTATAGTACACATGGTCTTGATTATTTGTATATTGATTTCATGTTGTTTATTAATTTGTTCTTGCTTTGATTTTATACATTCTTGTTCCTACTTAAATCTTGATTGTTCATATCTTGATTTTATGTTAGGTTACATTTATGTATTGTTTTTATCTTTATTTTTATTTAAATGTAAATAGTTATAACTTTGGTATTGGTAGATCGTATCATTATCCTTAGTTATAAATATTCATCTTTGAACTAGCTCATCACAATCAAAATATAATGTTATTATAATTCATTCATACTTATGATGCATAATTTCACTTTTGCTATAGTAAGCACCAAATGTTTTAGATTCTAAGTCCAAAAGTCAATAACACTTTGAAGATCAGCTCTCAATGCACCAATGGCTTCACACAAGACACTATGCAAGACATGCATCTTTTGAAATATAAAATGAGGAAACATTTGGATACATGACATATCTCGGGTCAGCTCAACCACCCTCTTTCTTCTATTCATCTCTTTCATCACTTGGTGCATCTTCATGTGCCTGGTTGTTTATGGCTTCTTCAGTCATTAGACAATCACATCTATATTTTCACTTGCTCATATTTAATATATGAATTATGTTATATCCTTGAGATATGCTTGCCAAATTTCCCTATTGGGGCACAATATTTAGACCAATCATCGATTTAATCAACACTACTAGGGCAAAACCAACTATTAGTGATCAAAATTTTCCCTACTAGGACCAAATAAATTTATCAACTGATCAAATCCACTCTCTTGGGGCATATTATTGTTTCCTTTCTCTAGAGAATTGCTCTCATTTTTCTTCTAATTCCAAATTCTACAGCATTTTCCTGCATTCTATAAATTTTTTAAGTGTGTAACTTATCTTAGGATCGATTATTTCCTAAATGCACAACTTTCACCCTCTTTTGGGTGTCAAAGTATGTCACTTATATTTTGGGATTGTATCTTTCCTACCTCCCCCCACCATGGGGCCAATTATATTCTATTATATTTTAATCATTGAGAATCAACGTGTGCAAGCATTAGCTCATATGGATTTAATCTCATCCATGGATTAATTTCACATCTTTTTCTCTCTTTTCAAAAGTACATTCCTCTCTTTCATCCTAGTATGTCCTCTCAAGGGGGCATCATGGGTCATTTCCATTCACCTTCTTCTTAACAAATATTTTCTTTGAAAAGATGCTTCTTCAATCAAATGTCTCACCATGCCTTTTCAAATAGGGTAAAAATGTAGACATCCAATTCCTATCACCATTGTGTTGAAATTCTCAATCTTCCTTAAAATTCTATGACAACTCAAAATTGGGGCCAAAATCACTATAATGCACTAAATGGTTCAAGATTATCATATAAAAGTGCCTATTTAGGCTAATGTATCCCTGAATGGGGTAATGCATTTTATATGATTATTAACTTTTCTTAAATCATTTTGAGTTAAAATGACAAAAATGAAATTTGACACTCTGAACCACTGAATTATTCTAATTTGAAGAAAACATATGACACATGTATGTGTTATTTTGCATCCACAATATCCTAAATGGGGTACTGGTCTATATTCAACTAACACCTTCTTCTAATTATACTCCAATCAAATTATGACCCAGTAACTTGACATTTCAACTAGTTTGATTAAGTGGACAGCCAATTTCTAAAGAATCGCATAAAATTTAATTAACCTCACTTAAAAAAAATCATCCAAATCAAGGGCTTAAGAGTAAAATCCATGGAATTCATTGAATATATATTAATTTTAAAATTATTTCTAATATCTGCATCATCTGGTGACATCATTAATGGGGTGGCATCTATAAGCCATAAATAGAAAAATATCTAATTTAAGCCCTCTCATGCCTCATTAATGCCCCTTTCTTCCTAATATTAATGAGGTTATTTATGAACTGAGCCTCCAAAATTTTAATTTATTCTTGGTTACACATCTTGATCTCAAGATAGAGGGTCATGGTTAATTTTGATCATTTCCAAAAATCTATAAATACAAGGGTTATCACTCATCTTTTCAAGCTTCTTTAGTGTAAACTTGTTTTACAGAATTATCTTCACAAACTCTTTTTGTGTAGTGTTACTATGCTTAATTTGCAATAGGATAACTTCAACTATTGGCATACATTTGATTAATTTCATGAGCCTAGTTCATTAGTGCATTGAGATATGATGGATCATTTCCTTCCACCTTATTCTTGACAACTCTTTTATTTGAAAAGATGTTACTTAGACTAAATATATTTCCATGACGTCTCAAATAGGGGCAAAATATAGACATCTAATTCCTATCACCATTGTATTAAAATTGTCAATCTGATTTGAAATTTTGTGATAATGCACAATTTAGGCCAAAATCACTAAAACGTGCTAAATGGTTTGAGTTTGTCATTTATAATTATTGATTAAGGCTAATGTATCCCTAAATGGGAAAATGAATTTTATGTGATTGTTAACTTTTCTCAAATCATTTTGAGTTAAAATGACAAAAACAAAATTTGACACCCTAAACCACTAAATTCTTCTAATTCAGAAGCACACAACATGTGCATTTGTTATTTCGCATACATAATGTGCTAAATGGGGTATTGGTATATACACAACTAAAACCCTCTTCTACTTATACTCTATATAAATCATGACCCAGTAACTTGACATTTCGACTAGTTTGATTTAGTGGACAACCAGTTTCTAAATAATTGCATAAAATTTAATTAACCTTTTTAAAGCAAATTAATCCAAATCAAGGGCTTAAGTGGAAAATCCATGGAAGTTATTAAAGATATATTAATTGTAAATTCATTTATAATATATGCATCATCTAGTAACATCATTAGTGGGGTGGTATCCATAAGCCAGAAATGGAACAAATAACTTGTTTAAGCCCTTCCATGACTCATTGATTCTCCTTTCTTCCAAATATTAATGAGGGTATTTATGGATTGAGCCTCTAAAATTGAATTGATTCTTGGCCACACATCTTGATCTCAAGATTGGTACTCATGGTTGATTCTGACCATTTCTAAAAAACTATAAATATAAGGGTTCTCACTCATCTTTTTAACCTTCTTTGGTGTAAAATTATTATGCATAATTACCTTCACTAGCTCTTTTTTTGCAGTGTTATTATGATTAATTTTCAATAGGATAGCTTTAAATATTGGCATACATTTGATCAATTTCATGATCCTAGTTCATTGGTTCATTGAGAGATGGTGGAAGAGAAAGCCACTCATCATTGCTAAAGTCTTGGAGTACCAAATCATGGAACAATCATGTTTTTGAGTTGCACTTGGAGAAGGGATGCTCTTGGGAAGGTTTGATGTTGTATTCCTTATTTCAATAGCTCTTAGTTTCCATTTTCAAAACCCCATGAAGGAATTGGATTATTTATTTATGTTATTTATGCTTATTTAATTTTTTTTTACTAATGAATGATCTAACTCACATTGGATTCCATCTCTACAGACTATAAATTTGGGTATTTTTTATATCAATTGCATAATCAAATCCCATTGCTCAAATTTTCACTCTACATTTTGGTGACAACAGTGGGAGTATCCCTTCAAATTGACCATTTTCTATGTTATATATGTTTGATTATATTGAAGGATTGGTTGAACAAAGAGAAAGATCCAGATTTCATCAAGTTTTCACATCTAGGCAAAAGGCAGTTTTACTCTACAAACGGTAGTATTTCATCGGTGGTATTGAAGACTATAATTGTCATTTTACATTAACCATACCATCTAACTGATAATGGATATTTTTTTTGGTAGGATATTTCATTTTTGAAATACTACACATTGTAAAAAGGCACATTTAATAATAAGCTACAATTTTGACTTTTAAAGTACAGTTTTGCAAGATATAGTTTTAAAACCTAAATAGTGAGTTGTACACATCTTTTATTTTATCATAAGTTTATTCTAACTCATTTTATCTATCATGATTAAATTAAAATATATTAGCCTTAATATTAATAATTATTCTCTAGAAGCATTACCACATTTTTACACTCATGATATTGATATATAGTTGTGGTATTGCCTTCGTAAAAGGTGATTTTGACTTTGGTACTAAACACACTAGTTCAATCAACTAATCTTGACTTCCTAACAGTTTTCTACCTCTATGTTATTATGTTATGCTCATATGAAGGGGAGGTGATGCCTAGGTTGATACAAAACACCCATATAGCTACTTGCTACAATATTGTACATTTGTAGAAGCAATTTTGACCACTAACTATGGTTTTGTAGGTTACAAAATCGAATTTGTAGGAAAATAGATAAAACTTTTATTTTTTGTTGCTAACCTTAAAGTCTAGTTTGCTAAAATTTGATAAATACTAGTTTGTTTTACTTATATAATTTCAATACTTTTTCTGTCCTATAATATATACTCATTTTTTTATTATTCTCAATACCGCACTTTGCAATAGGCAATTTTGTTTAAAATAGTTGGTTTTGCATATAATAATCAGATTTCACTTAAATAGTTTAAATAGTAAATTTTATTAGAAACTTAATATAGTTTATGGTATAAAACTATTGATCATTTTAAAAGTATTTAATATGTTTTGATAATTTCATAACAAATTTTGTCATCAAAAATATTTTATGTAAAACTGCAAGTCAAGAAAGGCGATATTGATAGATATAGTCAGTTATGATCTGAGTAATTTTAATTATATATTTATTTAAATATAATCTTAGTTTAGTCATTCTAAGTATATTTTGACACTTTATAAAGATCTTAATCATCTTGTAAATATTATGTCATTCTACTGCTAGATTTATTAGATTTTCCTTCTACTATAAAATTGCTTATATCGACCTACAATATTGCCTTTTGATTAGAGATATTACCTAACCACCTATGGTTTTTCATAATCATAGAATCATAGTTAACCAATAATTTGTAAAAATACATATTAGCTAGTTACAATATTACCAAAGACTTGTAATTTTTTGCTCTCTAGAATCAATTTTGCACTAACTGACTGTGTAAGTGCATTTTTGTAGGATCAGAGGTAGTTTTGACCACTTTAAAACTAATAATCAATTTTATGTAGGACATATTAGTGGGAGGCACTAGAAAATTTTACTAACTTGTGTTTTTGTAGAAATAGTGCTTAGTCTAATCATTTTAATCTTGAACTTGAATATATCTTTGTGTGTTTACTTATTTGTTTAATTTTTCCACATAGGTAATTAATGGTATAAATAAAATCTTGTTTGCTTATTTGTCAACCCAATTTTGTTTTCAAGAGATCACATGACATGGAATTCATCTCAACATAATTTTTAAGTCATTGGGGGATAGCGACTATGGATTTTGCCACCACACACTAATCCACACTCTATGTTCTAGCAGAGTATAAATATTAGTGACAGTTCTCCTTAGGCTAAGCGGTTGACCCCATACAGGTCTTTCATGAATGAGAAGAGTTAATTATTTTAATTAGGCATAAAAAAATAGCCTATATGTACTTGGGACCCATCATACCTTGTGTATATTAGAGACACCCCTAATGATCATGTGTAACCTAGCATAATATCATTAATTATACAAGCAACTTGCTACTAGAGTCCGTATCATCTCCCAAGTGATTATCATATATAGATAGGGTTGAGATGGTTTGGGAGATTTGATAACATGTCACCAGTCTACATCCTCACCTATCAATCCATTAGAAAGTGTAGTCATGGGGTTACACAGCTAGATCAATATACTAATCTTAGGTTTGTTGTTTACTTGATTTGGTGAGTGTTGTGTTAGACCAGTGTTATTTTAGAGCCAAGTCATCATTTTACCCAAACCTATACATACCTATCTAGGTATATTTCATATATCACCATCTTGTATATCCTTATCTCATCATCATATCATTATGTACATCCCTATCACTATACTCTTGTATATATTCTCTTTATATATTTGTGTATATCCTTTTAAGCCTATATCATCTTGCATCTCATCCTATCTCTCACCACCCTCTTATCTTATTCACATCCTAGTCTAGTCTCATCCAATAATCATTGGTCATACCCCCTATCCTTATCATAGTCTAACTTTGACTAAGTCCACCTTATCCATAATCAATCATTTGTCTTGATCTTGTCTTTCCTAGTCACCGTATCCACTATATTATCAACTTAGTCCTAATCATAGTCTAATCCAACTCATCCCCTTGTATATATTATTCCTCTATTCAATTTTGTAGTCATACTTTGATCCTCTCCACATTATCAAACAACTCTTTTCATCAGGGTCCTCATTAGACACTTTCTTGTGTCTAATCAAGTTTGAATCATAATCACAATCCCATCAAATTTTTAATCTAATCATCATGTCCTCTTTGAGTCAATCATATTAGTATTGAGATAGTCTTAATCCAATTAATTCATAGTTTAAATTAGTCTCTCAGGCTAGTCTATCCCCCATTCGAGTCCCTAGAGCTTATCATAGGTTGCCCAGTCAAATCTAGACTAAATCATCAAAGTCTAGCTCATATCCTAATTTAGTTTTCTTGAATCTTATCTTATCCCATCAAAAATCACATCACATCAAACATCTAGTCAAACTTAAAATTTCACTAAATCAAGCCTTTGTCCAATCTTTTTTCCACATATCCCATCTTCATCCCCCATTCTTTCCATTCAATCCCTTGTACTTGTCGATTAAGGGCAATGAACCACATCATACATACTTTCTCCTATCCTTATCTATGGCATCCAAAATAAATTTAGTCAATACCCTGATTGATCAATGCCTCATTTCCAATGGGGATATACTCCTTTCACACCTCCTTGAGATAAGCACTCCACATCTTACAGACTTTGACCTATCCATTCAAAATTACTTCTAGTTTGCACCCATCCTTGTGAGTCCCATTAAAATCTTCCATCCACCAATCATAGCCACTCATCTACCCATTTATATACTATCAAAGTGAATCCAATTATAGCCGCCTCATCTTTTACTAGTCTACCCACCTAGTCACATCAACACCCATCTAATATAAAGTTCAATACTTGTACATCCAAGTCATGAAGTGAAGAGAGCCTTTATAATTCTCTTATTATATCTTTAGAAGTCATATTCCACCAAATTATTTTCATTTACATGATGGTATATCCACCCATATGATATCTTAATCCCACCAAGCCTAAGCCATCTTGGTATAAAGTTAACCAATACTATGTATATCACTAAACTTGGGGGCATACCATTAATCGATGTCATAATTTCTAAAATTACATCCAAAACCTCATTAAACATGGTGACATTAAAATTGAGAATGAATCAGATGAGTCTATGTCCTTGGGTGAACAAGAAGAGGGTTTCCAAGATTCCATTCCCAAACATGATCAAGCCCTTCCCTTTCCAAGCCAAGGTCAAGACACCACATCCATCTTCCATGATCCTCCCATATTTAACAAATCCTCCATCAAAGATGAGTCTATTCCCCATGAACCTAGTCCTCCCTTTCTTCATGATTCCTTCTTTAATGGGCCTATCTTTGGTGAATCCATTGTCCATCCATCATCTTCCTTTCACCCGTCATTTCAAATACCCCACATTGAGAGGTCACTTGTAGGCAAATAATCCTCTACTATTAGAATCACATCCTATCTATCAGAGTCAATATTAGAGTCAACATAAGTGTTATCTACATCAAAATCATGCTCAATGCTAGTATCTAAATTAGATTCTTCATTAGAAACATCATCCCTCATAGACATTGCAATAGATGATGACTATGCCTATCTTTTTGAGGATACCTCTAATCTAGATATCAACCAATCACAAGGCATATCTTTTAATCCTAGTCAAGATGATGAAGTCATAATAGAGTTATTACAAGATTTATCTATCAAATATAGTCAGATTAGATTGGATCCTACATCAGATGCATGTCTTTTAGCTAGTCCTAATGATCCTTTTATTGATAGTGAGGATATTCTCTCTGATATCAAAAGTGGGTTTGCAAGGAACCCCTAAAAGGACCATGCTATCCCATCACCACTCATTGAACCCATCATTTCATCTCCATCACCTTCATCCTTCATAGATCCTTTTCTTCCCTTAAATGATCATTTAATCACATCCCTCCATAGGGATGAATAGGAATATACATCATTGGACCCTTCCTTGAGCAACATAAAACATGCCACAAATGTGGAGGTCTAAGACCATATTATAAAATTCATAAATGATGATTAAAACACCTTTGATCTAATAAGTCAAAATCAAGAAAATTAACATCATCAAACTAGTAAAAAAGTGTCTTCCCCTAGTGAAGCCCAATGTTAGGCACTAAGGGACCATCAAAGTCAAAATCATCATCATTTATCAAGTTAAAGATCATTCTCCTCTAGTGAAGCCCAAAGTCAGGCAAAAGGGGGCAATCGGTAAATAATCAAGTCTATAAATCAAAATAATGTCAAAATCACTATCAGCATGGCCAATAATCCATCAAATAATCAGAACAAAGATTAGCCACAAAGTCAAAGAATATTGTATCTCTTGCAGTATTTTGTCATATGGCACCAATCAAATACAAAATGTCCAACATCTCCAATGATGTGTGTGACTGTTAGTCCTAATCATCAAACACCCACCATAACTTATCACAATCCTATCATATATTCAAGACTAATACACCCCCATCAACATTAAAATATAATTCAATCCATACCTCACATCACACTCCCAGGCTAAGTGCTCCCAATCAATATTCAAACAAAAAGAGACTATGTGATTATGAATTGAGATTTGATTGTTTATAATAGACTTAAATTATGGACAACATGATGTTAGATTGAATACTTGATCAATGATAACATGGATTGATTATATTGACATGGAGGTCTTATGGCTTCATCTATTGATTTTGGCCATGGAGGATGGGTTGATTTAAATAGGCCATGGAGGGAAAATCAATGGCCAATATTCAAAGTTGGGTTAGGAGGATCCATGGTAGAGGATTATCTAAGAAATTAAAAATTCCTTGGATGATTCTAGATGAGGGAAGGTTCTATTGGTATAAGCCTCTATAATCTCTTTGGAAGTTTAATCATGATCAATGGTGGACTAGTCATGTGATTAGGGTGTTCTAGAGAATCTAGGGGGTAGGCTTGTAGGAAAGCCTAGGAGTAGGTAGGTAGGTGGGTTATGAGAATTTTAAATTCCCAAATAATGGATAAATGGGATTAGTTAGTAAATAATGTGGATTAAGTAGATTAATTGATTTGTGGGATGAGGTATAAGGTTAATAGAAGAAGAATAATGGAAAGGGGTGTTAGACAAAAGACTATGAGGATTAGTAAGGATGATTTAGATAAAATTAGATGGGATTAGTGATCATTAGACAAAATCAGAAATGTTAGTGCCAACTAATAATAATAATAGTGACAATAAAAAAAGTGAGAGAATTTAGGTGCATATAATTCCAACTATGTAATAAGACATCTAATTCTATTTATTTAAAAGGCAGTGTAAATTTGAGATGTAATTGTTAATAAATGCATGATTTATAAGATCTTTGGAAGAGTCATGTATGTATCAAATTTTTATCCCTTGAGACAATTTCAAATGAATAAATGGATTGATTTATTTTCTTATATCTTTGTCATGAGTAACTGATCTATCAAGTTTTATGCATTTCTATTTATCTGAATAAGAAGAGTTGATGGAATTAAAATTATCAAAAAATAAGTGGAAATTAGATAAATAGCTTTGAGATTGTTATTGGGAATAACAATTCAGCTTGTTAAAAAGAATTAAATATTAGTGCTTTCCAGTGTAGTTATTCTAGTAATGAATAAATTCTTATGTTATCTTTGTGTTGAATGTTTTTAGAAAAGGAGTCATAATTGGTTATGACCATTTGCATTCAGACCCTTGGGAAGGAGTCATTTTGTTAAGATAGCTCTTAGGTTTTATGGCTTTACTAATAAATGATTGTGAGTTATTTGATTAGAGATTTGTTGAGAATAGTCTCTATATTCTATGTAGTTCTCTCCTTTAAATTTGTATGGTTTAATGATTGAGTCAATATTGTGCTAAGATGAGTATAAATCATATGTTGAACTATGGATTGTTATTGGAATAACAATATAAATAGTTTATTGAATCTATTGGCATTATTATGGATTAAAAGGATGTATGTAAAAGAATCCCTTAGGCTTCTACAATTGAGTATGTTGCCTATTTTATGCCTTGCCAACAATTAGGTAGTTTAACAAAATTGAGGAAGTTTTAATAAGCTTAAATCTTTTGTGTTGAGTTTATCTAGGCTGTAACCTTAGTTGGTCTAATGCTTCTTTACCTTAGTGGATTTGGATTTGACCTCTCAACTTGCATAAATTAATGGCAGACCTTGAGGTTTTCCTAAGTTCATAAAAATGGCTATTTCTTTTACTCAACATAATTTTCCTAATAGTTTTGCCTTTGCATGTTTTGGTAGAAGCTAGTCAAAGGTTGTACATGAGTATAAGTAGCTGAAACTTTTATTCTAAACAAAAGTTTTGAAGACTTAGTGTTTTTTATTTTTACAGTTAGTCATCAAAATAATTTTTTGTGATTAGTCAGAATAATTGTTGTGAACATAAGTTATGATAGTGTGGATCTCACAAAAGCAAAGTTCACAAATGTCTTAGACTATGCCATTAGATGGAAGTTGTTAGAGGTTTTATCACGACTTGGTCAGATTAAAGATGCAAGCAGAAATCTTAAAGACCCATGTTTTTATTTCAAATTTTTCCTTATCTTAATTTCAATATTTTTAAAATTTGTCTAGATGATGACATGTGGCATCATCCCAGTATCCCAAAGGATTAGCCAAAAGGCTAAGACTCTAATGACCTAAAGTTCCATAGAACTATAAAGTGGTAGTGTTTAGGATATTACCACGTGGCATTATCTCAATAACCCATAAACCTAGAGATGACCACATAGGGTGCTCAAAAGGCCTGAAACATGGAAGGATTAATCAATGGAGGTTAATACCTCAATACCTCTATATTATTGATGGTGCAGGAAATTGTGAAGTGGCATTACCTGATGCACCAAAAGTTTAGGCTTGAGTAGAACTGAGGTGGACATATGGAATCTATTGACTTAAGCAATTGTCAAGTAGGAAGTTGATGTCCATCTTCACATCATTAACATAGTTCATCCTTAGTGCAAGTTCTTGAAAGCATCCTAAGTTCTAGTTAAGTGAATCAGGATTATGGGCTTCTGAATTATTGGCTTGCATTTGCTAAAATCTCATGGCAGTGGTAGTTATGTCTTGCATGATTGAATAAATATTGGCGTCTATCCATAATCAAATGTGTTATGTTTGGTTTTATGGTGTGTCTGCTTGTTTTAAGAGGAAAAAATGGGAATGACATGACCACCTGGGTCTTTCTGATTTTTTTGTCACCTTTTTTTTATGTATCTAGATTTCTCACATGGGCTATGTATCATTTTTTTAGTTCAACCCCTATCTCTTCACCTCAGGTTAAGTTAATTTACCAAAAAATGGGTTAGTGGGGTCTTGGTGTTAAGATGACCTCAAGGAACCCACTATCAATGATCATTACTTATATAGCCAATACTCTAATGGGGGCCTCAAACTTATGAATTTCTCCCCTATGTGTAGGAATGTGTACACATAAGGGTGAAATATACTATATGAATCTACATGTAGCGATCTAGCTTATAACTTGACAAATATGGCTTATGGGATGTCTTTTGAGTGCTTTAGACGTGTAGTATGATTGCTCTTATGGTTGATATGCAAATAGGAATGAATAGGAAAAAATAACTTAGTTTTATGCTTTGATTTTCAATAGCATGTCTAAGACTGAGAGGTGATTGTCTAATATTTTCTAGATGTCCAAATAAATTGGCTTTTACTTGTATTGATAATAGCTCCTTTGAAATAATTCTAATGGAAGGATTAATGACATTCTTAGGCTAACCCATACACATTGAAAAAAATTTAAATTTCAGTGTTTTTAGGGTAAGGACACTTGTTTTAGAGTAGGGATATTAATGTTGATGATATTATCATGCCCTGAACATAATTGTCAAGGATGGAGGAAAGTTGATGAGGTTCTTTAACTGACCATCAATAAACAATATAAAGAAGGTGAATAATGAATATGAGGTTCTAGTTAAGGATATTTATATCATATTTTAGGCATTATGTGGTTACAAGTGATCCATATAATCATAATAATCAGGTTTGGACTAAGAAGTAAGTAATTATAATAAGGGAGGTTGTTAATGCGAGTCTTTTCATTGCAAGGAAGGTCAAATTGAAGGGTAGATCCCCAAGATATATTTGTCAAGTATACAATACTAGTTTAACATATAAATCCAAATTTAAGCATCTACACCTACAATATTATAGCTAAGGCTCTGGCTATTAGGATTAGATATTTACTTCCTTTAGTTATCTAATATGAAAAAATAGGTTCATTTAAGATTGTTACATCTTGGACAACATCCTTAATAAAGTTATGGATTGTTAAGTTTGGGAAGGGTCTTGCACCTCTAAGCATAAGGGTTTAATCATCAAAATTTATTTTGAAAAATATTATGATAGGATAGAATGGACCTTCATCTTAGTCATGATTTAATAGTTAGGGTTTGGTCCCAAGTTGCTCCACCAATAGAGCACATATGATTACTTCTTGTATTAGCATTTCTAAACACGGAATTTAACCAGAGTCCAATAAGTAACTAGTCATGATTTAATAGTTAGGGTTTGGTCCCAAGCATTTTCTCTATTTAATCCATGAGACCTATGCTTGTCTTACTATCAATGGCCATCAATATGAGATATTTAGCTTATTTTGCTCTATCAAATAGGGATGCCCTCTTATTCCATTTCATTATGTTGTCCTGGATGATTAAGGATTTGGTTAATTTATTAGATACTTCACTTATAGATGGATTATTAAAGGCATTGTTCTCCCCACTTTTCCTCAGACCCAACTTGTTGATGGACTTTTTACTGATGATTCATTTATCATGCTTCAAGAGAGTGAAGAAGTTGTCTAGAATGCCATGGAATGCCAACAAACCTTTTGTTTATCTTCTAGTTCAACATTTAGTGGGCCAAGACTCAATTTTTTAGATAGAGCTATGGTCCTTTACCTAGTTGGCTTGGAGATTACCAATGAAAGTAGATTACTCATGGAGAAATGTTTAAATTCCTAAGCATTTATTATGCTTTTCAAGCCCCTCTTGTGAACCTATGGAACTATATTATAGTAGAGAATTTTTTTTCATATTGGATCACCAAACCTCTTTCTATAGATAGTAAATTTCAAATTTATTCCAAAGTCCTAGTTTCCACTCATGTGTACTACTCTTTTTCTTGGACCCCCTTAAAAGTAGCCTATAAGAAGCTTGAAAAATTGCTCAAGAATTTTCTATGGCCCAACTCTAAAGGTAGCAAATGATTTCATAGATTTTATTAGGATATTTGTTGTTATTCCAGAGAAGTAGAAGGCCTTGGGTTGATTGACATTGCCAAACAAAGGCTTTCCCTATGTACTAAATGGGTTATTAG
The DNA here is from genome assembly GCA_037957365.1 of Torreya grandis. Taxonomy (NCBI): domain Eukaryota; kingdom Viridiplantae; phylum Streptophyta; class Pinopsida; order Cupressales; family Taxaceae; genus Torreya; species Torreya grandis. The sequence goes on along the minus strand of JARHVA010000813.1, from coordinate 1,063,886 downwards.
GGTCATTTAAGGCCAGTAGGCTTGGAAAATTCTTCTTAGGAATTGCATTTATTTAGGGTGTCCCTATAGAAAAAAGACTTGAAGGAACTTAGGCTTTCAAAGCCTAGTTATCACCTCAAATATTATTAAGATTACTGGAACATTTGTTGTAAAAAGTATTTGAAAAACATGGGAATCTATCAAACCATGGCTGCTTTGGGGAGGGGATGGCTTCAGGGATGGCCTATATATTAACTCTCATTCTCTATGGTGGTATCCTAATATATATTTCAATGATAAACTATTGGTAGAAGATCCCAAGATTAAATCATTGAGGTATTAAAGTTTTGAGGGATATTTTTGATAAATGTACCAAATATTGGCTCACCTGGGATAACCTCAAATCCAAATTTAGGCTTAATGTTTAAGATTTTAAGTCAATTTATGAGATTTAGATGGTTTTGTTTGATTATGATTTTCACAAAATTAGTGTTACATGTTCTCCTTGATGGTGAAAATATTGGCATTAGCCTACCTCCACTCCTATGCTCGGGTACCAACCCTGGCTTGGTTATAAGTGGCTCTCCCCAAATAACACTCCCTAATAAATGTTCAATAAATGATGGAATATCAATAGCTCTCCATTTATTTAAAATATAAACTTTCATTATGTCTGGTTTGCTATAGTTAACCCCAAAAAATGATTTTTTGCTTGGTGTCTATTATACCAAGGTCTCCATGTAGGAAAAATATTACTTCACATGGAGATTCCTCCACCCAAATGTCCTACTTGTGGTCATTATAATTCTCTTAAACACATTTTTTGGTTGTGTTAGAGCTCATGATGCCTAGAGTTAGATTCATTATTTTTTCCAACCTTTTAGGCCTGAATCTTTCACTTGGAGCATCATCCTTTTAGGAAATTATGTCCTCCTCCCTGAGAAGTAGAAGAAAATATGGCATATATTGTGCATTGTAATCCTTTTTATTCTATATAAAGATAGGAATACTGCTACTTTTAATAAATAAAGATTAGGTAGAGATTTTTCTACTTCCAACAGAATCTTTGTCATGTCTAATGTTATGATTCAAATTCAAGATCATGTTGATAAAGTAGAGATGGAGATCATGCATCTTCGCACTCTATTGGACCATTAGGACAATGCCCCATGTACTATCAATAGAGTGTCGTTAGATGATCCCCCACATGACTATCAACATAGAGAACATGATCAATAGGGTCATGGAAGATCTCAAAGCCATGATCATTATAGATCTTAGTGTCACTCGTAATTTTCCACCTCTCCTACTCCTCCTAGGTAGATATTATCTCCATCCGTAGGATATGGAGGGAAACCATTGCCCAACACCAAGCTTCGTATGTAGGGTTTGCCCCTCTAGGCATAATCAGACGAGAAGTTTCCTCGACTAGCTCTTGCCATCTCCCCCCCTCATGTGTAGAATGAAAAACTTGAAGAAGAAAAGAAATAAGATGTTGGTTGGATCATACTTGATACCTCCTTGCCCCCAACTCCCATCACCCCACACTAAGGAGGTTGGGGTGACAAATCAAACAGTCATCTATCGCCTCCTCCTCCATCTATGGAGTTGGTGGCTCTTGTTGCCTAATGTGTTGTTTAGTTTTATTTTTACTCTTGGACTATTGATGTCAACTATGATGTAATAGACTTTTAGTGGTTTTGGTTTTCCAATAACCTCCGATGTATTTTGGTTTTAGGATGTGCTGCAGTACCACCCTTCTTTTTTATCGTAGATGTATTATGTTTTCTTATTTTAAATATGATGTATGATTCAATTTTTGAAAAAATAGTTATACAATTTACACATTAGTCTATAATTTATACCTAGTAATAATGTAGAGTAGCCAATTACATCATTAACATATTATTTTAAAATTATTAAATACTTAATTTACATATTTATAACCAATTTATTTTGTAATATATATTTCAAAATTTCTATTTTAAATCAATTCATAATTTAATTTTCCCTACCAAAATTAAAAATTTATATAAAATATTAGTAAAAGCCAGTCCAAACTAAATTTTAAGTAATATCATTTACATAACACTTGGATTAATGTGCACACATATTAGCTCCTCTCCCTCAAATACTAAACATATATATGGCTTCCTCTCGCCATGAGTCATGAGAAAAACAGAACACTTCCACTCTATATGGCTTAACCAGTTATCACCACACGTGATGTAATTACAACCCAATCATGTAAATCTGGAAGGTTGTAATGATAATGACTAAACAGCAAATACTATACAAACATAACTTGCACAGATTTATGGCAGAAATCTCAAACACCACCATGAAAATACATAGAAACAAGCTAAAGTTCCCCGTGTTTATCATCATCACCATTGATGGGAACACCCCCTCGAGTAAGACCATCCAAAATAGCATCCCCAACGCCTTCGCCGAGCCCTTCGACAAGACCGTCCACAAAAATCTGAACAACCTGAGAAGCATATTGAGCAAACTTGCCAATCTTGCTCTTTTTTATAGGTACATTAATTCCCGGCTCGTCGAGCCCATTTATCACAGGTTTCGCACACAGAGCATGGAGATAAAAGTCACACGCGGCACAGTGATAAACCCAAGTGGTGCCCTTTTTGTTGCAGGAATTGCAGGTATATGGGGAGCCACCTGGAGAACCGGACAAAAGCTTCAGGGTGTGCTCGGGATGGCCCTTGAAGGAGAGGGCGTTGGGGAGCTGAGAACAGCAGGGATGGAGGCAGAAATTGCAGGTGGAGCAGCGGAAGGCGAAGCCGTTTGTAGTCTTTCCACACACGTCACATTTGGACTTTATCAGGCCGCCTGGCTGCTTGTGGAAAGCGAGCTGGTGTTGTGTGTGGTACGGATGGGAGACTCTGGCTGGAGCTTTGGCACAGAACTCGTGTATTTCGAAGTAGCACTCGTTGCATCTGTACACAATACAGAGAAAGATGATCAACATATGGCAGAACATTGTAAAAAATAAGAAAACATGTTAAATTTATTATTTGTCAGGTTTGTAGTTGGAGAATTTCTTGGCTTGTTGGGATAGGATGAATGCATGTTGTGTGTGAAAGTTTATATCCAATAGTATTTAGTAGGATTTGTATTTTGATGGATGGTGTGATAATGTAGTTTTAATTTTGATTTATATTTTAATAGATAATGTGACAATACACTTTATCATTATTCATATTAGATTATAATCTATTCAATAGAATTTTATTTATATAAAAATATTAACAAAAAAATATATATTAAAAATTAAAGTTTTTTTAATTATTAATAATAAAAAATAATGTGGATTTTATTATTACATGATCATAAAAGTATTTTGAAAAATATTAAAATAAAGAAAATGGTAACACAACAATGAGATTTCTACTTTGATGAATGAACACATATCATTTTTAAGAAGGTTTTCCACATGAAAAGTATATGTAATTCAAAGAAATTCAATTATCAATCAATTTAGTTCAAGAGAGTTATAGGAATATTTTAAGAAATGAAATAATTATTTATAAATTTTATTCATTCACCTCAATCACATTATATTTAGTGATTTATTATCAGAAAATTATAATTAGTTCATAAATATTCTTTTAATTATCATAAATAATTTTATTTTTCAATTATTTTTTTTCTATATTAAATTAAAGAAGTTTGTAATTTAACGGTAAAGATGATGGTTTAGCTATCCATTAAAATACAAATCTTAAGTGATAGTCAGTAAATCAAAAAAGGTGTATGGATATCTCTCAATCCTTGACACTAAACCAAAGAACATTATGTACTCTAAAAATAGGGTTTCAATTTAAAAAAAAACAAACTTCTCTATACTTCACATATTTATTCCATCTTTAAAAAACTCTCACATAAATAGTTTAAAAAAAATCTATCACATGCATAGTGTTGATTTGCCTAAGAAAATCTATAGGTAAATAAAGCAATCTCTTAAATTACATTTTCAAAACATGCTTATTAGTCCTCACAATTTCTAGTTAGGAAGCAAAACTTCTAACTATTGAGGGTCAATCAATGAAACTTCAGAAAGATTACTTCATTAGTGTTTATAAATAAAACTTTTTAACAAATAAAGACTTACAAATTTGTAATAATAAATTTATAATTCTCAAAATTTATTTTATTCTATTCTTTTAAACCATTATTTGTGAAATATATATTTAAAAAAAAATTAATTTAAAATTATATATTTAAACTTAAAACTACAAATTTAAAACAATATATAAAGTAAATCATAGAGCTAAACCTTCATACTACACAGCACCTGTATCTGCCGCCGGCTCCAAACTCCTTGCAGACACCGCAAGTGTACAGATATGGCACAGATATCAGAGTCAGAGGATGTTGTGGATGACTGAAATGCTGAATCTCCTCCCCTACCTTAAACCCTAATTGAATAATCGCCATCAAACCTTCAAAAAATCTATATCAAACCATACAAAAACTAATCAAACCTTACAAAAACTATTAAGGCCAGATTAGGTCTTTCTCAAGGCCGGCCTCAGAATATTTTTTTGCAGAAGTGAGGACTGTAACTTATATTCATCATATTTATCAGACACGCAAGATTGTAGGGCTGTTGTTCTAGCCAATAATATCTTCTCAGCCGCCTCGTGGCAATAGATAACAGAATTGAGTAGTTAAATCAGTGCATGCATCATTTTCTACAAAGTAAAGATTCTTGGTCGCCTGCAGTGTACTTTAAAGTATCAATCTCATATAAAAGTTGAATTCTAGGTAGCTTGTGCTACAATATTCTTCTCTTGGATAATCTTACAGGATAGATATTTCGTGAACAGGAATGGTTTGATTTTACTTGTGGGGCAAGAAACTTCACGGAATGGGCATTTTTTTCTCATAGAACATGGGCAGGGAATTTGTCAGCTTTGTGATGGGGCCTAACAAATGAAGGATCTTCCAATCTGATCGCTCATGATTTTATTCGATGCAGGTTCAAATGTTCGCCACCCTATGTTAATCTCTAGAAGAGTTTTATGCATTAAATAATTTCAACCGGCCAAATCTCGACACATCAAAACCAAAAACAGTGATTAAAGTGTCAAACATTATTTTCTTTGAACACAATCTCATTGGAAGAACAGTAAGATCCATACCAATTAATAAATATATTGTTATTGTTATGATCAATATTTTAGATCATATTTCTTTATCCATCATTAAGGAGAGAATAAAATGATGATTAAAATATGATATGTAAACAGATTCATGTTTATTTAAATGAAAAAGTATGCAGTTTTTTTGTATAATTAAAACTTTTTGATAAGATAAATTGAACTTATTTATTTAAAAATAAAAAATATGTAATTTTTTGATATGATTAAAACTTTTTGATAAAATAAAATAAACTTATTTATTTAAAAATAAAAAGTATTCCATTCTTTACATGATTAAAACTTTTTGGTAAAGTAAATTGAACTTATATATTAAAAAATAAAAAATAAGTTTGACATTTATAATACAAATAAAAAAAAATGTGCATATGTTTATTAACTAGCATGCAATCACAGAGGCTATTCAATGATACCTCTCATAAATTATGTTTGGTTTCAATTAACCCTCAGCTTTTGTGCTCTAAAGTCGTTGAAAGCATCAATATTAATTTCAACCCAGAAAAGTGAAGTGGAGCATCTTGCATGTGGTCCCTTTTTTATAGTGGGAAGTGGAGTGGATAGGATAGGATAGACTATGGGCTTGCCTTTTCTCTATACAAATAATTACTTAGCATTATTTGCTTTAATGATAAAATTGATGGGGAGTCCCATATTAATTAATTGATGCAAATCAAAATTTAATATATTAATTATATTAATCAACCAAAATTAATAATGGATATGTTTGAATTTATTGCATGGAAAATTCAATTTTTTAAAATTTAATTATACATTTTTATTGGATAAATAAAAAAGATTCATATTTTAAATGCGAAAAGATTTGAAAATTTAAAAGTTTTGAAATATTATAAAATAAAGTTGATTATGTATCATGCAAAGCCAAATTTTATTATTGGAATGTTTTAGGTAAACTTTATTAAACAAAATAATAAGATATAAGAACGTTAAATAGCAAAGGAGTTAATTGGTATTCTCAGCGTACATTTTTTGTCAGAGAATTTTTTTTGGCTCAACACAATAAGCTCTCATTGGTCAGCCAGATATGAGCAAGTGAAAAGTACAACCTTTTTTGCCCTTGTTCTTAGGAACATATGTCCAACTCTCTAAACAATGGCCAACATTAACCATTTGTAGCTTAGGATTGTGCTAAGGTTCAAACTAGAAATGATCCTTATCAAGCTCAAAAGTATCAGATTTATGTGATCGCTTAATTCTTTCAACTATAAAATTATCAGTAAATGTCCCTTTATAAGAGGAAACATGCATAGTCATTTCCCCAATAGCCTCTGCTCCCTCATCCTTCCATGTTCTATCTCCAGATGTTTCTTTGACCTCATATATATTCATCTTGATTGAGGCATACGCTTCTTCATCCTTTGAGGGAGGATGCTCATACGGTTGCCAAGGTTTAGAATTTAAGAGATGGTACTTTTTATTCTTCAGTATACTTTCTTATTGACATGAATAGTGTTAGTAGAGGTTCCTGGGTTCACTAGAACATGCTAATTATAGGGATAACTCCCACAATTTTAAGGAAGAGTTTGCATGAGAAAGGAAAATCATTACTCGGTATTCAATTTTAATCCTAGGATTGCAAAGGTTTATCCAATCAAGATTAATCCTATGGCTATCGACTTTGATAGACAATTCATGGCGAACTCAAATATGATGACATAGTTACCAAACTTGCAAATAAAAGACCTTTTGGCTATTCATTAATATAGTAAGATTTTTAACTGATAGAAGTAGTTCGTAAATGTTTACAGCTGAAGAATATCAATTCATGAGGTTATGATGCATTATTACCTGACTTCAAAAAGGGCAGATAATACCAATTAGAAGACAAACCTATATTCATACAAGATAGTCTTGTGACACATAACGTTACCCAAAAGATATATCTCACATAAGAAGCGGAGAACTGTTATATTAACTATCAAATATTAATTCAACTAAAAATATTTAGACCATGAAAACTCATTAAACTTTCCATCCAAAAATCTAAGGATTTACTCAAAAAGGTCCTGAATATAATATTACTCAAAATTTATCTAGCACTATCTAACACTGTCTAACCCATTCAACAAAAATCTGAAGGAATATATAATATTGAATGCTATATTGTTATAAATACAAAGTCTATACTTAACATCTAGGTATGTCAACCTATATTCTATTGCTAAATATTCCATGTACCTAATCTCAACTAAAAATAGACTAACTTCATAACAATCATGTAGGATAATCGCTAACTAAAAAGAAACCTTGATCTCTATACACGTGACACATTCATAGATGTAAGTGGTTAGTGTACACATTCCCCAGCTAACACTTTCCTAGATTTAAGCATTTGTCTCATCTCAAGACAAGACTACAAAGAAGTAGGAGTCCATAGAATAAAAAGTAGGTAGAACACATAGAAATTGTAGATCACTCAAGGTGTTGGCAATCGGTTTTTACCCCTTGCACTCTACTTAGCCATCTTCATGGTTTTTAAACTAACTTGTAATCCAATCTACCACCCTTTCAAATTTTCAATAGACTAGCCATGTGGGTTTTTGCAGTCCTACCAACAAAAAGACTGAGAAGCAAAATTGTAAAATTCTTTGTTGTAAGAAAAACTTAACTAGATTAGGGAGGCAACAATGGAGGAACTGATGCAATCGGTGGTGGCAAAGTGGATGGAACACTCTATGAATAATTAGAAGTAGTTGTCTTTGCTTGGCATAGTTGTTGTTGGAGTTGGCTGGGAGGAATGATGGCAAGGACATTAATGAGTGGCATGATGTTACTATCAAATTTAGCCACGTCCATCTTATAATTATTCCAATCAATCAAATATTCTTGAACATTGCACAAGAGAGCCCTCAAAGGAATATTGGCATAAAATAATTATGAAATATCACTGTTTGCAGTAAAAGAGAGATTGACTTTGATAATAATCATTTTAGCAAAGATGTTTGCATGTAGATGAGTAAGCTTCTCAATATGTCATTGTGCTTAGACCCGAGTAAAGTTGTTGCACAACATCTGAGTCTGCCAAGCCTACAACTGGTGCATGAATGAGTCACAAGCTTGCATAGATGCTTGAAATGCAGATGCAAACCCAACAAAAGTGACAGTAGGATCACACATGGTGGATTTAGAGGAACTCATAGTGGTGAATTCAAGGAGCACATCATTTCATATTGCATCCACTTGAGATTTCCAATCAATCAACCCATAGGCCATAGCCATGGCTTGGTTGATCATAGTAGTAAGGTCAACTTGATATAGCTCTAGGGGTTCACATAACTCATTTGATTCCTCCTTGATATCCTGACCATAAATTCAAGATAGTTGATTTGTTGGATGCTCACCTAATCCTACATAAGTCAGACCACCAGATTTAGAAGTTTTGTACGATCCATCATAAAAATAAGGTCCACACTTGAGATTAAAGGGTGGGGTAGGAATATTATATAAAATTAATAGTGTTACTTAGTACACTTTGTAGGTTAGATTTATCATGCTATAATTAGGACACCCTATGCTACAATGAAATCTCAGTTTGCATAATGGATTCTTAAAAAGTAGAAGCACATGCCAATTTATTAGCCAAGAAAAGTTTAGAAACATTGATAGATGCTTCCATGGTGGATGGAGGCATAACAAAGGCAATGTTGGGGGTCATGATAGGAAGGTGTTGTAATAGAGTGAGGGGAAATGAAAATATGGTGCAACAGAGGGGACTAGAAGGAACATCCATGAGGGCTAAGTTTTGGAACTTGGATGCCATGGTGGAATTAGGTTTTGGGGAGCCCTGACCTAGGGGTGAGATGGATGGATAAGTAGATGAGGTGGAAGGCAGAGTCATAGATGATGGTTGTGGAGGAAAAATCTATGTGGCCATAACCTATAGTGAAAGAGTGGGGGTATCCTTAGGCAATACAAACATATTAGTAATATCTATGACTATTGATGGAGGTTGTAAAGGGAGAGGTAGATAAATTATAGGTGTTGCATCCCCATATTTTGTATTTTCCTGAGTGGATTGAGTTGGAGCTACTGGTAGTGCAGGTAGCACCACCATAGCAAGCTTGTGCTCATCCTCCTCAATAGATTACATCTTTCACCATTCAACAACAACATTTGGCTAGTGCACTTACCTGGACTTAGTGATCAACTCAACCATGAGTTGTAGCTCCACTTCTTGGAAGATCACTTCAGTTTATAGAGGTTGTTATGCATCCAAATGATTTTGTTTATCTGCCTTCTTCACTTCCTTTCTTCTTCTACACTTGGTAGCTCATTATGCCTCTTTTCAGGTAACCTACTTTTCCTCAGGTGTTTTTGCATCCAACACCACCTCTTTATTATCTATTAGGGGTTCATCAAACTATGATGAAGAGGAAATGACAATGGACACACTCACCATGTCCTCAACACACATCCTTTCTTGCACCCAAAGCTAGGGGATTCCTTAAGAAATGACTTTTCCATTCCTCCTAAAGATAGTATAGCTACTAAATATGGTTAGGCTATGGGTACAACATATTTCTCTTCCTCTTGCATAGTTATTTTATACCTGTGTAGTGTGAGACACTTGTACTAGAGTGATTGTGGTGGACTTTCAACAAGAGGCTCAACTTATTGGGCTTGAGAGAACTCATTGAAATCACTTCCTATCATAATTTCTACTTGAATTTGTTATAATTTAGCTTCCTTGCCCACAATATCCATAATAATAGACTGTGGACAAGCAAAAAATTCTACTCATAAGTGTGGGGGTACCTATTTATAGACTTGGACTATGCACACTACTTTATAAAAGAACTATTTTTCTTCTTCCCACTCATATAAATCACTATCCATATTGCAATCATAGTTTGGTAGACCTCATATTCATCAGTCTAAAATTTCTACCTTTCACATTCTATAATAATCTGAGGCACATGTGGGTCATTCAACTAGGTCTTCTAGCTACAAGTCTTCCTTCATGGGGGAGAAGGTGAGTGATGAATTACAAAATATTTGTGCTTGCCTTGATCAAATTGAGTAGATGTTATCATGGAATTTTGTATAGTGTCCATTAGAATGAGAACATTAGGCATGATTATCTGTAAAAGAGTCACTTTGTGAGTGGCCAGAGTTTTCTACTAAGCAACTTTCATTTGGGATATATGCATATCGATGAAGAATGACAAAGGCTCAAATAGAGCTAGAAGCTCATGAATGCAAATAAAAATCCCTTGAGGAAGATTCACTACCACCACATGCTGGCCTAAAAATTGCATCAAAAGAAGTGGGATTCATGGGTTAATGAGCACCAATTATGAGTTCATCCCACCATGTGCTAAATAACTATTGATGTGGAAGGTAACCACTTTTGCTATGTTTCTACATGAGGTTCTAGAATGTAAGGTTCAACCAATAGTTGACATCTAGATTAACAATGCCTTCAGGAGATTTCCACTGTGTAAAGACTAATAATAATACCAAAAATTGATGTTAAAACATTTATTTTGCAAATGCAAGGACTTTAACAATATTCATTGTTAGCTCAACCTCTAGGAATTATAGTTAATTGATTTGTTCCCCTAGTAATATCATGAAATGCATAATGTCAATGACCCCTTTTGTGGCTTCCTTCATGGCTATGGTGGTTTGAGAAAAATATGTAGTAATACACTCTGCTAATATGTAGATAGCTTCATCAGGGATATCATCCAAAGGAATTTCATGATTGCCACAGGTATAGGCCTCCTTAATCTCTAGTAGAATTAGAGGAGCTTTTGATTTATAAGGCACCAAAGAGCATCCTCATGCTTCCATACTTGTGGCCCTCACCATCGTAGCCTCATTCACGTATATAGTGACATCTATAGATAAATAGATCTTCCTATCATTCTAAGAACCCACCATAAGTTTTATGATTTCACTAAATTGATTGAAGGTAGGAAGATGAATTAGATTCTCTACATCAATGTTGTGGAATCAATGTGGAGGTGTAATTGCCAAAAATTGTGCCTCTGGTACTAATTTAAGAACAAACAATCTTTTTTTGGCATGCTTGAGTGAAGGATATGCCTTAGGATTTGAAAATATGGCCTAGTGTATGTTTGTACCAATATCAATATCTTTTAATTGTGTAGTAGAGAAGTTTTTGATGAATTGATGCAATACAGTGGCATCCATTGTGAATATCTTTGCACTGAAGGGAAACTGGTTGGAATACAAGAGTACAAAGTGGTGCGAGAGTCTTAGAGAGAGGCACACTAATTTGTTTAAAAATACATAAGGATAAAATGGTGATTCAACTAGAAACATAGGCTATATATGGAGGTGGTGTGAACCCGGTGTTAGTTATGAGATTTAAATGTGCCAAAATTGTCTCAGAATCTTATTTTTAAAAACATTAATAACCAAATCTTAGATTCAATTAGCTCACACACTTTTTACCGATGTGGCATCTTTTTATGGTAGTTAGGTAGAATAATGTGACCCATTAAATATTTGAATTGATTATTCTACTATTTCATGTGGATTGCGACAATGATTTAGAGTTGATGCTACCTATCTCACATGATTGGGTATTAACACCCATCTCTTAGCCATTATCCATCATTAAGATTTCAATCATATGGAGCTTTCCTAGACTTAATTGTCTTGCCTTACCTCCCATTTTGACCATGGTATAGCTATTTTCCTCCCCTTATGTACATTTCCTCCTGCTTGAGGGTTACTAGAGGCAATTTGTGTACATAGACTTCTAAAATACACATAGAACATAACAAAAACCAAACCCATTCCACACAACATAAAAAAATAAATCTTATGCTAAATTGGTATGAATGAGCACATGTTCCTTCATGAGTGCATTAATTATTGGTGGTAGGGTTTGAGCTTATTGCCATTCACCTTTCTAGGCAAAATGATCCCTTGTAAATCTTATAGGACCACCATTCTTGACTATAGTAATGCATGGATAATATATGGTCCCTTCTAATGGATGTTTATTTTTCCTAGAAAAGATTAGAACCAACTATCATACAATAAGACAAGCTGATTTATTTGAAATTATTTAGTGTGCAAGTTTTTATTATGTCAGGCTTTCTACCTGTGCTTATTTACCTCTTGCATCCATGATGGTCTGTAATTATTTTCATCAATCCTATTGAGTTATAATATCCTATTCCCTAAATATTCCTCATCTCTCATATTCATAATGATTTTAATCTATAGATTGGGTACAACATACTCTAGGGGTATTACTATTTTTAGACCATAAACTAGTTGAAAGGGGGTAAACCCTAAGACTCATTTATAATACGTGTGATATTCCCATAATATGGTAGGAATTCTATATTCCCAATCATTATGCTAAACATCATAGACCTTTATAAGCATCTTACCTAAGACTTTGTTTGAAACCTTCGCATGACTATTTATTTGAGGGTGATAAGATGTAATTTTTTGGTGTGATATGAGCAATTCATTAGTAAGTGTTTCTATGGTTTTATTAATAAAGTGTGTACCTCTATTGCTTACCATATTGATTGGACATCCAAACCTAGTGATTATGTTCTCATATAAGAACTTTATTGTGTCCTTTGCACTGCATCTAGTTGTCATAACAACTTCAACCCACTTGGTGAAGTAGTTAGTCACAGTGATAATATAGCATACATGAATGCATTTTATACACATATTGATAGGTCCAAAAAAATAAACTCCCCATTATTCAAAGGGATGTTGTGCAAGCATTGACTAGAGTGGCATTTCATCCTGATGGTTCAACTTTCCTATCCTTTGACAGATATTGCACTATTGTGGGATTCAGTGCATATTTTTAAATAAATAAATCCCCCATAGGCTACTTTGAATTTTTTTTTGGCTATATAATCCATAGCTAAGTGACCTCCTATGATACCTTGATGTTCTTCTTCAAGTACTTGAGGTCGTTCATGCTCAAGTGCATCTCACTGCAGTACTTGGTCCTTACCTAGATAGTATAGAAATCCTTTGACGACACTAAAAAGAATGGATTTAGTAATCAACCACTTCTTTTATAACTTTATGTAGTGTTCTATAAATTTCCCTTATTCCAAAAACTATGTGATCTCTTCTAACTATTTAGGAATAGTAAACACCCAATATAAATGTGCATTAGGTGATTCATCAAGAATTTACTTTAGTTCTTCACCATTTTTGAGTCGACTCAAATGGTCTAGTCCAACAATATCTCAATAAGGTTTGACATTAATATGAAACTAAAACTCCTAAAAAATCATTAAGCATCAATATATCCATCCTCCTAGCAAATTTTTATTTACCAAATAATGGAGGACTTAATGATCGATAAACAACTTGAATGGTCTAGCTAATAAGTAATGGTGAAATTTATGCAATGTGAATACTATCTCAAGGGCTTCATGCTCAGTAGTAGTGTAATTATTTTTAGTTACAAATAGTTTTCAATTAGCAAAATGAATTAGGTGATCAAAACTACCCTATCTTGGATGTGCCAACATAGTGACAACTGTGATCCTTGATGCATCCACATGTACATGGAAGGCCTTACTTCAATCTATCAAAATCAATATTGGTACAATTACTAATCTCTAACTTAAATAAATGAATTCCATATAGAAGTCATCTATCCAAATGAAATATGTATCCTTCCTTAATAGTTTCTCTAAAGGGGTAGATATTGTAGCATACCCCTTAATAAACTTTCTATAGTATCCTGTATGCCCAAGGAAGGATCACACCTTTGTCGTAGTTATGAGTGGTGACATTCTCACAATCACTATGATCTTCACTGGATTCACCAATATACCTTTGCTATAGACTACATGGCCTAACAAAACCCTAAAGGGTGTAAAAAATAAACATTTTTTAAATTTAGTACTACATGCAACACTCTGCATATCTCTAGCATCAATCTTAGTTTGGACAAGTGATTCTTAAATAATGAAAATATTTCCCAATCATCTATATAGACCTTTAAGAAATCATGGATTAAATCCTTAAACGCAACTACAATAGCCCTTGAGAAAACCATAGGTGCATTTTTTAATACAAATGGCATTACCTTATATGCAAAATAACTCATTTCTATTTCAAATGTCATCTTGGCTCTATCTTCTTCAATGATTAGAATCTAATGATACCTAATGAAATTATCAATAAATTATACACATTGTGTCCTACAACTACTTCCATAACTTCATCTAAATGGGATAGAGAAAGGGTCATTAATGTAAGCCTCTTTAAAATATTATAGTCTCCACATACTCTTATCTCACTGGTACTCTTTGGTTGAACCACCATAAGACTCACCCAATTGGATTTCTCCATAGGAAAAATAATTTTAGCCTCCTACATGTGGTCCAATTCAACTTTGACTTTTAGCTTCATATTTGGGTTTAAACAATAGGGTTTTTTCTTAATTGATTATACACACTCCTTTAGTTTAATGTACATCTCTCCTAGAGATGGGTTCACACACTTAACTTTAGTGAACTTGGTCAAGAAGACATCCTGATAATCCCATAGAAGTTGTAGTACTTCAGATATGTCTTCTTGTGACCAATAATCACCAATATGTGCGAATTTTAGAATGTCCTCATTCGTAATGTTCTCAATGTACTCCTTCAAATGTTACTAGTGAATATTGCATTCTTCCTCAAGAATGAAATCATGTAGTAGTCATTTGGACACCTATTTTGGAATGTTAAGATGTCACAACCTTTCTTCTTCAGATGATTATATGATTGGACTTAGATGAGTCTCAACTTCTTGTTCTGTTCAAATAATTTTATGAGAACCATATCATCCTCCTCGGTTGAATCTAGTCTCCACTCATCTTCATCTTTTATTCCATGACATGGTTTAATAGATATATTTACCTTGTCCTTCTCTAATTTATAGGCTTGTATAACTTGATTCAAATCAGAATATTTATTACAAGAGGATGATGAATCAATTAATTCATCTAAGTCTTTAATCCTACCATGACATAGAAAAACCTTTAGATGCTATAGTGCCTTATGTTTCAGAGGGTTGTCATATTCAAAAATTAAGTTTTAAATGAAATTGTTGTTGGTAGAAGAACATAAATTGTAAAACTATGTAGGATATTTATCTGATATTCATGTGTTATACACTCATTTTATCATTGTATAGCTTATTTTGTCTAATTTTCATGGCTTGTAATAGACTAAAATATGAAGAGACTCTACTTTTGGCACCAATTATGAGAAGAAGATGAATAGTCATAGATTGGAAATGTCTGTATATACTTTTTTTTGTAAGAAGGGGTTTTGATTTTAGATGAGATTATCTAGTTAGGATTACCTGTATGATTTCTCATTATGTTCTTTGCTTGCATTATTGTGTGTAATATCTTGGTTAATTTCTATCTGAACTATTATTAATGTATTTTTTAGTTTATATAACACTGGTTGTTCTTAATTTACTCAATAATGTAAAATAATTAATGCTTCTTAGGTTTTTGTCATCCAAATTCCTATCTTTTTATGATAAACTATTATGTGCAGATGAAGTATCTCATATATATCCTCATCCTTAGCATGTTTTGATGCTTTAAGAACCTTACTAATAATGGTGCATTAAATATGGAACATTTTTTTGGAGGAAATTATGCTAAGATGGTTACTAGGATAGAGATATGTTGAGATATAGTTAGACTAAAGGATATGTAATTTTGAACAGAAGAAAAATAAAAAAAGAACTAGTCTTACAATTTAGGAGATCATTCGAGAGCATATTTATGGATAAATTTATGAAATCTTCTGGTATGAGTTGCATAAACTTCTAGCTAATTGGTTATCATGTTTGGAATTTATTTATTTGAACCAAGGATGGAAGAAACTATAATTTGGACTAAAGAAAAGATAGACTAGTTGTAGATATCAGAAACTGACTAGATACGAGCAATAGATCATTGGGTTGCTACTATAGTAAATGGATATATAACTAATTTTGTATGGAAAGGATACATATCTTTGAAAGATATGAAGGAATTATTTGTCAAAGGAATTCAAGGTAAATTTTTGTAGTGACTGCCTATCCTAGTGAAGATGTTGGTTATGGACAAGGACATGGTGCCTACTCCAGCCAATATGGAGTAGTCAATTCGGGTGTATGCGGGTGTGTGCGATATGATGGTGAATGATGATTAAATAAGTAGGTAAGGCTTACACCTAAATATATAATAGAGATATGAGGGAAGAAGAGTCAAAATAATAATATATATTTAGAACATGAGCTATAACAATATAATAGATGGAGTAAACCAAAAAATACTCAGGTAGCTATGAGTAGAGTTAAAATTAGAAGTAAAATAGATGAAAAATGAGTAGGAAGAAGCCATTAATGAGAAGGAAGAGATGAAAATCAAGGATGAATAAAGATGAGATGAAATAAAAAGATGAATGTTGATAGAAAGAAAGAAGTGACAAAAAGTATGAGGAAGAAGAGATGTTCTAAGATGAAAATGAGAATAGTTTAGAGGTAGATCAGTTAGATGATAGATGTAGTGCATAGATAAAATAATGGGTATTACCAAAAGAAGGACATGAAGTATTAAGTAAATAATTAGGACAAGGTCATAGAGTAATTTCAGGTTCAAGCATGGAAAGAAAAGAAGTCAGAAAATAATCATTCACTAGAAGAGTACATATCCTTGTAGCACAATTTTGTTATATTGTAGTAAAAGCTTTCAACTAGAAGAATAGGCATATAGTAGTTTGGAAGTGCCGTTTTCATAAAAAGTGCATTGATGGGTTAGTAAAATTTAAATAACCTCACTTTGTAAGGTTTTGAAGGCTGTAGGGTTCATTAAAACCAAGTAGAGAAAAACATGAAATATAGAAAAGCAGAGTGCACAAAAAAACTCTCCCAGTACATAGGTAAATATTCTTAGTGCATAGGTAAGATCACACAAAATGTAGCCTCCCACTATAACAGCTATGTAGAAAATGCCCTTGACACCATTTTATAATATGGGCGCTTTAGGATAATTTATAAACCTGGTGACATATGATGGGTCTGAAGACCTTGAGTAGTACTTACTAACATGTGAGATGAAAGAGCAAGCTAAGGGTATTACCTATGAGGCTATAAAGAAGTGAAAATTAATAGGGTCACTGAATGGAATATCTATTGAATTTATATACCATAGATATATCACTCAGGTAAATAAATAATAGGTTGAGTGGCTTATCATAATATTTAAAATAAAGAAATGTATAAGTCAGATTATTCAAGACCTAAAGGAGATTAGGTAGAAGTCAAGAGAATCAGTCTATGATTATGATCATAGATTCTTAGATGTTATGAATAAGGTGGAGTTTTCCCTAGAAGATAAAGATAAAGATGCATGGTTTGTCGAAGGACTACATTCCAAGATCAGGGTTGCTATAGCACAAACTCAATATGCTACTAAGGCAGATGTTAAAGCTATTTCTCTTTAAGTGGAAAAATTTAAGATTATGGTGAAGTTCTCATAATGGGTTCTAAGATTGAAAATACATTGCAAGCTTTTATGAAGATGATGGAAAAATATCATGAAGAAGATAAACCTAAGCTAAATCTATGGTGCATGAAGTGTGGGAAAGAAGGATATCACAGGAATGATTGTCCTAAGATCAAGATAAAGTTATATGAAATCTATAGAGTAGTAGGACACACAATAATACAATGACATATCTTGCAACATTATGTAAAAATCCCATAGAATTTGTATTGCATTTTTTGTAAATTGCACAATCATGATAAAAATAATTATAGGGCTTTATAAAATCTCAAAGAAGATATTATAAAGAATGTATTCATCATCACTACTAAATTTGATAAAGGTTGTGAAAACCAAGTAGGTCTACAATGGATTCCTAGTTTGCATTAGTACTAGCCTCAAGGTCTAGTTATATGGACCCCTCCTTTGCTGGGTTAGATACTACCATAACCACAATACTAGTACTTAACACCTTGAAAATTGACAATGATGCAATAACAGTAATAGTTATATTCTTCCAATTTGCAAAAATAATTTGGGATTAGAGATAATACCCCAAAACATCAGAACTTAAATATAACATAGTAATAAGGAGGTTATAGAGGAGGTTATCAATTAAACAGAGGAGGATCTAAGGGTGGATACAGATGGGGTTATCAAGGTGGCAAAAAAAATAATTAGCAATGCCATTATTTTTAATGTTGTTTATGTGGAGAGTAAAACCATGTGAAATGCAATTTTCCTTTAATCCTTAGAGATAATCTTGCTACACCTAATGCAAGCTACATGAGAAGTACAAAATAGAAGACTGTCCTATTTTCAAAAAGCAAAGAAAAGAAAAGGCCATCAAGAATGTTAACATGGTGAATGTGCAAGATCAGAATGCATTTTTTAATGTCATTACAAGACATTAGCATGAAAATAGAGGATTTACTCCTCTCAAAATTATTTAGGACCAAGGAATCCATAAAGTGAAATAGGACAAATACCCAGACCCAATTGTAGAAAAGGGGCTAATGTATGAAGTTGTGCAGATGTTGAAGAATATTCAACACCAAGCCATTACTGAAGGAGATATTATAGCAATATATACCCAAATGTATGGTTAGATTATGTGCATTATGAGATAGGATGGATTTTTACTATGCTAACAGATTTACTAAAGCAACTAAGTACACTACATATTTAAGACATTTCTTAGAACATTACAAATTTACTATAAAATTTATTAGAATATACACATTGAGGGAAATAGAAGACATAAAAACTTGCTTGGTATGTAAAACAAAGAATCCATAGGATGTAAATGAATGAATTGACATTAAATTTGAAAGATATGAAATTATAAATGTTATCTTTGATTTTGGTAGCACGATTAACATGATCCCCAAGTCACATGGGAGGTGATTGGATGACCAATTCTCAGTTGTATCCCAGTGACTCTAAGTTTAGAAAACTATAGAAGTGTTGAACCCATTGTCTAGTTAGAAGATGTTGAGATCAATGTTGTATAACTAATCCTATGAGGTGACTTTGAATTCATTGATATGAAGACAATAACAACTCATTATATTGTGCCAATTGGCGAGAAATGGGTATATGATGGTCAAATGACTATCAATACTTTACAAAATTAGTTATAGGTGCATTAAAGAGATAAGATTATAGTCATTCCTTTACATAAGGTGCACAAACCTAACATCATCTTGATTGAACTAGAGTCTCCTTATGTTGCACAAAAAACTAGCTAGATGAAGGTAAACTCTGAGGAGGACCTGGAAGCTTTGAACATAGCTGAGTATAATTTATTGTATGAGCATAATAAATCTCAGGTGTAATCTTTACTCATTGAATAGTTGAAGACATCTGAATAATGAAATATTAAACCAATATTTACCCAACCATTGGCACCATAGTTTGTCATAAAATATTATGCGTCCATGTCTGCTAAATCACCTACTCACTCAAAAATTAATTTTCTCAATCAAGTAGATGATCATATGAAAGATTATATAGATCTGGATAATGAAGTCACCTTACCTTCGGAAATAGATTCCTCTATAAGTGGAGACTTGGATATGAATCTAATCAATTGGGCTCATGGTGATCATGAAATTTAACCTATGAGAATGGTCTTCACCATGAAAAGACAACTTCCTTCATACTATGTGATTGAGGATATCAATCAAGTCATTCTTTGCTGATAAGTTCATGTGTCTACGATTAGTCAGTAGGTCAGTGCCTTGAATTATGCTTAGAAGGGAGTTACAATGACATGGTGGATAATTAATAGAGATGATAAACTTGATTGGGATGATGCATACAAAATTATAATTAGCATATTTTAACTACCAATGGTAATTAGAAGTAATTAGCCTTAATTTTAGGAAGGTGAGTGCCCTAAAATCCATATCCATAAATGTGTTAAGGTTTGGATTGAAGAACGAGTGGTACCTAAGTACTAGGTTCATATATTTCATTACACACTTGTCCCTCTACCATCAGCTTGGTATATGCATCAAGAATGTAAGAGGGAGACAAAACATTAGGCATAGGTGCAAAGTGACTTCATACAAAATTTTGTGTTTGAAGATGATAATCCTGTGGTTCATAATACACTACTCAAAATCAAACATTTTTTATTCCATGGGTACGTAGAGGATTTAAGTACTACAAAGGAGTCTATTACACAAAAGAATTTAGCATGTGATCTAAATACAACACTATGAAGATATAAATATGCCACTATGAAGATATAAATATGCCACTATGGAAGAACAATATCTTATGCAGTTGTGCCATCAGATAAAGGATAAAGAGGAGGACATTAAAGATTTAATGATGGATGGTGATATTGATCTGATAGATTTATTTACCTTGAATGACCTATAGAACCACTACATGATCCAGTTGTAGGGCCCACTAAAGAAGAAAAGCTATGTAACATACATATTATAGAGAAGGAAGGGAAAATAATGATACAAGAATTTGTTGTTGAAGAAAAGTGCAAGATTTATCAACAACCTATTAGAAATCATGTGGAAAACATCGTAAGTGAGGATGTTGGCACATATAGGTGACTATGGACTGAATCTAAAGTTTTAGAATCTATGAAACTCTTGCAATATTATTAAGATGTGTTTCCCACAAATTTTTTAAAAGTTAGAGGAGTATATCCTTTCTTAGGTGAAATGGATATCGAGCTCAAGGAGTGAGCATGAACCATAAAGAAAAGGTCATATAATTTGAATCCAAACATGAAATTGAAAGTAAAGGTTGAATTAGATAGAATGCAATAAACAAGTATAATCTATCCTATCAAAAATATAGATTGGGTCATCCCCATGGTAGTGTAACCTAAGAAAACAAGGGAGATCAGAGTATGTCATGACTATCAAATTTTTAATGATGCATGTGTGAATGATCCATTTCCAATTCCCTTCATAGATGAAGTTTTGGAATCTATCACAAGTCATGAAGTTTACTCCTTCACAGATGGATTCAGTGACTATCATAGAATATCAATCGTAGAAGAAGACAAAGATAAAATAAATTTTTTCATAGAATGGGGATATTTTACATACAAAGTAAAGCCTTTTGGCCTCAAGAATGCACCTGTAGGTTTTTTTTAGATCAATGATGACTACATTTAAGGATATCATTCCTGACATCTTGGAAGTATATTTAGATGATTGGGTAGTTTTATCTTTGTTTAAAGAACACTTAACCAAGATACACCTCATGTTAGAATGCTTCTGAGCTATATGCATTGCCTTGAACTTAAAAAAGTGTTTATTTTTTTACCCCTTTTGGTGTTCTTCTAAGTCATGTGGTGTGTAGTGAAGGGATTTTGGTGGACTAGGCCAAAATTGAAATCATTCTTAGTATGCCCCTATCAGTTAGATCCATGAAAGTGTGATATTTTATTAGATACATAGGGTACTATAAAAATTTCATCAATGGATATGGAACCATTTCATATCCATTTGAGTATTTGTTGTGCAAAGGTATGAAGTTTATCTAAACTTTTGAGTGTCAAGTAGATTTCACAGAACTGAAGCAGAGATTGGTCACTACACCTCTTCTTGTCTTTATAAATTGGAGTAAGCCCTTTCATGTGCACATTGATGATTCTAGTATCATATTTGGTGTTGTGCTTGTGCCTCTAGGAGATGGTGGACTAGACCACCCCATATATTTTTCATGCTAAAAGTTGTCTGATGTAGAAAAGAAGTACATGACAGTTGAAAGGGAAACACTAGTTATAGTGTTTACGCTACAAAAATTTAGACATTATCTTATTTCAACACCATTTGAAAATTTCATGGATCATCAAGCTCTGTGCTACCTATTCAATAATCCTATGCTCGAAATATGAATTTCAACATGCTTGATGCTCTTTCAAGAGTTTGAATTTTTCATCAACATCAAGCCAGGAAGAGAAAATGTTGGGCCAAATCATCTCAGTCACATTAAAAATGGGGAATATCCAAAAAAACTATAGGAATATTCTCCTAATGCCCATATATTTTGAGTTTATACAATACCTGAGAAATTTTAAATAATTTCTAATTTCTTGGAATAAGGGATATTCCCTGCACACTACCAAGAAAGTGACAAGATGTAGTTTGTCACCAAAGTTTTGAAATTTATTATTATAAATGGGATCTTGTATCATTTAAGGAAATATGAAGTACAATGTATGGTAGTTATAAAACATGAATCTTTGTAGTTCTTACAGGAAGCATACCAAGGAATAGGAGGTCATTTTCCTAGAGAAGCTACTACATAAAAACTGTTATAAAATGGATTATGGTGGCCAAATTTCTTTTAGGATGCACATAGAGTAGTGAATCATTATGATGTAGTAAAAAAATGGGTAAGCCACACCAAAAGGATAAAATGCATTTACAACCTTTGTTATCTGAACAACCTTTTGAATAGTGGGACATCAATTTTTTAGGACCTATCAATCCCCTGACTAAACACAACAAAGCTTGGTATATTATCTCTATGACCAGTTACTTTACCAAATTGGTTGAAGTTGCTATAACACCCAATTGTAGGGTGAAGGATGTAGTAAAGTTACTTTATGAGAATATTATCACATGGTTTGGATTCCCTATCAAACTCATCAGTGATTGAGGGACACACTTTCTAGACAATACTATCAAAGCTCTTACTAAATAATTCATTATTTCTCATCATAAAAGTACTACGTACCATCCATAAGGTAATGGACAAGCTGAGGCTTATAATAAAATGTTGGGAAAGATGTTGATGAAGATATGTGATGCCAATAGAGATGATTGGGAAGATCACATTCTTATGATTCTTTGAACTTATTGAATGCATTATAAGAGGGCTACAAGCTTTAGTCCATTTTAGTTGGCCTATGGGTTTGAAGAAATAATGCATATGGAATACTTGGTACCCTATCTATACATTACAATAGTTATAAGACTAGAGGATCATGAGTCTCTTACAAATAGGCTTCTTGAATTGAATCGAATGGATGAGTATCGACATAGAGCATCTTGGATGTAGGAAGTTCATAAGTAGAGTTAGAAATTATGGCACAATAAGAACCTATGACATAATAAATTTCACAAAGATCACCCATTTTTTATATATTATAGTCACTTCAAAGCATTTTTAGGTAAATTATAGGTTAGGTGGAAAGGGCCTTACATTATACATGAAATATCATAGTAAGGAACCATTATTTTGAGAGATCTATAGGGAATCATTCTACTAGGGTGGGTGAATGGTTGTAGGCTTAATACCTACTATCAAGAGTCTTAATTTATCTCTTTCTTCCAAATGAGTGGGTACTGAGTAGCACTGAGTAGATTAGGATTTCCTATTTTTGTATGTTTTCTTGTGTGTTTCTTTGTGTGTGTGTGCATTTATAGGTTAGATAATCTCTTCACCAGATTTTGTAACCATGATAAGAAGAATGTTAGGAATATAACATAAAAATAAATACTAATGAATTAAAGACAAAAATAAAATGCAAAAAACACAAAACAATAGAGACATAGATTTAACATGGTTACGGACTATATTATCTTTAGTTGCACCCAATATGGGCTATGCCCACATAGAAATAGCCAGTCCTTATTATTCAGTCCAAAAAATAAAGGGAAAAGCTTGAAATACAACCATTGCAATATGCTCTTCACTCACATATAGTGTGTCACCATAATTATAATTCCATCATATCAAAAAGAGGGTTACATATAGGGCAAAAATACACAAACATAGTTTCTACCATTAGATCTGCAACTGAATAGGTGAACTATCCAGATTTATTATAAAATTACAATATTTTATACTACATTTTTAACAAAATTTTGTTTTTTAGGGATACCTCCAAGCCCCCACTAGGGTGACCATAGTGGGGGGCATTTTCCCCCACACCCCCCTTGTCAGGAATCATGCATTAAAATAAGATCAAGCTCCACCATCCAACAAATTATAGTGTGCAACACCTATGCATAGAAGAATTCAAGTGCAACATTTTTGATGACAATAAAAGTGAAATAAAATAATTAAGTTCAAGAAATGTATGTTTAGTCACATCTTCCAAGATTTTAGTCGTATAATGGTTATCCCCAAGCAGTTAATGTTAGATCCTAGGTTTGATTGATCCAATATTTACCAAACTAGTGGTCAATTAACATCATTAATACATACTCTAGTATGTGTAAAAAAGAATATAATGATTTATCTCAATGCATGCACCAAAAACTAATTGCCTTGATTTATAGATCAAATAATATTTTCCACATCAACATTCAAATTGATATCCAAGGGACAACTCAGTGTGGCATTTACATGAAAACCAATAGGCATGAAATCTATAAAGGTATAAGGTTATGAAACAAGTTTTCATTTCATAATTACAACCATTTTATGAGCTTTAATTTCAAAGCTAAGCCAACTTATATAGTGTATAAAGAAAAAAAATTCTCATTTCCAATATTCAGATACCATGGATCATTCATAGCTATAAAGTTTTTGACATATGATCAGAATGAAGTAATGGGAATTGATCTTGTACTTTTTTAGATAAATATAATAATCCAAAACCATTTTATTACCTTTGAGCATCATAACAAAAAATATTCTATCCAGATCCAATACATGTGCAACCACATGCTCTTACAACTCACATTGATTCCAAAACATAGACAACAAACACTTGCTTTGGATGCCCACATACTACTATTTGGGGGAGATTGTGAAAATCCTAATTATCCATTATAATGAGGGCAGTATTTATATTGGCTCTGATACCATTCTTATCATTAAAACTAAAGCCATGGATAAAGCTTTGGGCATATCTACGTAGGGTGATTCTCTTGCTCCTTAAAAGTCTAGAATGCCTCCTATCCTTCAAAAAGTTAGAGAATTATATGTCTAATAGTATAGAGGAATCCCAATTGAATATATCCAATATGAACCATTGTACATCTTGGTTGAGTTTATTACTCACCAATTTTAGTAGACCACCAAGTCTATGAAGCAAATCCCCAAAGAAGTGGTTGACATTGCACATTGCATGATCCACCATAATGAGAAGTTCAACTGACCTAATTCATTTGTATAGGATATGTTTAAAAATATCAAAAATTTCCACATGAATTCCAAGTAGGCTTTCTAGTACCAATTTTTTTTTATCTTTCTACTATGTTTCACTCAATAGAACTCCCCTGAAGGAGAAGTGTACCCAAATACTGACTACTAGCAAATGCAATAATTTTGTAACTTGATATGAAAACCTGAGTGTGGTTCCCTAACTCATGAGTTAAAGTTAAAGACATGGCGGGAGGAGTATTTGGATCTCATTTCTACACACCTATGAGTGTCATCAAACATCATACAGTATCTAGGACAACATGTTATTGTTACTTTGCTTCCAAAAGACATCTTCATTCACATACATGAGCTACCTAGGTCACCATTTTCACCCCTACCATATTTTGTTACAATGGCCATGGTGCAAGCCAAGATCACCAAGTAAAAATCATATGCATCTAGGTGTGTGATACATCTTCACTCCATACCACCTAGTATAATAGTTCCCTCAATGTAGTAATAACCTGAAACCATAACTTCATAGCAACATAAAGGAAAGAATAAGCTCTCTAGAGAATAAAAATCATCAACTCTAATAAATTGAAAGATTATAAGTACATGAACTTGGTTGGATGACCCTAAGGTACCCCAAAACATAATCTACTGTGACCTACCTCAGATGTGCATTGATGAGTATGAGGTTTACCAAGTGATGATTGCAAATATGATAGATGAATTTTATGAGGAGGATAAGAATGAGTTATTTTTATAGAATGTAGTGTAGATAGTTCAAGTGCATACTAAGGTCCCTCCAATTCTTTGGGTGGAACTACCACCATGCCCCACATCCATTTTTATTGACACTATGTCTGAAGAGATTGAAAAAATGTAAAAAAATGACCAAACTCTTTGACCAACAACCTTCCACCACTTTCACAGCGATCGATGTATTTGTGCCACTACCTAAAATCCCACAAGATACTCTAGTTCACAAACCCAAAACCTAATGAGAGGCTAGGGTTTATCCTACCCTCAAAAAATATATATTTGGTAGGGTAGCCAATGTGTAAGAAGTGTAGCCTTCTCTTTCCTCAACTTCATCACCACCCAAATGCTGGTTGGTTACTTTTAAGAGGAAGAAAGCATCTATGTCCAACTCTATTGTCCATCGAAGTGATTCACCAACTAAAAAAAAACACCTTCATGGGAGGAAGTAGATCACATATCAGAATGGTGAGTCCATCAAGAAGAAAAGAAATGCTAGAAGGAGTAGGCCTAATAACAACAAGTTTAGTAAGCATGTCATCAAGTTGAGGAAGTTGAGGCCAAGTAGAAGGCCCATGATGTATAAGTTGAATGAAAATAGGCTATTGAAGAAGAAAATAAGGCATAATAAGCTACTGATTTAGTAAATAAGGTCTATGCCCATTATTAAGGCTAAGGTAGATGAGGATAAGTAATGACAAGATGTAGAGGTAGAGGCAAAGATGGCTCTAGAGGATGCCAATCTCACCCAACATCAAGATGATGAAGTTTTGAGGAAGAAGAAAGAAGAAGAATATGAAGCCTTGCATAAATAATAGGCTCAAGTATAAGAAGAAAAAGTGTTTGCAACCAAGGCGTATGTTAATCTAGAGGCCAAGGCCAAACAAGACAAGGCTACTTCCCTTAAAGAATAAAAAATGAAGAAGAACATGCATAAAATTAGTAAGAGGAGGAATGGGAAAAGAAGAAATATATATAAGAAGAGCTAAATAGAAAATTAATGGAGCAAGCAAAGAGAAAATAAGATGACAACATTGTATAACAACTAAAGACTATAGAAGATACCAAGGTACAACAATAGCAAGTGCCTAAAAACAACAATCAGGTGGGTTAGAGTAGCTAGTGCAATAAGAATATAAATCCATAGTTGCAACAAGTGAGAATAAATTAGCCTTTCCTTTGAGAGGAGTCTGGCTATGGGACATTCTAATTATGGGTGATCAACACACCACCTTCTCACTTCCACTTGTTACCATGCCATGACCTAATCATTTAGTTACCATGGGAACTTTGGCAGCATTCCCACTTCAATGGGAAACATCATTAGATGTTTTTAGGTTACCATTAAAGAATCAATTAGAGGGTGTTATGACATTTTATGAGTCCATTGCATAGAAGTTTGCCCCACTAGAATATGAGGTCACTCAATCTAAGGCAAATAACATTGAGTTGAAGGCTTGACTGCATGAAGCTACAAAGCTCATCCAAGATACTTGTCCCAAGTTGGTCACTTGAGTAATCGAGTACTAAGTAATGTCCAACCAATTTAGACTCAAGAAACTTGTCTCTAAGTTAACAAAGCACTAGTGTGCAATACAAAAACTCTACGTAGTGGGAACACTGGGCCAAGATGTCAAGGTCAAGGCTATCACACTCATTACTCTATTGGAGGAATATCAAGGAATTCTGAACATCATCACACTTCAAGCTCAATAGGTCACACATAACTTTTTGGATTAAAAATAGTAATTGGATACCACATTAGCTAGTTTTAGTGTGGAATTTAAAATGACTGCCATAACCAAATCAACCATGAAAAATCACACTAAAACTATGGATGAGAAGGATATATCACTCTAGGAATCACTAAATACCAGGGATAATGTGTGTGATAAACTTTTTAATTGACAAAGCCAATTATTATGTAGTTCTTTTATCAACCTCCAATCTCAAAGTGTTAGGATAAAATAAAACATAGATTTATCCCCAAATCACATACAAGAGAAACAATGAAATGAATCAATCAAACATACATACAATAAAAACAAACATGCAAAAAATAGGAGACACTATATTTAATGTGGTTCACCCAAGATGGGCTACATCCACCGAACTTGTCCAGTATATTATTCCAACAATACAAGGGAGAAATAAATCTTGCAACAAAACCTATTACACCTCTCTACCTTATTTGCCTCCTCTATGTGTGCAATCTCTCTTTTTTTCATCTCAGCCGTATATCAATACATTTTAGGGTGAAAAATACATAAACATAACCTCTAAGATAAGATCTAGAAACCTTTAATCAATGGCCTAGATGGACTATAAAATTACAATTTTACAAGGCAATTTTAATAAATTTTTTGCTTCAAGGGTGTTGCCCCCAAACCCCCATTGAGGTGCACGGCCCCAAAATCCCTTGTCAGGGGGGTCATTCCCCCTAGACCCCACAAAGGGGATTCCTCCCTTGCAACCCCCTACACCATTGTGGATATAAAAAATAAGATCCAAAACCTAGCTAAAATAACATCAAAATTTTAACCTCTGATCTTGGAAGACAATTACTATCCACACCTAACAAAAAGACATGAAGATAAGATGAATTAGCTAAGTGGGGAGATATAAATAAGGGTTATGAACACCAGGGTTATATTGAGCATCACTGATGATGCAGATCTTAAATAGATCACCGACTACCATGCTTTATTGTGTACCCTACTATATTTGATACAAGAAGTGATGTTGGATTGGAATGCATATAAAATAGATTTGAATCCTTTTTGTTATGAATAAAACACTTATTCCTACATGTGAAAGAATTTAAATGTAGAAACATAAACATGAGATATAAATTTAAAAAACACAAGGAGAGAAAACAATTACATAAGATATATGTGGAAACCCTACTATACTAGATAGGGAAAACCATAGGGTAAAGGCAACATCTAGACTTCATATTTCATCATCAAAATCTCTTTCATACACAAATCATAACAACTCCTTCAGGTGAGCAAATCTTACAACCAAGATTTCTATGCCCCAACTTCTTAGCTTCAACATGTATTTCTTACATGATGCTAACAACTATAAAATCCAAGGGAGATCTAAGATTATACCTCCTCCATGAGCTAAGATAATAGTATCCAAGCTCCATGTCTTATAGGATCCATTACATGCACTTGGGTAAGCTAAGCAAACTAGCCTTCTAAGATCTAGCCTCCATCCTTGCATGATGATGCTTACAACCCAAACATCTAGGTGAGTTAAGCTTACAAGACTTTCAACAATATAACCTCTAACATGAAATCTCAATGAGTTTTCAAGGATCCAAACCATGATCCACTAAGTGGACAAAGAAATACAAAGGAAAATTAATGCTTTTAAAGAATTTTAAAACATGTAAGAGAGAGAGGAAAGAGAATGCAATAGTGATCTAAATAATTAGACCCACACATGAGTGGGGTGTCATGTGATCTCTATAAGGTTTGTTACCATGTGAAAAAGCATATCCACTTGAGATAAGACCATGTGCTACCTCCATGTGGCTCCAAAACTTGCTCCCCACTACTAAAAGTGAGTCTAAACACTAAATAGTTTTAGTTTTATCTTCTTCTCCTAGGGTCAACAAAGTTGATTCCTATTTTAGACAAGTCCATTTTCCACCCCATGTGACATTAATAGTTGAAACCCACTCACACATGTGAGGGAAATCAATAACAATGATATTCTTTTCTTCTTATTCCATGTGACCACACAAGTCCAAAAGGTGTTACAATCACCTTTTGAATTTCTCTACACATGTGAATCATGGATCCCCTTACAAATTCAACTCATGCATGAACCTTTGTCTTTTTCACCATGTGACTCACTAAGGACAACACAACTGTCCTCTAGTGGAGTACTATGCCCCACACATGTCACATCATCATGATCACACTTAGGACCCTTCATGGACCCTCCTAACATATCACCTTCTTACAACATCACATGCATGCCACATCATCTGTACACCCACATGTCGTATCACCTATATACCGTGCCACCATGAATAATGATTGTTAATAATGCCTATGAATAATACTCATGAATAGTACTATGTGAATATTGCTCATGAATAGTACTCCATGAATAGTGACCTATGAATAGTGGCTTCACAACCTAAAAATATCCCACTTGAAGTCATATACATAGGAATTTGAACCAATTATGTCTTCATGCCAACCTAATACCATACAACTACCTACCAATTATCATCATGCCCACTATTGCTCCACAACAAGCCCAAAAGAAGTTTTTTGCACTACTAAATTTTTTCTATCCTGATAGCTTTGTACCTCTTCCTCTACATGGATTTTTTCATCATCTCAACCAATTCATTATGGTAGTAGGAACCCATAACTTGTATCTATTCTCTAGCTGAGAAATCATAATTTGCTCCACCACAAGCTGTGTGGTTGCTTATTCAACAAGAACACTATGTTGGTGTTGATCTATCTAGTCAAGCTTCTCCATTTTATTCTTCATTCTCCATTCTCCATCTTCCACCAAGAGAAAATACCTACCATGCAAACTTTTTTCTTCTTTTTTTTGTTTCACATCTTGGTCTCTCAACATATAGCTCACACTCCCATAAAAAAAGAACCAACCTAGGATATGATACCAATTTTAAGGAATAAAACACATAGTCCTAAATGTGTAAGAATTTAAATATGGAAATATAAACATGAGTTACAAATAAAAAACACACAAGGAGAGAAAACACATTACATAAGATATATGTGGAAACCCTGTTAAACTAGCTAGGGAAAAAACATAAGGCAAGGGTAGCATCCAAACTTCATATTTCATCAACAAAATCTCTCTCATATATATCTCCTCACAAAAACTCCTTATGGTGAGAAAATATTATAATCAAGCTTTCTATTCTCCAACCTCCTAGTTAAAACATGTAGTTATTACGTGATGCTAACAACCATAGCATCCAAGGAATATCCAAGCTTATACCTCCTCCATGAGATGAGCTAATAGCCTCCAAGATCCAAGCCTTATAAGATATCTTTCATGCACTTAGGTGAGCCAAGAAAACCAACCTTGTAGTCTCTAACCTCCATCCTTGCATGATGATTCTTACAACCCAAACATCTAGGTTAGTTAGGATTACAATCCTTTCAATAATCTAACCTTTAAAATGTAGGCTCCATGAGATTGCAAGGATCCAAACCATGATCCACTAAGTGGACAAAGAAATACAAATGATAATTAATGCTTTGAAAGCATTTTACAACATGTAAGAGAAAGAGGAGAGAGAAAGCAATAGTGGTCCAAATAATTTTGACCCACACATGAGTGGGGTGTCATGTGATATCCATAAGTTTTGTCACCATGCAAAAAATAATCTCCAATTGATACAAGACCATGTGCCACCACCATGTGGCTCCAAAACTTACTCACCACTTCCACAAGTGAATCCAAACATTGAATAGTGTTATCCTTGTATTCATTTTCAAGGGTCGACAAAGTAGATTCCTACTTGAGACAATTCCATGTGACACCAAGAATTACACCCCACTCACACATGTGAGGGAAATAAACAACAATGCTCTTCTTCTCTTCTTATTCCATGTGACACATAAGTATAATAGGTGTTGCATTCACCTTTTGACTTTCTCTACACATGTGAATCATGGGTCCCCTTACAAATTTAACCCATGCATGACCCTTTGTCTTTTACACCATGTGACAACCCACATATGACTCACTAAGGACAACACACATATCCTCTAGTGGAGTATTATGCCCCACACCTATCACATCATCACGATCACACGTGGGACCCTTTATGGGCCCACTTGTCACATCACCTTCTTGCCACATCACATGCATGCCATGTCACTTGTATACCACATCATCTACACATCCACATGCCACATCACCTACATTCTATGTCACCATGAATAGTGACTATGATAGTGCCTATGAATAGTAATCATGAATATTAATCTATGAGTAGTGACATGTGAATAATGGATTCACATCCTAACACTTTCAAAAACTTAGTTATGTAGATTGTCAACACAATTACCTATAGGCCACCTTCAAAGCTCTAGTAGATCATCACATGGTTTAAGGTTGCACACTCCTAATCCAAGGAATCATCTGCATCCATGCCATCACCTTCAAGTTAAGTACTACACAGTAAATTTTTTGAAAATTTTGTATTAGGAAAGACTTAGTAAGATAAGCAGGGCTAGGTTGGTTGAAAACCCATAAAATGCCACCATCTAGTTATGCTAGCCTATTAAAAACTCAAAAAGAGTGGTAAGTTGGTATGCTACTTAGTTGAAAACCTAAATGGGTGGCTAAGTAATGCACAAGGGGCAAAAATTAGAAATTAAACCTTGAGTAATTACTGTGAATCTTACTGGTCCAACCATTTCTTCATATCCCTATAACTTGTGCATTATTGAAATATCTTATAGTGTTATCTTAGGATGAGACAAAATTTTAAGTCTGGGAAAGTGTTGGTAGAAGAACATAGATTGTAAACTGCATAGGATTTTTGTCTGATATTCATGTGTTATGTACTCATTTTGTCATTGTATATTTTATTTGGTCTTATCTTCATGACTTTTAATATACTAAAATATTAAGAGACTCCACTTTTTGTGCCAAGTACGAGAAGAAGATGGACAATCATAGATTGGAAATGTTTATAAATAATTTAAGAAGGGGTTACACTTTTAGAAGAGATCAATAGATATTATTTGGTTATGGTTACCTATATGATTTCTTGTTATGTTCTTTGCTTACATTCTTGTGTGTAATGTACTGGTTACATTTTATCTGAACTATTATGAATGCATTGTTTTAGTTTATAAAACACTAGTTGTTCTTGTATACACCTAATATTTTCAAACATTTATTGATTACTGGCACTTCATGTCTTGTAGGAACTTGTTGAGTCTCAATCTCTCTAAGTGCATGCCTTAATAGGTGTACTAAGAAAGGGGTGGGTAGACCATCAATGCTTCATAAGTTTGTTCTTCCTTTTT
This sequence comes from Torreya grandis, assembly GCA_037957365.1. Lineage (NCBI taxonomy): Eukaryota > Viridiplantae > Streptophyta > Pinopsida > Cupressales > Taxaceae > Torreya > Torreya grandis. The sequence continues at coordinate 1,030,800 of JARHVA010000813.1, read as the reverse complement.
CCACTTGCCATCTACACACTTGTCTCCTAAAAACTTGAACCTTAAGCTTATTTCTCTCTTTCCTATCCATTCCAGTCATTGTCATGCTTTATTCCTTCATTTCTTACCTTGTTACCCTTTTGACCTATTCAACAAACCAGGTCTACCTAGTTGACCTCATGTGTTTTAGGGTTACTTTAGCTCTTTTGATTTGTTAGCCTCTCGATCGACCTAGCAAAAACATAGTAAATTAGCTCAAAAATGTGCTAGGTTGACTTAGTACAGTTGACATGCCCAAAATTTTTAGGTAAGATTTTCCAATATATACAATCTCATTTACCACCATTTCAAAAGAGAGCAAAGAATTAAGTGAATAATTATGAATGAACATCTACTTATTGACCATTCTACTTGAGGAATAAAGCTTTAGGGTTTAATACTTTCTTTGGAGCTTTGATCTTGTCTTATGGAGAAGTCTTTTGGATGCTTAGGTAGGTTGTGTATCCTAGAGATGATTTATCTTAGTTATCCTTACAAACCACAACAATTTCTTGTGAAGCACTTTGGCCAAGGGAGAGATTGAGGCTTGACAGGTTCATCTTCAAAGGTATGTATTCCTAACTTTATTTCTCCTTTGTAAAAGTAGATAGATAATTCAATCTGTAATTTTCTATTCCATGTATTAAGATTCTATATACATTTACATGAGTATATGTCTCTTATGCATGTTTAGTTTAGTTGTTTATTTGTTTTTTTATAACCCCCACTTTGTGCCATAAGCTTTGGTGCACACTAGATTAGTTTACTTTTCTTGTTATTAGAATAGTTTACTCTTCTTGTTTGTTAGCATAAGTGAAATGTCAAATCATAGGAATCTTTTAGGGTTATTTTGTGAATGTGTCAGACTATAGGCTTTAAAACCCTTCCTAACATGTTGTGTTGTGATAAGTGATACAAGTGATCCCCTAATCAAGTATAGCAGATCCCCATATTGGTCATGCTCTCACTTAACAAGTGTATACCCAATCAAAAGTGTAGGTGTGCTCTATCTTATCCGATCTAGGATTAATTCACGTACATCATACAATTCTAATTACATTCTAGTGAACGCAATTTGAAACTAACCCTTGCAAGATTTATTTCACTTATTTCATTTTTTCTCCATCATTTCTATCATATATTTTGACATACTAGTTCAATTCTATCGACCCAATTATTTCTCTCTATACGTAGGAACATGCAACTAAATCGATTAGATTAACCTAGTATAGGTTTTCAACATTTTTTTAGACTTCTAGTTTAGCCTAATAGGTCAACCAAGTTGACCTAGCACATTTTCAACTATTTTGTAGTAGGTTCTTGTACAACCTGATCAATTAGCTTGACCTAGTATAGGTCTCTAGATTATCAAACATCTAGTCTAGCCTACTAGGTTGACCAGGTTGACCTAGTACACTATATTAGCTTCTATAATAGGTTTTTATATAGCTTGATCGACGAGCTTGACATAGTTCTACAAATTGGATCAGTTTTCTCCAGGTTTCTTGATCAACAATCTCTTTCATCTCCATCTCTAAACCCTCAACGTCGGTCTTTTATTTTTTTCTCTCTTTTTATTCTATACTTTCCTTTCAAGTTTTTAGTCTTCAAAATCACCCTTGCATAGCCAACTAGATTGACTTGGTTGACATAGTTCTATGTTTTTTGTGTTGTCTAAAATAACTAGGTCAACCTAGTCAACCTAGTAGGTTTTCTAGACCTTATCTTTAGCAGTACTAGCTCAACCCTATCGACCTATTTTTATATGTTGTGCATGTATTATTTTCACTATACCTTGTTTAAAAGCTAGAATTCACCTTATATGTTAATCAAATCTTTCCTTTTAGTTGTTTGCATGCTTATAATAGTTCACATAGTCTAATTAGGATGTTTTTTATTAACCACTTAGTTTCACTATTTCTATTTTATGCACACACAACTAAATCACATAACATCAACAAGCATTTTAACATTTGACTACCTAGGTCAACCTACTTAGATTTCACCACCAAGAGGGAAGCTAACTTGATGCTCTGGTCAAGTATAAAGCATGGTTAATGTTATATTTTAGATAAGCACCTGACACACTTATCATTGCAGTGTGTGAAGTGAGGGGGTAGGCCCCAATACCAAGCCTATATCATTTCTACTACAAGCCCTTTCATCCTAAACTCACCTAAAACCATTTATAGATTTATATATAGTACCTTTCTTATAGCCAACTCCCTATCATTTAAGATTATTTTTAATAATCTAATTAACATTCTAGGTTGACCAATTAGCTATCTTTACTTTCCAATTTGTCTGCTTGCTCTTTGCTCAATTGTGTGTAAGAACTTACATTAGCCAGAATTGGCATAAGGTTTTACTTTGTGTGCATCAATTAGATTGGCCAACATCAATTCAATTTAATATCTATTTAATTTTTGCATTTAATTTCTTTGATCAACTACAAATTATTTTGTTTCATTTCACAAACTTATTATTAGCTCTTTATTTTACTTCTTATTCATTGCACTAAGTTGACCCTATCAACCTAACATCTTTTTTAGACCCTGTACACTGCACTAGGTTGACCTAGTTGACCTATCACTATTTAAAATATTTTAACCCTTTTTTTAGTCTCTATTCTTTATACTCATTCGATCATGTGAACCCTATATAGTTTCATAGTCCTTGTTTTTACACTAGGTCAACCAAGTTCACCTAGTTCTATTTCAATCACTTTCTAATTCTTTGCTTTCTCATCTTATTTTTTATCCTTTCATCATAGACTATCTTTTTGGTTATAACACTAAAATTTAGTTAATATATGTGATCTATGAATTTGACTCAAGAGAGGATGGTTAGTATGGTGTTGGTTCCAAAATGAAAATAAAATGAAAGAAACACACTAATATCATAACATCTCTAGGCCTAGACACTATGGAGAGCTTAGTTAACAAAAACAAATGACAAACGTAACTAAAAAGTAAGGAATAAAACACAATAATTCTTTCACCTTCCTTGGATGCTCTAAATGCCTTTGTAGTAGTGGCTTGCTCGATTTTGTGCTCATGAAGTCCTTGGCAATGGAAGCTTGGCTACCTCCATCTCTCTTTGGCACCTTTGGCTTATGGATTGGCTTGGATTAAAATAAATTTAGCATGGTAGTAATAGTTTCTTAAAGCTTTGTAATCAATTATACATTATAACTTTGCATAATCATGTGTTAGAAATGATGTGGTGAGGCCTCCTATTTATAGATTTTTGTAAATGTCTAGAATCAACCTGAATCATCTATCCTAAGATTGAGATGTGTGGTTGAGGATTAAGTCAATTTTTTCAATTAAGTTTATAATTATCCTCATCATGACATTATAATAAGGGGTAATTATGAGGCATGGAAGGCATTGATGAGGCATGGAGGGCATGAATTCTAATATTTGTGGCATTTATGGCCTAGAGATGTCTTCTCAAGAAATGAGGTCACCTGATGATGCATATATTCAATATCCATTTCCAAAAATAAGTTTTCAACAAGTTTCTATGGAATTATTAATTAGGTCTTGATTTGGGTTAATTATCTCTTAAGCATGTTTAAGCACTTTGTGCACAAATTACTCAAATTGATCAAAATGCCTTGTTATTAGTCCAAAATTTGATTGGATTGAAATTAAAAGGTGATGTCAGATGTATTAGATCCATTATCCCATTTAGGATGTTACTAGAAAAAATAATGAAGGCATGTATCTCGTGCAAGACATTGATAGGAAATCTCAATCTAGAGCACCCAGGTATAAAATTGGCATTTTGACTCAAAATGATCTGATCAAAGTTAGCTAGCCCATAAATTGCATTACCACATTTAGGGATACCCTAGCCAAAATAGATACTTGAATATGTTATTTTCACATCATTTATCATGTTTTAGTGTTTTTAAACCAAATTGTGCATTTTGGATAGAAATTGATCAAAATCTTGGTTGGAGGTTACCGGTGGCCAGATTTAGGTGTCTACAGTTTGCCCCTATTTAAGAAGGAGTTGCAATCTATAAGCATAGTAACATCTTCTCAAAGAATGAAAATGTCTTGTATGCCTACAACTACAAAGATGATAAACTAACTATATGATGCCCCCTTGAGAGAATGGTTGACACAAGTAAGTCAAAAAATGGTCCCTCAAAAAGAAAGAAGTGAAATGAGGGGACCAAAGAAAGGAAAGATGATGGATGAAAACACAATGATACTAAAAAAGTAGTCAAAATCATTAAAAATGCAAGTGGGATGGTGCATAATGGTTTGCCCAAAGGTGGTTATAAATATTTTACCTCGATAGTGGCAACATGGTATGATAACACAATGATTTGCCCAAAGGCAGTTATAATCATTGAGAAGATGGAGATGCCCCAGTTAGGACAGACAAACATGAGAATATCATGCCCCTATATGGGAAAAAAAAGTAAAGTGGTGATAACACAATGATTTGCCTAAAGTCAGTTATAATCATTGAGAAATATGGCTAGTAGGATGGTGTGCAATGGTTTATCCATAGGTGGTTATAATCATTAGACCCCAATTATGGTAAACATGATAAACATGGCCGAGGATGATGATAACTTAATACAGAGAATAATGATGAATTAAAATAACCTACTAGTAGGGAGATGCTCATTTGAACTAATAAAAGTTAAAATTCTTTCATGGTTAATTACTCTATTTGGGATATGATTGGGAGTAAATCGAGATATTCATGCTGAAGAGATACTAGCATTACTAAATAGACTCTTGAAACTGAGGTTTTTTGTATCATGTGTCGGCAGACATCATGAGGACTTGGCCAAAATATGCATAAGGACTGAGTCCTGTAATCCAATAATCAAGAGAAAATAATGCACTAATGATAGAAACCATGATGACAATGTAAACATATGAATATGGATAGATTCAAGTATAAGTGTGGGTAAGGAATCACCTAATGAAAAAACATAAACTGAATCAAGGTAATAGTTCTGAAAGCAAACAAACAAACAAAAATAAGCAGAAATAAACAAATGAACAAAGCCATAAAAACCTTATAAACATTGCCTCTAGAAAATAGGTGACAACAAATAAACAAAATGTGGGAATAGAAGAAAAGGAAGGGGGTGGTTGAGCTGTCTCCATATGCACTAGGCAAGTGGATGCTACCTACATAGTTCCATGGATGTAATATATAATAAAAAACTTTAGGCCAAATGTAGTTCTCCCAGGGAATGGAAAGAATGTGATAACTGATGAAAATAAAAAAATGGATGTGATAAAAGAATAGGAATGGTCTTGAAAAATGGTAAGTGCTTGAGAGAAAAAGGACAAAAAGGATTGGGAAACTAAGTGACAAGTGATTTGCTGGTAACTTAGTAAGGGTTCCCAGAATCCTTAAGGCAAAAAAGTGGTTAATGTTTTTGTTCTTTGCTAATAATTTTTCAAATTTTTGGATTTTTTTTTAATGTATCTCAACTTGATCAAGAATGATAAGACACTTAAATGGTTCAATCTTGCAAAATAGAGAACATTACTTATGTTACTCACAAAATGATGAGAGTGTAGCTTAGGTTACTCACAAAATAAGGAGAGCATGGCTTAGGTTACTTAAAAAATGGTGAAAGCATGGTGGGAAAGGGTGACTGAGATGACCTCAACAAGTATTTATCACTTTCCCAGAATAGGGCCTCAAGTCACTGTAGTTCTACCCTTACAATAGAGGAATTCAACTAGTGTAGCAGTCAATTCAAACAAAATAGGCACAGTTGGTAAAAAGGCATAATATGACATAAAAAGTGGTGAGTTGGTATGTCAAGGCTTAATGTTTCCCCTAGTTTTCCCATAGTTGGTTATAACTAGGACATAATGACATAGATCAATGGTACTAATTTTCCCAAAGGTGGTTATAATTAGTAGCAAGATTGGTGGTAAGAAAGGAATAACAAACGAAGGATGGAACTTTCAAAACTTCTATCACACTATCCCAAAATACAATCTATATCTAAAGTACTTGAACCAACTAATAAAATTGAATAGATATCTTGATGCTAAAACTACATAATGAATGGAAAAAACCAAGGTCAAATGGGCTAGGCTTTAGAACACACTGGGTTGATAGAATGGAAGCAAAAAGTGGATAGAATGAAGAGGATGAATAAGGATGGTATTTGTACAAAGAAGAATAGTGATAAAATGGCATAACTAAAATAGTCCTTATAGATAATACACCTTAGCATTCAAGCATAGTACCTTTTGAGATGAGTAATATTCATCATCTCTAGAAGTTCATCACCGTCTGGTGTGGTGAGCTTGTATGCTTCTAATCCATAATCTATAGTAATGATAAAAGGCCCTATCTAGTTTGGTTTTAATTTTCCTTTATGTTTTTTCTCAGCCATGGTATTGTTTTGGTTTTATTTAAGAACAAGATCACCAAGTTAAAATGCTATATACTTAACACACTAATTATAGTGGTCTTTGAGTCAGTTTTGCTATGCTTGAAGATTGTTGAACATGGCTTTGCATTTCTCATCAAGTAGGTATAGCTATTATAGGCCGGTTCCTCGATAGTCATGATCATCTAGGACATGCTTGAAAGAGATGCATAATGAAGGCAATTCAACCTCAATGGGAAGGATGGATTCATTACCATAAACAAGTGAATATGGAGTGGCTCCTATGGGGATACGATGATTAGTATGGTATGCCCAAAGGGTAGGGAATATCTGAAAGTGTCAATCATGACCATCATCATTCATAATATTTTTGAGAATATTGATAATGGTTTTGTTAGATGCCTCAGCTTGGACATTACCTTAAGGGTAATATGCTATAAAAAAATGTTGTGTGATGTTGTTTTTAGTACATAACTAGTCTACATCCTTGTTCTTAAATGATCCTACATTATCAAATATAATGTCAGAGGGGATACCATAGTGGCAAATAAGATGGTTGAAAATGAATTAGGAAATTTTGCTTTCCAATCATGTACGTGATGGGTATAGCTTCAACCCACTTATTAAAATATTTGATGGTGGTAAAGATATATTTATGGCCATCAGATGAAGTAGGGTTGATCTTCCCAATGAGTTCAAGTCCCCATGTATAAAATGGCCATGGTGTCAAAATTGGTTTCAAAGTTTTTGCTAGGGCATAAATTAGATTAACATGCCATTGACATTTGTCACATTTTTTACATATGCAGTAGCATTTGCATCCATTATGGGCCAATAATAACCAATACACAAAATCTTTTTGGATAGGACTACCCCACTAGAATGAGCACCACATACTCCTTTGTGAACTTCTCTTAACACTAGGGTAGACTCTGCTGAAGTTAAACAATGAAGTAGAGTTATATCAAAACTATGGTAATAAAGGGTAGATCCAAGTAGAGTATAATGAGTGGAATGATGAATGAAGGATTTGATTTGTTTTTGAGATAGGTTAGATAGTAGAACTTGGTCTTGAAGGTAGTTGTAAAGGTCTAAGTACCACATAGAATTAGGACCAATAATATCACAAATCATGGCAATGGTTGAAGGTTCATGAGATGGTGCTGAAAAATTCTTGATGAGGAATTAATACTCTAGCTTTATCTATTTATCAAAGCAGAGAGCCAATAGTAGCCATGGCATCTGTAGTTCTGTTACTAGCCCTTAGTATGTATTCAAACTAAATTTTGGCAATTTATTGTTTAAGAGTGTTGACCATGGATTTATATGGAACCAACTTGTCATATTTGGTCTAAAAATGATCTATGACTTGATTGACGATTAATTTAGAATCACCATAAACTTGGAGATGAGATATATTCCAATATACTACTGCTTCTTACTCAGCCATGTTGTTTGTACAAGAAAAGTTGATTCTGAATGATTTAGGGATTAGATCCCCTTGTGGTGTAATAAACAATAGGCCTACCCCCGATCCATGTGAAGTAAATGAACCATCAAAATAAATTTTCTATTGATAATCCTCAAGGGGTTTGTCAATGACACTCATGATAGATTCATCAAGAAATTGAAATGTGAGTGGTTGTGTGTCTATGAGAGGTGCTTCAACAAGTTGATTTGTAAGGACTTGTCCCTTGATTATCTTCTGATTGATATAATATATGTCAAACTCACTGAGAATCATGATCTATTTGTCCATTCTACCTTGAAAATCTATTTTATATAGTGATACTTGAGTGGATCTACCTTTGAAATGACCATGGTCTTATTATTTAACATGTAATGATGTAGTTTTTGAGCTACGAAGACCATGGCTAGACAAGCTTTTTCAACAAGTGCATAGTTATGTTCATATGTAACCAAGGTATAGCTTAGGTAGTATACAACATTCTCTTTTCCATTGTCATCATGTTGAGCCAAGAGTGCCCCTAAAGCATGGTTGATAGCTGATAAGTATAACAAGAATGGCTTTCCTAGCATAGGAGGTAATAAAACATGTGGATTAACAAGATAGTCTTTGATTTGTTGAAAAGCTATTTGGCAGTGATCATCCTAATGAAATACAACTCCATTATTAAAAATGTGTGTAAATGGATGACATTTATCTACTAACTAAGAGATGAAGTGGCAAATTTACTAGATCTTACCCTGCAAACTATAGAGTTACTTTAAATTGGTTAGTAGCGGCATCTCAGTTATAACATGGACTTTAGCTGGATCGACTTCAATACCTATATGAGACATGATGAAGCCAAGTAGTTTGAATAAAGTTACATCAAACACACATATAATTGGATTGAGTCTAACTTTGTACTCCTATAATCTTTAAAATATCTTATGCAACACTGTTGGATGGTTAGCCCTGGTTTTGGATTTTCCTAATATGTCATCAACATAGTATTCAACAATATCATGCATCATATCATGGAATATGAAAGTCATGGCCATTTGATATGTAGCTCCAACATTTTAAAGGAAAAATGGCATTGCTTGATAAGAAAATTTTCTCCATAGAGTGGTGAACATTATTTTATGTTAGTCTTTTGGTGTTATTCTAATCTGGTTGTATCCTAAAAAGCCATCCATGAGTGAAAGCATTTCATAACTAGCTATGGAGTTGATGATCATGTTGATATTAGGTAAGGGAAAATCATCTTTAGGAAAATCTTTGTTGATGTCTAAAAAATTAGTACAAATTTTGATCCCTTCTAGATTTTTACTAACGGGTACCACATTAGAGATCCATTTTGAGTAGTCAATGGATCAAATACATCTTGCTTTGAAGAGTTTTTCCAACTCTTTCTTTACCAATACAACAATGCAAGGATGGATGTTATGTAGATTTTGTTTTAACAATTTGGAATTAGGATTAACCATAAGGTGGTGTAAAACCAAGGTGGGGTTTAAGCCTAACATGTTAGAATAGGCTCATGCAAAGATATCTACAAATTCTCTCAACAGATCTATAAAGATGTCACATTCCTCCTTAATGAGGGACACTCCTAATTTTATCTAATTCAGGTCTGATGGAGTCCTGATATTTACCTCTATTGTATATTCAACTAGAAGGCTCAAACCATCTTATAGGATAGTAGGCAATGACTTAAACTATTGAATTATGTCAGGATCCTCTGTTAGGACTTTATTTTTAACTTCTCCTAGGCATGATGAATCTAAGTCCCCTAATGGGAGAACTAGCCATGTGAAAAAAATAGTAAAAAATTCTTGAAGAATTTGATCAAATACTTGTTGTTGCTTAAATATGAACTTGGATCCATAGGGAAGTTCATTATTGGTGGTCTCTTGGTCTAAATTTGAAGAAGAATAAACACCCCCATCTAGTGGCACCTAAAATAGGTTTTCACTACTAGACTAACCTTTATCTTTACTTTTTCCCTAGTTAGAAAGTGCCTTCAAGAGGTTTTCACTTTGGGATCTCAATGTTTTAATTATTTGTTTTTGCCTAAGGGTGTTCACTCACTCTCCAAAATAGGCTACAGGATCCAATGTAATTGAGAATCCTAATTTGTGATCTCCCATTAAAACATTATCTCTAAGGCCTAAGAGATCACAAAATGCCTCATCATTATGGAACTCATCAATTGGTAGATTAGATTCTTGTTGGTATTAATCTATCAATTGGGGATAATATAATGGCAAAGGGTTGTGATAAAATGGCCAGGGTAAGGGTAAAAATGGCATTATTAATAAATAAGTTGGTTTTAGCCAGGTCATTAAAGGTGGGACAATGATCAGACTCTACTTTGCTATCAACATCATCATCACTAGTCACTGGTGATGGAGTTTAAATAAGATATGTGAGGTCACCCCTAGGTGGTTTAAATCCAATTCCATAAAGTATTTCATACTTAGTCATGGAAATTGGCTCAATGGTTCCTTGTTGTTCGATCTGAGGCCTCTTCCTTCATAATTGTGAAGCTCCATGATCCTATTGGGAATAGGATACTTTGAATTTTTATAAAAATAAGCTTGGTTGTCATTGTATAACCATGATTCATCCCATTCAAGAGGGTCAGGTCCTAGGCCAGATGCTAGTACAAATGTGATAGGTCTCTTATCTTTGTGCTTTTGTTGCCAATGTAGATGTGGGGTAACTTTAGGTTGCCCAAAGTTTTTCAAAATTTAAGGAAGATTGGAAATAGAAAATGTATCATGAGTCACATACTCTCCCAGTCCATTATCTAAAATGGTGAAATGATTAGAAGTTTTATGAGGTGGCATGTGGGAAAGGGAATCCAAGGTATTAGGATCTATGAAATTATCTGGTGAAAGATCAATAAGTATAGCCTTTATTTGATCCTACTTGGAACTTAGATTCATGTCATAATGATAATTATAATTTTAAAATTTAGCCTCAAGATGCTTGTAGGATTCATATGGGTGTAAATCTCCTAGAATATTCACTTTCATCCCTAAGTGGGAAAGCTTGATACATTGGTGCATGGTTGATAGGACTGCATGAATCTCATGTAACCAAGGCCTGCCTAGAAACATATTATATGATAACTCAAGATCAAACACATGGAAAAGTGTATCATAGGTCAAAGTCCCAATGATAATTGGAAAAATAATGGTTCCTTGTGATTCTCTTTCTTGATTATCATAGGTTTTGATGGTTTTTATTTCTAGCTAGAGATCTTCCACTATGTACCCAAAAAGCTTGATGAGCTTTAGAGACACTATGTTGAGGTCGGATCCATTGTCTATAAGGACATATTTCATTTTATGCCACTTTATATAAACTTATATGTATAATGGATTATTATGGAGTGGGCCAAGAGAAGACATATCGCTTTGGTTGAATGTGACTTCTTGGGTTGGAGCTAGGTGTCCAACCAAAGCTTATATTGGATCAAAAACTCATTCAAGATGTTCTTGTGGATTATTGATGTTCAGAGAAAATCTAAAATAAAAATTTGTGTTGTTGTCTTCTACAATCATTCCACAATATCAAATTTATTGTCTTGGTAAGTAGTGAATGGTTTATTCCAAGGCTAAATGGTTGATTAAATGATAGGCAAAGTGGTGGATGGTTGTGGGCCTGGGATAGTAATATTTGACCTCTAAGTTGTGAATGGACAATCAAGATTAAACACTAGATCATTATTGCTAACCAATGTTGGGAATGGTGTGGGACTAGATAGAATAAGTCTTGGTTACTAGTGCACTTGCATGTGGTCACGTGGTAAGGATGAGTTGTTGATATAAGGTCCAAAAGGGGAATCTTAGTTTGTTAGTTTGATTATATGCATTCCTAGGTTAAAGAGGATTATCCATGTAATTTGGATAAATGTTATTATTTAGCAATGGTCTAGGATGATTAGTGCTTGGTCTAGGATTAATGGAAATGGTATTAACACTACCCCTTACAATATGACCTACAACCTTGTTGTAGTCATGTACAATTGCATGGTAGGTTTGTTGGTTTTTACCATTCTGACCTTGGTTTTGTCCATTTTTATATCATTATGGGTTTTGATAATTTTGTGGATTCTACTAGTTCAACCTTTGATGTTGATTTTGATACTACACTGACTATTGTTGTTACTATTGCTGATTATTTTTCTACTATTGATTATTATTTTAGATAAAGGGGTTTTGATAAATCCCAAGAGTTTGATTGGAAGTGGAAGCACCATTATCCAATGTTATCTCCCCATTCTCTAACATATTCTCAATTAAATGCTTGATTTGGACACATATCTATAGATTATGCCCATTGACTTGATGATAGTCACATAATTCATTTTCATGATACCAATCAAGATAGGGAATGCTTTATGGATAATGCTTTGGTATAGGCCAACTAATCAGATTAGATATAACAAGTTTGTGAAATAAAGACTCAATAACTTCTCTTAGGTCACAAAAGACATGACGTGAACGCATGATTCTCTGAAGGAGGGGCTTGCAATGGTAAAAACTATTGTATTTGTTGTTTAGGTCCTGGTTGTTGCACTTGAAGTATTGGTTAGAGAGGTTGTTGGGTAGGAGTAAGATGAAAAGGTGGTGTAGATGATGTTTGCACCATTTGTGCATGATGGGATTCAGTTACTCCATTTCGCATAACATTCCTATTGTGGTTGAATTGCTTTGGTCTTTCTTGGTTATTAGCTTGTGCCAGTTGTTATGTTGGCACTTGAATGGGATGTTGATGTTGGTCATTTCCGTAATTGGTACCTTGATTTTGATTAGTTAAATTAAGCTTGATAAATCCTTTATTGATGAGTGCACACTCGATCAACAAACTTTTATCGATGATTTATTTAAAATTATGTGCATATTGTAGTTCAAAATGATAAGCTATCTCACTATGAAATTTTTTGGTAAACACAATGGATAATTGTTTATTTGGTAAATTATGAGTGAAACAACTTGCAAGGGCTCTCCATCACTATAAATAACTTTCAAAACTCTCACCATATTTTTAATTTGATTACATTAAGTCCACTAATGAAATCTCATGCTCGAGATTATAGGAAAAGTGCTACATAAACTTATCAAAAAGATCATCAAAATTCATCAATTTTTTTTGGGAAACTTTAAAAACCACTCTAAGGCTCATCTAGCCAAGATCCTTGGAAACAATAAAAAAAGGTAAATGTCTCTATATGCCACTAGTTGACATGCGACAAATAATTTCGTAAAATGAGCCTTAAGGTCACCTTTCCCTTTGTATTTATCAAATTTTGGTTGTTCTTATCTTGGAGGAAATGGTATCTTCAAATACTCCATGTTGAATGGGTAGGAACACACATCATCCAATTTAAAAATTTTAATCTATTTACCATCTTAGATGGCAACAATTACATACTTCATCTATTATAATTCTTGGGATAGGAAACTAGAAGGAACATTGGTTAGAGGTAGAGATTGGGTAGATGATTCGGAGGTCACAAGTGGGACACTTTGACTAGGGTATGATGGAGATACCTATTAGAGTATATTTGTTTGGTTTGATAATGGACTAGGAATATGCATACGTGGATTAGGTTGTACTTGAAATTACACACTTGATTGCATGATATTTTGGTTTGGGTTGGTGATAAAGCTTTGAATTTGAGAATTTTGTGGTTTGGATGGAGGGATATAACTATACTATGCCTACTATTGTTAAAAATGGACATGTTGATGACTAATCAAACCTTGATGTTGAGTGGGGATGTATGTTCCAAGACCCCGTCTTTGAATTGGTGGCACATTTTAAACCAATGGCTGTCTAGTAGGTACTTGAGAAACATGGGGACCTCTTTGTTTCATGAATCCTTGTGAGGAAGTGAATGAAGATGCAAATTTAGAATATGTTGTTGATCAATATTTTCACATTGTTGACTAGTCATTGCTTGGTTTTGGATTGGCATATTAGTCTGTGACTGAAGAGGTATGTTCATCATTATTTGGTGAGGTGGAACATTTGTTTCCCCTAATTGAGGTGGCAATGTATTTGTCCTCTTTTAAATTGATACACTAGATTGTGCCTATTGTTGTGGAATACTACTCATTACTTGTTGAGGACTAGTAGGCTTCATCACATTCTATCACTGAGGCATGACATTGGTCATTATTTGATTACCTAATCCCATAGGTTCTATACTTGAGGAAGTAGCCAGTTGAGGTTGGGGTGTAGAAAATCCTATTCCATGGTATGATGATCTACTCATGAGATTAACTATAGACACATGTTATTGGCTAGTTTTTTGTGTCTTAGTACCACTTTGATTAGGATTAGACATTTTTTGCACATTGCCCACTACATTTGGTTCACTATTATGTGTAGAGGCCAAAGACATTTCTTTAATGATGGGCACATGCATCAAGTTATCTATCGAAGTGGTTTGTATGAATGGGTCAGAATTCAATTTGTCTTGTCCAATTAACTCTATCAACACTCCTATTGAAGGAACTAGGTCAATGAGAGGCTCACTCAGCATGTTCATCTGATTGAAATCACATGCTAGATTTAGGTAGGTTTGATATGCTATTTGCATTTGGTTAAAGTGATCTTCCATGATGTTATTGCCTTGATTGGTTATTTGGACTAGGGATATAGGATTACTAGAAGAAGCCTATTGATTATAAATGATATTGTGGGGAACTCTTATTAGACTTGGTAAATTTTCATGGGGAAAATCTACTGGAAACTTGGCCCCTACCTCTATGGCTATATTTAAAATCTCATCTTTGTTGTCTAACAAATGTCACTCAAACAAAAATGAATCATACGTGGAAGCTGTATTAGTTGAATATGACTATTAAAGAACTAGCTCATCCAATATGGGTATTATAGCTAGGTATTGCATGATTTTTTCTTGGTCTTGATCTAAATAAGGTGGTGTGTTAATCAGATAATTAGCCAATGGATCTTGGTTTTGTGACCCTGATTGAGTATTATAAGAGGGATAAAAATCCATCTCATAATCAATATTATCCACATAGGGGTCTTGCACCATTTATTCCTATGCCACCACATTACTAATCCTTGGATTTTACATGAGTCAACTACAAGTATAGGAATACATTTTTGGATCCATAGTCTATTTTTTGTGATAAAAAGTGAAAGAGTTATACAAACTCTAAAAAGGATAAAATCTAAAGCAGATGATGTTCCAACTTTATCTAGATTTGTCAAAAGGATCAAAAGGTTTATGCAAAGATTTGTGAGGAAAAGGGATAGCATGAATTACCTAACATTTCATTGTTCACACAAAGATAGCAAGTAAATGGAATAAAAATCAAAATCCCAAACACTAAGGTTGAAGTGTTTCAAATCAGTTTAATCTAGAAATTTAAAATTTACTAGGTCTTTTGGCCAAACATTGCATCAAAGCTAGATTCAAACAAGGCATGCACTAAGACTCTTGGCCAAATTATGTCAAAAGCTATACTTTGACATGGATAAAGTTTTAATCTAATGGATTTGAAACACTTCTAATAAACACTAGGTGTTTGATTCTTGGACATGAACTTGATCAACTAGGTATAAGGTATGAAATAAATGCCACTTTTAGAGATAGTTTATTTTCTCATAAAAATGGTATAAAACTTGGTTCTTTTTAAAAATAAGCTAGACAAAAAGTGAGTGGTATAACTGTGCTTTAGACAAAGGATAACAAAAGTACACTCAAATTAGTCTAAAGATGTAGGAACAAATTTGAACTCTATACAAGAGGGTCTATGAAACAATATTTGAAATGTTTTGGGCAATGTAATGACACTATACTACCCAAAAGGTGTGACAAAAAAGTTTGTTTAAAAAAAATCCCTAAGGCAAAGACATTTTCCCATTATTTTTACAGCACAACACTACTTTTCTTGACTTAAAATGTTGCAGTGTATAGACTTAAATTTCAAATGTTTAGCATAAAATGGCTTAAGTCTATCAAGTGATGACAATGATTATAATTCTTAAATGATCTTGAACCCAAATTAGAATTACACCTAAGTTCCCTGAAGTTTAGTGCAAATGGTGAGCCCACTTAACACATCAACCCTATGAACTTATAAAGGTACAATTTTGAATTTAGATTATAAGTGAAGGACTTAAACAACTTTGGTAAAGGTCTAGACTCAATTGGATAGTATAACTATGCCAAAGTGGATGATATGACTCTCAAGCTTTTGATAAACTTTTAAACAAGGCAAATTAATGATCTCACATGGGCATCATAACACCTCTTTGTTAAAAGGAAAATGTGGACTATATGTTTGGTTTAGATTGTTTGTTTACACCAAGTTTTGACTTCAAACAAGACTTTAATCTAGGATAAGACTAACTAATTGATCGCTCTTAGATCCTAAACTGATAAGGTTGCTTGGTATTATTGGAATCCATCAATATACATCATTGAAAGGTTTTTAAGTGTTCATCCAAAAGTAAATGCACATTATATAGTAGGGTTTTTACACCCCCCTTCTTTCAAATGATAATATTACGACATGGACCTTAAGGCACACCTTGCACCAAAAATACTTCTATGGCAAGTGGGGATTTGTCTAAGATATAACATGTTTTTGAATGATCTAGGGGAATCAATTGCATAGTGACTTTCACGCCAAACAATGTAAAATAAAATCATGGATTTTAGGTCTGTATCACTTGGCTTGTTTCAAAAAGGTCTAGTCCTTTTTACAACCACTACATCCTATTGTTCACTCAGTGTAGTTTGATGTCCAAATTACCACTACATCCCATGTGCAACTCTAATTAGGCACCAAATGAAGTCAATACTGGGAGGTGAAACCCTGGGTCAAAGCTTCCCTAAAGAACTTGTGGGAGGTGATGAAGTCCCCCTCATAAGCCAATTTTGCATAAAAATAAAGAAAGCATGAAAGTAGAAAGACTTTAAGGTCATTTTCAAGGTCACCCAAACTTTGACGAGTTTTTGGGAGGTGCTTTAGATGGCTTTCTTTCTAAGCCTTGGAATACGATATTTGTAATAGGAATGGTACTTTTGATTCCAAGGGTTCCCTAAAGGGGACAAATGGAAGAGCATACACACAACATTTCTCTTTTTTCCAAATAAAATCTAATCAAACAACTATTGCAAACAAAAATTTACAAGTGTGTTCAATTTTAAGCCTAAATGAAATATTTGTTGGTGTTCATTTGACCCCTTGGTATTAATATTGTGAACTTTGAAAACATTCATCTAAACATCTAAAATTTTCATTAAACACCAAAACAAAGTTCCTAATTGATTTTTAAACATGCAAAAGGTGATTTAAAACATGATTTTAGAAAATGTCAAGCTTGGTCATACACCAAAAATGTCAGCATGTCCTTTATCTTTGAATCTCTTTTTGGTTTAAATTAATGAACTTTAGGGAAAGAGTTCTCAGGTCTATGTTTTAAGAAAAACACAATGACTGATGTCGGTTTATATAACTGACAATGGTTACATTTTCTAACTAATGTGAGTTATCCAACCAACATCAATTATACCAATGTGATTGATGATAGGTATACAACTGGTGTCAATTTTACTAATCGATGTCAATTAAGATATGCAATTGATGTTGGTCTTACTTGTCAATGTCAGTTATTGTGTAAAACTATGGTAAATAAAAATGGCAAAATAAAGCTAGAAAATTATTTTGTAAGAGTTTTAAGGGTCCAAATAAATATTTTAAACCTATAAAATGATCTTCAGGTGTGAGATGTGTCTATTCACACCGGGCATGCCATAATATGATCTAAAAATTTGACTCAAGAGAGGATGGTTAGTATGGTGTTATTTCTAAAATGAAAGAAACACACTAATAACATAACATCTCTAGGCCTAGACACTAGGAAGAGTTTAGTTAACAAAAAAAATGACAAACACAACTATAAGGTAATAAATAAAACACAAGAATTCCTTCACCTTCCTTGGATGCTCCAAATTCGTTTGTAGTAATGGCTTGCTCGATTTTGTGCTCATGAAGTCCTTGGCAATGGAAGCTTGGATACCTCCATCTATCCTTATCACCTTTGTCTTGTGGCTTGGCTTGGATTGAAATCAATTTGACATAGTAACACTATTTGATTGAATCTCTGTAACTAATTACACATTATAACTTTTCATAATCATGTGTTAGAAATGATGTGGTGAGGCCTCCTATTTATAGATTTTTGCAAATGTCTATAATCAACCTAAACTATCCATCCTGAGATTGAGATGTGGGGTTGAGGATTGATTCAAATATTGAAATTAAGTTTATAATTATCTTCATCATAACATTGGAAGAAGGGACAATTAAGAGGTATGGAGGGCATCATGGAAGGCATTGATAAGGCATGGAGGGCATGAATCCTAATATTTATAACATTTATGGCCAAGGGATGTATTCCCAAGAAATGAGGTCACTTGATGATGTAGATATTCAATATCCATTTCCAAAAATAAGTTTTTAACAAGTTTCCATGGAATTCTTAATCAGGCCTTGATTTGGGTTAATTATCTCTTAAGCATGTTTAAGCACTTTGTGCACAAATTACTCAAATTGATTAGAATGCCTTGTTATTGGTTCAAAATTTGACTGGATTAAAATTGGAAAGTGATGTCAGATGTGTTGGATCTATTATCCCATTTAGGATTTTACCAACAATAAATAATGAAGGCATGGATCTCATGCAAGAGATTTGATAGGAAAGAGCAATCCAGAGCACCGAGGTGAAAATTGGCATTTTAACTCAAAATAATCTGATCAAAGTTAGCTAGCCCATAAATTGCATTACCTCATTTAGGGATACCCTAGCCAAAATCAACACTTGAATATGTTAGTTCCACATCATTTAGCATGTTTTAGTGTTTTTAGGCCAAATTGTGCATTTTGGGTGGAAATTGATCAAAACCCTAGTTGGAGGTTATTGGTGGCCAGATTTAGGTGTCTATAATAGACATGATAGAATTTACTAATCCTAATAGGGTCTCCCATAGAAAAATTAGGGTTCCTTTTTAGAATGCTAGTAATGTTCATATTGCAACCCATACGATGGACTATGGGACCCCCCATACCTCTTTGAAACAAAACCCTCCTCTTCTCTTATAGGATCAACTTGAGCTAGAGTATACTCCTGAAATGATTTTATTTATCATAGAATTCCCTCAACGTAGAGGGAAAGATGCATCTACCATTTATAACCTCATGATTAGTCATCAAGTTGAAGAACCTCATTCTCCTACTCCCACTTTCTCAACTAGATTTGGGGGTACCAATTTATTTGCTTCTCAACCTCTTCCTTCAATCTTTACTCCTTATGCCATGACATATTCTTCTTTAACTTCATGTACCTCCATGCCTAGTATCTCAACTAACATGGTAGGTTCTACATCTAGTGGGCCTCTCATAAGACCCACCATCCTTAATCCTTCCACTAGTTCATTGGTTACTACCCAAGGCACTCATGCTTCTATTGCTTCTTCCTCTCAACCATTTACTAGTCCATATTTTGCTTCACAAGAAAATTTTGCCACTAGTGCCTCAAATTCTCATAGCTCTTCTCAAGATCATATCAACATTAATAGTGGTACCCAAGTCACTAATACCAACACAAACACTAATACTACTTCTAATAACACTGATCCAACTCATCAACTATTATTGAAAACTCTCAATGAAATGAACACATTCCAAGCTTGAAATACAAATCAAATGATGAGAATGCAAAGCCACCTTCTTAATCTTCAATCCAATCCTCAACTCAAGACTTGGGATAAACATAACCAAAGTGTTCATCCTCCCCCTCTTAGAGATTCTCAAGGTAATCTCATTCTTCAACTTTCATTAGTCAACAAAGTTATCAAGCATTTACAAAATGAACCTCTTACCACTCAAATTACTAACATTAACATTGGATGTATAACACCTAATATTTCATACAATGGATCATCCAATCCTACCCTTCATCTTAAGATTGTTGGAAATATTTATAAGGATTGGGTCAAATTAAACACCTTTGTTTCTACCAAAATCCTTGCCAAAACCCTCACAGGTGATGCCTTGGATTTGTATAATCAAATTATTCCTCATTCCATTCCTAGTTTGGAGGATTTAGTGAATTCTTTAGTATAAGAATTATAAACTAGTGATCTTTTTGAAAACACTTTGGCCCATTTCATCAATTTCAAACAAAACAAAAATGAAATTTCCCAATCCTTTGTCAAATGATGGAAGACTTTGTCAAACAAGTGTGAACATAACATGGCCGATGATATTCTATTTCATCTCTTTACCAATGATCTTTATCCTAAATTATATTATTGAGTCTGTACCCTCTCTCCACGTACCTTGGAAGAGGCCATTGACCAAGCCAAATGATAAGATTTCCTTACGCATCAATTCAAGCCACCTAAACCTTCCATGGGTCCTTATCTATTACTTAAAAATAAAAACTATAATATTACCAATTATGGTGTTACTAATTCATATGATACCATTTACAATGTTCAAACTATCACTCTTACCCCTTCTTTGGAACTATTTCCTCCTTCTCAACAATATACTAATCCTCATTTCTCTTCACCAAATAACATTAATGTTCATAAACCTCTTTCCTTATCTAAATTTCTTAAATGTCTACCTAGGCCTCTTCCTCGAGAGATTGGTCCTACTCATCCTATAAAAACCTGATATGATCCTAGAATTTTTTTTGGTTTCATGCTAGTTGGGGTTACTCTCATGAGACTTGTAGATAACTTCATAATTTATCTATGGAATTTTTTTTAGACCTAATTTTGATCATGATTCTATCATTTTCAAGTATCAACAAGATTATGGAAATACTCTAAAGGACTACAAAACTCATGATAAAGCTCAATCCTTGAAGGAAGAAAATGATCATTTGGCCATAAATACCCCTTGCCTAATCATCAACCAATCCAAGAAAGTCAAGACAAGCCCACTTCTTCCACTAATAATGTATAAATTCTTGTTGAACCAACTTTCAAAGAGAATGTGGTTAGCATGACTAATATGTGAAGGGTGGTGGTTTTCATCGATTCTCAACCTATCTACACTCAACCTCCTTCTAAGACATACTATGTTATCCAAAATTCTTCTTCAACTCATTTGAATGAGTTGGGGAAAGAATATATTATAACCTTTGATCATAGTCTAGTTGATGATTCTCCATTAGATAACACATCCCATTATATTTCTACCATTCTTCCATCATCTTATAATACCAATGATAATCAACATTCTATTAACACTTCTAATTCTCAAGATCAGTTTGAACCTATTAATTCATCATCTCAATATAATTTACACCCTTATTCTAAACCTTCTCATTCTTATCAACACAAACTTCAATTCTCTTCGACTCCTCCTTCTGAAGACCTCCTTAACCATTATTCACCTATATCTAACAATATTCTCATGGGTTATGATGAGTGGGATCCCATTATGGATCTCACTAATCTCCCATCTCAAATTACATTTATTGAGCTTATGAGGACCTCTCCCCATCATCATAACCATCTTATGCAACTATTAAATGAGATTAATGTCCCTCATCCTCCTTCAGTAAGATGGGAGGTAGCCTTATCTGGTTTAGAGGATAGTATTTTGCTATTATGTGAAGATATGTCCATAAATGTTGATGAAACTATTAACACTTCTCTTTATTTAAAATTTTCCATCACATATATGATTCCCAATGAGATTTTAATTCATGTAGATGATCCTCCCTTATTTATTAACATCCAAATAAATGATATCCAAGTGAAACGAGCATTGATTGATGAGGGTTATAGCACTTGTGCTACTTCTCTTGATTTCATTAAGACCTTTAGATATTATGAATGTGATATTAAGTCTACACATAGCACCTACCAAGGATATGATAGAAGGCAAATGTCTCCTCTTGGGTGTGTATGGCTTCCCATTACCATCCCACCCATCACCATTCATATAAAGGTGATGATTTTTAACTTTCCCCTTTCTTATAATATCTTTCTTGGTACGTCATGGACTCATCATATACAATATATCACTTCTTCCAATTTACAATACAGTAAATTCCCTCATAATGGAGATATTTACAAGATTCAAGGAGATACTAATGCTTGAAAGTTTGAAAAATTCCAAGATTGTGGTGTTTTCAAGATTCCTACTCTTGAGCCTTTGCCTAGCGTTCCATTTCATGAGTCACAACATTTAAATTTTCCTATCAACTCAATCATAGGTTATAATGGGCATCCCAAGCTCATTGGTAACATTCCTCATAACCTTTTAGTCTTTGATGATGATGAGCTTGATGAGATTAACTTAAAGATTAAAAATTTTGATCTCACACTTCATCTCATATCGCAGCTTCCTACTTCCTTGCAACCTATTTCTCATAAACCTCCTTGTGATGACATTATCATAGTCTTATCTAAGACTCAACATTATATTTACCATGTTTCTTCTAATGACAAATTTATTCCAACTTGTGTCATTGATTTTATTACACTAGATTATGATGATGCATATTCTTTAGATGATCCTTTATTAGGTTGTCTTGTCTAAGTTTGTAATGCCAATATTGTGCATTATTGTTCTTCTTTACTTAAGTATTTTCATGAATCTTCTTATGTTTAAAAATTTATAGTTATATATTCTTGAATTTTTAATCTTTATCGAATAGTAAAGATGGCACTGACACTTCTAGTTTCTAAGGATCCCCGTAGGACTATGCATATGGATCGTGCTATAACCAAACCTTACCATTTTTCTAGGTTCCTTAACTCCCATCATTGGTTCAACCTTAAGGTTATAAAAACCCTCATTAGACCTTATATTGACCTCACCCCTCCCATAGTGAAATCTATGTTAGAACTAGTTATTATTTCTACTTTCACTATTAATGAGCCTACTTTTGCTTCTTCCACTAGTGTTCCTTCTATTATGACTAGTTCCATTATTTCTTCATCACCACCTTCTCTTGGTGATGATTTTATTCCTTTACATAAGATGGATCCTCTACCCACCAAATGGGATGATGATTCATCTCTTTCTTCATCCACACCTATTACACCTTCTCTTGTGAGTGTTTCTCCTAAAAATACTCACAAGCATATTTGTTACTTCCATGGGATAGATAATCACTCTTATACCCATTGTTGTAAGTTGTGACAATATATTGATATGTTGTGTACTTGTTTTCCATCAATAAACACTACCTTACCTCCTTCAAAGATCCTTTATGAACATATACCTAAGTATGGTGAGAAATATTGTCTATGGCACTAATGCGGCACACATCACACTGATCATTACCATATCCTTTAGCAACATCTTAAGGATCATATTATATCTATTCCTAGAACTTATACCTTTCCTCCCATAGGTCATTTTTGCAATAAGTCCCCCTCTTCTTCTCCCATAGCTACACCTCCTATGGTCCCTCCACTTGTGGTTCCTTCTCCACCCATGGACCCTCCACCCATGGATCCTTCTCTATTGAAGATTATTGCATCTCCCATAGAACCTATTATCATGCATTCTGATCATCCTTTGCCAAATTTCCCTCCTCAGCATGATCCAATGAGTATTCCTACTTTTTCAATTGAGGAGATTAGAAAAGAAGTATTTGGCTAGTATTTAGCAAAGATTGATGAGACATTAGTAGTAGTTCATATTCAACTTCATAGAGATTTATCTAATGTCTAAGATAATGTGTATGGATATATTTACTAGTATTTATGAGCACATGCACGGTGTTTCCTCATTTTCCATTTAGATTGGATGTGTGCTCTAATCTTATTTCTATTTTTGATTATATCATTTGACAATGTGTCAAATTATTTCCTATTTTATATCATGTTTCTCCTTCTTATTGTACTATATTTAGCTTATGTTTTTGTTTTACATTTTGCATATACTTGTCTTTTACATATCATTTATATTTTTCACTTATCATTTCTTTTTTTTCCTTTACATTTTTTCTCAAAACTCTTCCCTTTTATTTTCATGATTGTTTGCTTTCTTATCTTTATTTTTCACATATAGTTTTCATGGTGACTTGGTTATATCTACCCTATTACCTTTGGTTATTATATCCTTTATCATGTGATCAATTAGAAAATATTATTTCTCATTACTATTTCCTTTTACTAGTCCACCTTTGGATCTCTTTCTTCTTTCTCCCTTTTTTTGCAAACTAAGCATATACATAGTTGAGACTTGAGAACACATACTTGTTCATTGTCAAGCCTAAGCGTCATAGTCAGTCTTTTATCTTTGGTTACTTATCTTCCTTTATCCTTAGCCTATATCTCATTTGTGTGTATCATTATCTCTATCATGATTGGTCATTCCAAGTCCATAAGGAGGAGGAATCTTTAAAAAAACTTCAAAAAAGTTAAAATCCAATCATTTAAACAAAAGGTAATGATATGAAAAGGCAAAAATATTCTTAAAAGTCTAATCATACTAAAAAACATGATTCAAATCATATCTCCTTCTTCTAGTCGAAGCTCAAACTCTATAGTTGGCCTCACAATAGATTTGAGGTCATTTGGGGTGCGGTAAGCTAGTAGATTAGAATATGATAATTAAAAAAAATCTAGTGCTACCTACTTTCTCATGCAAGTACCCAATCTTCATAATAGATCGACAAATTTGTAAGGGATCTTGAGGAGTGGGGAACACATCATGGGGAGGTAGGTCCATTTTACTTTCCTTTTACCAATCTACCTTCATGAGTTGATCTTAGTAGCACACTTATCTACCTACAAAGCTTTATGTCTATAGGGAATAGGTTTCCTTTGTACATGGATGACCACTAGTCACTTAGTGTCTTCTCATGTCCTTAGTATGCCTCTTACCTCCTAAGGTCTTCTCCTAAGATGCCTAAGTCTTTTATTTTTACACTCTCTTTTTCATTCCCCTTCCTCATATTTCCTCTTGAGAGATTATTTTTCTTTCTAATCACTCCCTATGGGATTTCATTTGTTATATCATTGTCATATCTCATAATATATATCTATCTATTTCCAAACTTGATAAATAAATAAATCATATTGTTATTACCTAGTTGTGTCTCAACTCCTATGGTCTCACCATCTGTACAAATACCTAGCATAGTCTCCCTATCTATGTAGCCTCCTAGTATATCCTCTATAGGTCACCTCCTTAACTCAAACTTGGTTGTCATGGCTCACATCTATCTCAGCCTATGATTGAGTGGTCTCTCTCTCATCCATCTTTCCTCTAGCTCCTTTATTGACTCACCAAGGATGATGATGGTCTCCACTCTCTCCTCCTACCTTAATCAATGTCATGTCCTTGATGGTCATAGATCATCTCTCTATGTAGATAATGGTGGTCCATCTGGTATCTCCACCTCTACCTCCACCTCTTCTTGCTCTACTCCTCATCATGCTTGACTAGTCCATGGTCACTCTTGGCATGGTCTCAATTTCAGTATCACTATTAGTGGTCTGAGTCCCCTCTTCCTACATGGATCTCTCACATGCTAAGTCCACTACTCAAGCATGAGTATCAGTGTTT
The DNA here is from genome assembly GCA_037957365.1 of Torreya grandis. NCBI lineage: Eukaryota > Viridiplantae > Streptophyta > Pinopsida > Cupressales > Taxaceae > Torreya > Torreya grandis. Next base: position 1,005,326 of record JARHVA010000813.1, on the reverse strand, counting down.
CTAGATGAGGAAGACCCATCTACCCTAGTACTTATGCTACTAAATGTGGCTCTCTCCACCATGTATAGTTTCTTATCATCTATCTCCTCTCTAGCATTGGTTTAACTATGTGCCAGCTCTCCCAGGTAGTTGCTAACTACTCATATGGTTGCCATACTACATTGGTGCATCTCACCATTTTTAGCACTAGCACGTGGGGCATATCTTATGTTACTTGGCCCTCCCTCTATTTCCTCACATGAGGTAACCTATCATTGACCACATGGGAAAACCTAGTCATCTGATACATAGGAAATATATCATATTTCCATGTTGTCAATAGTATGATCAGTCCCATGGTCTTATGTCCTTTGACCCACATATTAAATAAATCAAGAATGAGCTAGACCCAGATGATAGAGCCCAAATTGTATAATACTCCCTCCTCTAGCATCATGCTACTCAAGGTTACCACATATAGTGGTACCTTACCATATGAATTGTGATAAAAAACTTGTTGTGTCATAAGGCCTATCACTTCCTTCTATAAACCTAGAATCCATGATATATGCACATCATCTATACTCACTCTCCACCCTAACAATATCATCTCTAAACATGTAGCTCGCATGGCTAAGGCTCTCCTCTCCTCTATGTTGTCTATTATCCCTATGGTCACTAGTGCTCCTATTATAGGTAGTTCAAGGATGGAATATACATCCTCTAATGTGATAGCCACCTCTATCACATCCCCATTCACCTCCCATCTGAAGGTGTTGGTCAATTATTCCCAGCAACCAAAGAACATTACCAACACATCTTCACTAAAGGGGATCCTATATATATTTGATATACCTCCTAGACTTATGGCTACCAGTCTAGCTCTATCTCTATCTATCAACCTATCTAAAAAACTTGGCAACTAAGACATGTTTAACAACCTCAAGAACTGTAACTGTCTCAGTAATAAGGAAACAACAAAGGATGTATTAGTTCCTCCATATCATGTATAATCATAATATAGTCTTTATACATTCTATTTTTAATAAAAAATAAGCATAATTTATTCATTTTTATCCATTTTATCATATTTTTGTCCATCTTTCCCTTCTTTGGTCGTTTTAGGCCCTTTTAGCCCTTTTTTCAACTTTTGGCACACTTTTTCATGTTTATTTTGATTCCTTGGTCAACCTAATTTGACAAAAATTTCCCTATTTTTGTCTTATTTTATCCTAAATTTCTTATTTTTCCTCTTATTTTCTTCTCCCTAGTGTTACATTTCCATTCTAGCCCTTAGAGACCAATTGGACACTTTTCACTAAGTTCCTATCTTGCAGATTACACTAGGTCAACATATACCTACTAGGTCGACCATATGAATTTTTTATCCTAATTTAACCTACTAGGTCAACATGGTCAACCTAATATGTTCTATGTGTTGACCCAGTATATTTTACTAAAAATGTGTATTTTTCTTATTTTTTCCCTATTTCCTTCAAGCCTATTTCCCATCTTCATATCTACAAATTTCAAGAACTGGTTTTAGATCTATAGTTACATACCTATAGTGCACATTTTGTCACCTCTGGGTGTCCCCCTAGTCTAGCATGTTATCCTCTCACCATCATAGCCTTGTTTGGTCTTAGAGCTATTTTACTCTTCTATTACAATTAAAAATAACAAAATGACTTATCTTTTTCTTATTTAAAACCACTTTTTTAGCAATTCAAATTCTTCAATTATTTTCCTTCAGATTCCTTATTTTGCTCATATCTTTGTTTCATATAATTCATTTTACAAAACATAAAATGCATTTGATTTTGGTGATGTATAAATTATTTTCCACTACCAGATGCCTATATTCTATTTTTTTTGATTTTTGGCTATTTTTTGCACTAATTTCTACATGTTCGCCTAGTGTGCCTTACATTGGATGCCTTCACTTTCTTGCATTATTTTTATTTATCTATGGCACTAAAATAAGTTAATGGCATGTGTTTTTCAATTCTATCATTTGACATATCTTATTTTTTGATTACTACACCATACTTACCATCAACATTAAGTGTTATTATGTTCTATCTCTGAAGCACCATCCTATGTTGCACTTACATGACATGTGATGAGCTTCAGCTAGGGCATATGTATACACATAATATTTTAAAACTGTTTATTGATTATTGACACTTCGTATCTTACAAGAACCTATCAAGTCTCAATCTCTTTGAGTGCATGCCTTAAGGGGTGTACTGGGAAAGGGGTGGGTAGACCATCAGTGCTTCATAAGATTGTTGTTCCTTTTACTACTTGCCATCTACACACTTGTCTCCTAAAACTTTGAACCATAAGCTTATTTCTCTCTTTACTATCCATTTCAATCATTGTCATGCTTTATTCTTTCATTTTTTACCTTGTTACCCTTTTGACCTATTTAACAAACTAGGTTAACGTAGTCAACCTAGTATGTTTTGGGGACGCTTTAGCTCTTTTGGTTTATTAGCCTCCTAGGTGACCTAGCACAAACCTAGTGAGTTAGCCAAAAAATATGCTAGGTCAACTTGGTTGACCTAGTCTAAATGACATGCTCAAATTTTTTTAGGTAAGATATGCCTATATATATAAGCTCATTTACCACCATTTCAAAAGAAAGAAAATAATTAAGCAAAGAAGTGTGAATGAGCATCTACTTATTAACTATTCTACTTGAGGAATAAAGCTTTAGGGTTCAATACTTTATTTGGAGCTCTAATATTATCTTATGTAGAAATATTTAAGATTCTTAGGAAGGTTGTGTATCCTAAGTCTGATTTATCTTAGTATCCTTATAAACCACAACAATCTCTTGCGAAGCACCTTGGCCAAGGAAGAGATTGAGGCTCAGAAGGTTCATATTCAAAGGTAAGTATTCTTAAATTTATTTCTCCTTTGTAAGAGTAGATAGATAATGCAGTATGTATTATTCTCTTCCATGTATTAATATTTTGTATACATTGACATGAGTATATGTCTCCTATGCATGCTTAGTTTAGTTATTGTTCATTTTTTTGTTCTAACCCCCACTTTGTGCCATAATATTTGGTGCACACTAGATTAGTATACTTTTCTTGTTATTAGAATAGTTTACTCTCTTGTTTGTTAGCATAAGTGAAATATCAAATCATATGACTCTTTTATGGTTGTTGTGTGATTGTGTTAGACTTTAGGATTTGGAAACCTTCTTAGCATGATGTGTTTTGAAAAGTGATACAAGTGATCCCCTAATCGGGTCTAGTGGATCCCCATATTGGTCATGCTCCTACTTAACAAGTGTATACCTAATTGGAAGTGTAGGTGTGCTTTATCTTATCTGGTCCAAGATTAATTCATGTAATTATAATTACATATAATTCTAAATTTACTCAATAAAATAGAATAATTAATGTTTCTTATGTTTCTATCATCCAAATATTGGAAACAATATGACTAAGAGGGGGGGGGTGAATCATTATTTAAATTTTTTCATTTAATTCCACTTAACTATGTATGAAACAAATTAACATACATGCATATCTTAGCAATGATAAACAAAAAAATATAAGAGCATGAAACACATGAATACAAGATATACATGGGAAACCCTCTTGGGTAAAAAAACACATTGATGAAGCAAATGAACTATAGTCCTATAATACAAACATGAATCTTTAGTTGAGCACCCACTCAACTTGGAGCACCAACTCCAATCTATCAAGCACCAACTTAATAGTCTTTAGCTAAGCACCAACTCAACAAGGAACACCAACCCCTAAATTTACCAGGCACCCACTCAGATTTAAAAATCTCCAACTTTCAAGGAGGATACAACCCCCTAGATGAATCAACACCAAATCAGCCACCCTATTTTTATCACCTTTATAAATATTTGTTTCTTCAACAATAGATGATGATCTACTCTTTTTTCTATTTACTCTTTATCTGAACTCCACTCTCTATCATACATCAAGAACACATCTTTGATGTAATTTTGATGTTCTCTCAATCAACAATCAACTCATACAACTCTTCACTCTCTTAAATTGGTCTTTATCTCTCTTTGCTCTATTTATCCCTCTCAAACTGATAATCATCCTTCTTTTCTCAAACAACCCTTATCATGGATCGATTAAGTCTTCTAACATTGATCCAGTCTTGCATTAATTTTCTTAGATATTCATGATATCTCTATTGGTATGCATGACCTTCCTCTACTCATAAAAAATAAATGTCATTCATCTATCATGTTATACTCTAGCACACTATTAACATCCTCTTTTTAGTTTTCTTAGATCACATAAAAATAGGCCTAACTACCTTGCTTTTATACAAGTCATTTGATCATATCCTTCTAAGTTAGTGTTGATGATTTAAAATTGTGCTTGATTCTAATCAACAACAATGGCAAGTTTCAAGATATGGGACTTGCATCTTGAAACAACCTCCATATTTTTGAGAAGTTGGTTCTTCTTTATATTAAGTATATACTAGGGAAAAGGGATAGGAATTTTAATCAAAAACACAAATGGAAGAAAGGAAACCTAATCTATGGTGATGCGCCTGAATGTAATTTGACCTTAATCTTGAGTGCAATGAGACTATATGTAAGATTCATTTACATTTAAGAGCAAACAAGTGCATGATCAATGTAAAAGATGGAAATAATAGAAACAAAGGCTCATAGCATAGACTAATTTTGCTCTAATATAGAAAATATCAACAAAGGCATAGGGTTCAATCTTCTTATTTGAATTTTCTAGTCATATAAGAGGCACAAAAACATGTATAATTATATAAACCTTTCAACTCAAGAAAAAGAGACAAAAGCAAATGACATTCCTAATCACAACTCTAGAAAGTCTATAGCCTAGACTATTTTTGCCAATGACACATAAAATATCAACAAAGGTATAGGGTTCAATCTTCTCATTTGAATTTTCCAGTCATATAAGAGGTGAAAAAACACGTACAATTATATAAACCTTTCAACTCAATAAAATGAGACAAAAGCAAATGATATTACTTAGTCACAGCTCTAGAAAGTCTAAACTCTTTACAATAATTCTCTCTCAAAAATTATCTCTGATAATTAATGATGATTTTGGTGATCTCTGCACCCTTATTTATAGCCTTGGATTCACTCCAGATTGTTTGCTTGTTCCTAATCTAACAGCCCAAATGAAATCTAACCCAACTGGAAGTGTCTAATAGAAGATATTTTATATATTCTAAAATGCATTATCGTCTGGCAGTTCATTGGCTCTCATAGATTGCAGGATGCTCCCTTCTCTTAAATGCTAGGTAACACTTAGCCAATTTCTTGAAAATCCTGTTATTACTTTAGGGGACACAAAAGGATGACACTTTTCATGTTCCACAACACCCATCGAAGACACGTGGTACTTTTTGCGTAACTTATAATCTTTTGTGTCTTTGCTCAGGAGTGTTTTGCCTTTGACACTTGTCACAATCCACTTGAAACTTCAATAGCTTAAAATAAAATAAGATTAACAACATTTCTTACCTGAGTAATTTTAAAAGGGACATAGGGAAATGTGTCAATCTCTACTACATCATTAAAGGACACATGGAAATCTCCACTTTACTTATCTAGGGTTACATGGTGGCCTCTACTTCTTTAAGCTACCTTTTAGAAACCTGTAGAAGATGACATGTGGTAGTCTCCACTTTACTCTATTTATACCATAGAAACAAATGGGTCTCATTTCTCATTTACACAGAGAGTGACACCTAGCATCTTTTGCTTGCTTTAGACATAAAACTTGGGACCCACCATGACCTTTGCTATATCAGTGAAACAAAATTGAAGATAATTCAGATTGTGACATGTGGTGGCTTCTGCTCTCCTTTATTGGGGTACGTGGCATCTTTCATCACTTTTTGAAAAGCAACATTGAGACCTTTCATGACTGCCACTTGACACTTTCTTCTTGATCTCTATACTTAGCTTTACAAACCTTCCATTGAAAAGAGACAAAACATGGGTGCCGATGTGAAACCATAGATGCTGACACTTGGCAAGTTCCGCTGAGTTGCTATGAGATATGTGGCACTTTTCGACCAAATCATAGAAAATATAAAAGATGCATCAGATGATGACACTTGGTGTTTCCACTTGAGAAAGGATGCCTCAAAGGATGACACTTGTCAGCTTCCACTTGATCCTGACACTTAGACAAAAATGAATCAAAAGGAAAATAGAGCTCGTGCTCTGTTTCAAAACTCTGCCATCTCAGACCAAAGTATGCAAAGACAAAATTTTGTTGTGCATGACTGAAAAAATAGAATGAAACATAGAGTAAATTTTTACTCTACAGTTATTGGTGACCCCAAGGGCTTTTGAGCCCGCTCAAAAAGAAACCACAACTCCCGCTAGATCAAAATTTCAAAATCATAGCTTCAAAAATGATATCTGATAGGTGGACCACTCTTCATCAGATAACCGTTACTTATTCTGAAATTCATTGAAGGCTAAATCAAGGTTAATGATATCTTTGTATGAAAAATTTTGCAAAATTTGAACAGTAGCCTTCAATTTGAATTCGAGCTGGGAAATAGGAACCAAGACAGCTTCTACTTCAGGGACTAATGAATCATCCCTTAGATCTTGGAAAACTGTCTGATCATTCTATTTGGCCAACAACAATAGTTCAATTTCTTCTACCATCAGCACGATGTTGTCATCAATAAATGGAGATGGAAGACCTAATTGTACTAGATCTTCAACATGCTATTTCATTTCATTGATTCCTTCCTTCATGATATCCAGAAGCTCCTTGCAACTGTTGGCTATAGAATTGCAATTCAGAACCTCATTTAATCGCTTGGCAGTGACCATTCTATCATTGATTCCTACTGATGACAATGTTGCATCTGTTGCATCATAAAGCTTTTGCAGCAATGATTGCAAGTCCATTACTCTCTCAAAGACTATAGCCAAAGTATTTACAACTAAACTCTCCACTTTTTGCACAATTTCTATGCATTTAGTAGGAAGGTGAGAGAAGGCATGAGCTGATTAATATCTAAAGAGATTCTCTTCCACATGGATTCATATATCTCCCTTACCAAACTTAATACTCTGACACTCTTTGGCTTATTGGCTAGGTCTAGTGTCAATTGCGCTGCTCTCTATTGCTATGCCTAAAATTGGGCTTGTATGGCCGCAATATTATTCTATTTAGCCAACAGCTTTTGTTGGAATTGGGTAACCTGCAATAGGTGTTCCTCACATTTCCCTTGCAATGCTACCTTTTCATGCCTTAGGGTTGTTACTGCATCTTTTACCTATGTGATCCCTACTTTTAAAGATTCATTTTGGGCCTGAACTGCTCAGTGAGTCTAAAGAGAAATAGTATTTTGCAATTGTTTATTTAGATTCTCTATTTCATTATCTTTTCTATTAACTTTTGAGGTTAAACTATTATAGTTTGCCTTTTCCTTAGCCAGCTCAGCTTCCATCTTCTGTAGCCTTCTTGATATATTCAAGTAGTCTTCAGTAACTATAGAAGTGGATTCAATTAGTAACTCAATTTTGTCTTGTGGCTTGAAGAGTGACATGTCAATGGTTACTGCATTCATCATGTAGTCCTCTAGCTACATCTGTTTAATTGGATTTATTACATTTGGTGACATATGAGTCACCATCAATTGCTGCTAAATGGGGTCAAATTACGACTGTAGATGGGGGGTAGCCAATGCTTTATTTTCTTTGATCTTCTTTTTCTCTTGTCGGGCTTCCCTCACCTTCTTAGCAGCATCTGCTTGGGTCTAGAAGGTAGAAGGAGAGGCAATGTGCCCCCCACAAAAGGATGTCCCTATGGCAAACCATATTAAATAGCCAATTGTTGGCTATGGGCAATTTGAAGGGAAGGTTTCTTGGGAACATAAGGGGAGAAATGAGGTAATGTTAAAGCCTGAGGTGGCATAGATGGGATGAAGTGAGAAATGGGAATGGTAGAAGTGACAGGGGATGCCATATGGCTAGATGAAATTATCATGCCAATAGGAGAAGAAATAGATGGTGAAGGAGAGGGAGGAATAATACTTACCTGAGGAGCAATTACAGTGCCATGTAATTGGTGTTGTGTGGTGTCTGTCTCCTCTTTTGAGGAAAATTGAAATTGCACCTTCTTTCATTTCTTGGGTGTCTCTTCTTCTTGCTGCATCTTTTTTCCTTCCACATCTACTTCTTGTGGAGAACTAGGAATATCTATAACTGGGGCCAATGGGGAAGCTTGTGATGATGAAGGAACCATACTTTTTTGCATTTCTGTGGCACTGAGAGATTGGGGCCAGACTGATATAGTTACTACAACTGTAGTTTGCTCTAAGGCTTGTAACTCTTGACTTGACCCGGCCCTAGCTTCCTGATCTAAACCCAGTGTTGGCAAATTACTTGTCTTTGGGCTAGATATAGGAGAGAGATGACACTCATCCCATAGTTCTTCCCATCTTTCATTTGTGTTTACATTTCTGAAAGAATGGGTTGTTTGACAAATTTCCTACCTATATTTCTAATAGGCTTCTATCTTCTCAGTATCCCAATCTTTATTCTTTAATGTCCTCCTTAAACCAGAAGTCATTCTAACTTTAGGATCATAATCTCTCTACTTAACATATAATGTCTCCCATGGCCTATTTTGTGGAAGTGGCAAGTCTGTTAACTCAATATAAAATCTAGGAGTGTCTTCCCTAGGATTTTTCCTAGTTTCCCAAAAAGGGTGGCCCTCATGTGCAATTCTGATTACAACTCTATTAGTTCTTATCTAGGAGGCTATGAAATAATTTGGGTCATAAACCCATTTGTCCTCTATTAAAAGGAAACCCAGAAAGGCTAGCTTTCTGAGCAACACAACTTTAGCGTCTCTGGTTTCCAAAACCATGCTGGTTGTCATCCATGGTAGATTATACATTTTTCTTTTTTCCTCTTCTCAGAACCAAATTCATTGTCCACTGTGGATACCTACCTAGTGACCTCTAAGAATGCTAACCTAAGAGTCAAAATCTTAGGTAGTAATATTGGTTCTCCACAAAAACCATGGACTCTAATAATGGTATAGTGGGATCCAAAATAAAAATTGCAAGGAATTGGGCAACTAGCTAGAAGATTTGAAACACTTGGGAATAATCTATTCATAATTGGTTCAGGGTTGAGGTGGTAAAAAAGTAGGGGTGACAAATGATTCCCAAAATTCATATGGGTCACTAGTCTTTGACAGAATGTGTGTCCATGCAGACACATGAATGGTCCTTTGGAGATCAAAATTTGGGTCATACATATTAAGATACATATGTGGGGCAAAGAGGTCAGAGTTTTGAAAAAGTATGACGTGGAACAAATAGGAAGAATACCTAAACACTCCTTTTGATTTGAAATGGGCTAGTTTTTCTACCATTGAGAAAGTAATTTGTTCAAAAAAGTCAAGCTGATACTCTTGGGTTTTATCAACGGTCTTCAGCCTGAAGAGAATAACCATTTGTTCTACATAAACTGCCATATCATCTTTCATGCCAAAGATGAAAGCCATCATTGACAATGTGTCTTGGCTAGCCTAGGTGAATTAAGCTCTTGGTGCAAGGAGTGTAAGTACCATAGTGTCATCATCACCCATTTGTAATTCAAATCTCAGGAACCTTGACTGAGTATTTATATTTGCCCACATTCTTTGCATTTTAGCAATAGTGGGAAATGTGGTTGTACTACATGATGTAGGGCTAACATATCCCTGATAGCTTGTGATGTGATTTGCACCATGAATGGACCTCGTTGAATGGTGCCTGAAGGTGCATGGAACAAGTCTACACATAATTCGACCAGGTCAGGGCATAGATGCAAAATTGGGATAATGAATTGAGCCAATTGTGAGGTCCATATCCTCATAGTGAATGTTTCATATTGCCCTACTCTGGCCCTCTATAGACACCTTTGATGTGACCCTTCTCTAAGAGTTTTACTACTAGCTCTCTGCAGAATTGGGTCCATGATGCCATCTGCATAATCTTTTATTTTCACTAGGTCACTTGCTTGACTAGCTTCAGGAAACTTGGTCCTTGGATAAGTATTCAATGGCTGCACAGGAGCTGAAACATATGAATTACTTGTGAGAAACTTATCAAGGGATTCATACATCCTAGGTCTTTGTTGTGAAGATTGTGCCCCCTCCATCTCTATATCTTCTCTATGGTAACTTGTATGAACTTTTGCAAAATAGAGACACTTTCGCTAAAGCAAGTTTACTAAGCACTGAAAATACAAGTAGCAGGATATTTTCATAGATGTAGGAATGTTTGAGAACTTGTAAGTTTTAACTCTTGCTAAGAGGTATTTATTAACCTATCAAGTCTCAAAATGGCATTAAACTTAGATAACCATTAGCAGATCCTACTCAATCTTTATGGAATAACGAGATAGACATGTTATGCAAGTGGCAGCGCAAGGTACCTTAGGGATTTCTAAAGATTTGGGAGACATTCAATGTATTGGAGAATTTTTTTAAAAATTTGAAAATTTTAAGCTGTCAACTTCATGTTCAAAGAACACTTATTTAAAAGAAAAGTGAGAAAACAAAAAATGGGAAAATAAAGTAGGAAAACAAAGCAATACAAAAAGGGGAAACTACCTAAATACATTAATGAAGCATCTTTATCTCCCTCCTAGATCAAAAGAAAAATTTCTAAATTCTCTTTCATGACAATCCAACTTATATTGCCATATAAGTGATTAAATTAGACATAGCTTTGGTGAATTGCCTTTTGTGTATGCCACATTGATTTGCCTACATTCGAATGAGTCTAAGTCAAACATGCTTCTAACATATATAAACTCTTTTTGTTCTTAGATTCTCATTGAATATCAGCTCTTGATATTGGGATGTCTTACCAAGAAGTTAAGGACCATCTGCTCATCAACAAAAGCCTTTTGACATATATCATTTATTGACTTAACTCCTTTTTCCTCAAACTTAGATTCTATTGCATGATCATCCTTCTTAATAACTACAAAATTACCAATATCTTGAAAGGATAATTCTGAAGGTTTGTAATGATTTTGCACATGTAATTAAGGCTTAATGTTGTTTTGTTCCTCTGCAACTGGTTCACAACTTCCCTAAAAAATAGTATACCTTGATCCAATGATTTCAAACAAATCATTTAAATCATGATCAAAGAAATTTTCATGCTCTTCCTCATCATCTTGAAAAGTAAGAAGAAAGTTAGAGATTATTTCTTCTTCATCAGAGATTAAAGCATACACTTGTGAATTATCGCTAGGAATCTGGAATTCATAAGAAGTATCTTTTGACTTTTCTTCCTCTAGAACATTTGGGATTCTATGATCTTCATCAAGTATAACTAACGTAAGTGCCCAGATCAATAGAGTCATAATTTCCATATGGGTCACTCTACATCATAGCTAATAAATGATCATTTTCTTCTTCTTGATTATATCTAGTCCATTCACATAGCTCTTTGACAAAGACCCTTTCTTCTTTATTCATCATAGCATGGGCTACCTCTAACTTTGTAGTTGGTTCATTGGTGATATGATCCTTATATAGTGGCTCAGACAATATCTTCATCGTTGAACCATATTTGGTTCTTAAGATGAGATGAAGCCAATCAAGGGACATATATCCTCCTATCTTGGATGTAAAGTCTCTTGATAAACATAAGCCAAAAATAGGAGGTATATCTATTACTACTACATCTTGATTTACAATTATATTGGGACAAGCATATAATTGTAATTGGAGTTGTTTAATCCTCTCTATTATTTGTACTACCTTGCTATCTAGCTGTATGACTCTTTTAGTGAGTGGTTCATACTTAATTTCTAAAGCATCAGCTATTTGCTTGGGCATTACTGTAGTACTAGCCCCTGAATCAATCATTGCATTATGCAGTAGTTTGTTGCCAACTATTAAAGTTAAATAGAAGGGATCCAATTTGGATTTGCTTATCTCTATTGTATTATTCACTAGGGCTGTTGTCTACAGATGAACTGTATCTTTGAGATTTTCTTTTCTAGTAGGTCCTTCTTTGATAACAGTACCTTTGGGCACTGCTTGGCCTTATAGAGCTTCTTGTAGTCGTGTCTTCTGTTCAGGAATAGCCAATATATCCCATATTGATACTTGTACTGGAGTCTTCTGTAATTGATCCACCACATTTATAGGTCCTAGAGTCTGAGCTTTTTGAAAATAAGGATATCTTGTTTTTTCCTAAATTTGGGCAGGAATCCCTTGATTTTGCACTGTCTGAGGTGTTTCTTGTCTGACAGTCATGTTTCTTTGTCCTTGAAATGGAGGATTCTCCATGACTTGAATATTTACAATCTCAGGCTGTTCCACCATCCTTCTCTTTGATCTGGTGTAATAATCAGATTGTACCACTAGTTTTTTGGAGGTAGATGCTTCGTTCAAGAAAATTGATTCTTCATCTTCAACCCATGAGAATAAATCATATTGTGGGGCTTATTTCTTCCTCTTGTTGCAAGGACATCCCTTGCATCTGAGCCACTAGGAATGAATTTTGCATCCCAAAAGACTGATAGGCTTGATTGTCACTAGAACTTTGAAACTGACCATTCATTCTTCTTTACTCAGCCACCTTTTGTTGTAGATTACCCTTAGGAAAATCTCTAGGTGTATGAGCATTATTTCAAGGGAAACACCAAGCATTAGTGTTATCCACATAGTTATTTAGCCCTAGAACAATCTCCCTATTTGAATTGGGAGGAATAGTCTGTGAGGGTGTGGGGACTGCAACCAATTGGTTTACTGGCTAATGATTATTTTATCTTGGAGGACCTTGGTATTGGTTTGGCTGAGATGAAAATCTATTTCCTTGATAGCCTTGATATGGAGGCCTAGGAAAAGTATTTTTCTATCTTTTTATATTGATTAACTCATTAGAAAATGTCCTTAGGATATTCTTGATATCATCTAACTTAGATGACTGAGTGGGAATAATTTCTATAGCAGATGGTTGAGGATAGGTGTACATAGACATAGGTGGGGCTATAGATTTAGGGACTTCTTGAGGCAATGGCAAGGAAATTTCTAGGAACATGGGCATGAGAGGCCTTGGGGGTAACTTTCCAGCATCTATTAAATTGTTCTCAGCTCTAACCACATATTCATAAGCCTCTAGAAAAGTTTGTCCTCCAAGTGGCTGAATCATAATAGATATATCTGAATTTAAAGCCTTAAGGTAAAACACTATGGCCATGCTTGGTAATGGTCTAGCTGTAATAGGGATTCTTTCCCAAGTCTTTTAAAATCTGGAATTGAAGTCAATCATGGATTTTTGTGGTCCTCTTTGAATGGTAATTAATTTCTGTAACAAAGAAAACTTATCACCCTTCTCTTCAAATCTTTTAAAGAAAAGATCTCTAAGCTGATCCCATGTAGATATGGTATTTGGGGTCAAAGATCGATACCATTCTAGAGCCTTCCCTTTAAAAGAAGCTACTAATAATCTTATGGCCACATTTTGCTGTGTGATAACATGTATAACACATACATCTGATATATCTTGAAGATGTTCCTCAGGTGTTTTAGAGTCTTTCCCACTGAATTTAGGTAATCTTTTAGGGCATTCACTGGGATAGGGTCCCAAGTGGTTGGGGGTATTCGAAGAATCAAGGGACTACCAGCGTTCTAGCTTGCATAATTTCTTAGGGGTATAGGGGCTCCCATATTTGCTCTGGGTATTGGTACAAGCAAGTTTACTCTTCTTGGACTAGTTACCAAAGGTGGCAAAAGAATACGTAGATTTGTAGTAGATTGTGATCTGGTTACTGGTCTATAGCTATGACTCATAGCTCTCTAGTTCATACGATCTTGAAAGAGACTTCAAGATTGGCCCCACCGAGCATGCCAAAAATTGTTGATGATTTAAAATTGTGCTTGATTCTAATAAACAACAATGGGAAGTTTTAAGATATGAGGCTTGCATCTTGAAATGACCTCTAGATTTTTGAGAAGCTAGTTCTTCTTTATATTAAGTATATACTAGGGAAAAGGGATAGGAATTTTAATCAGAAACACAAATGCAAGAAAGGAAACCTAATCTATGGTGATGCTCTTGAATGTAATTTGACCTTAATCTTGAGTACAATGAGACTATATGTAAGATTCATTTAAATTTAAGAGCAAACAAGTACATGATCAATGTAAAAGATGGAAACAATAGAAACAGAGGCTCATAACATAGACTACTTTTGCTCTGATACAGAAAATGTCAATAAAGGCATAGGGTTCAATCTTCTTATTTGAATTTTCCAATCATATAAGAGGCACAAAAACACATATAGTTATATAAACCTTTCAACTCAAGAAAATGAGACAAAAGCAAATGACATTCCTAATTACAACTCTAGAAAGTCTATAGCCTAGACTATTTTTGCAAATGACATAGAAAATATCAACAAAGGCATAGGGTTCAATCTTATTATTTGAATTTTATAGTCATATAAGAGGTGAAGAAACATGTATAGTTATATAAACCTTTCAACTCAAGAAAACAAGACAAAAGCAAATGATATTACTTAGTCACAACTCTAGAAAGTCTAAACTCTTTACAATAATTCTCTCTCAAAAATTCTCTCTGATAATTGATGATGATTTTGGTGATCTCTGCACCCTTATTTATAGCCTTGGATTCACTCTAGATTGTCTGCTTGTTCCCAATCTAATGGCCCAAATGAAATCTAACCCAACTGGAAGTGTCTAACAGAAGATATTTTATAGATTTTGAAATGCATCGTCTTCTAGCAGTTCATTAGCTCTCACAGATTGCAGGATGCTCCCTTCTCTTAAATTCTAAGTAACACTTAGCCAATTTATTACTTTAGGGGACACCGGAGGATGACACTTGTCATGTTCCACAACACCCATCAAAGACATGCGGCACTTTTTGCATAACTTATAATCTTTTGTGTCTTTACTCAGGAGTGTTCTGCCTTTGACACTTGTTGTAATCCATGTTAGGATGTGGAGCTAAAAGCTTCAACTGGTGCAAACATGGAGGAGGTTGTTTAGTTCTAGGGAGACCGGTATCGGTGGATTGCAGTGCAGAAGGAAACTAACATCGGCAGGCGTGAGCTGAAGACAATCGACATCGGTAGGAGGTTAGCCGACGTCGGTCACCTCCAAGCAGACAGGGACCGACGTCGATCGCCTGTGGCAGTTCCAAAACTATTCGTTGCATAGACAGTTAGTTCATTGAACTGAGAGTTTGCATGTAAAGGCTAATTATAGTCTTGAGTTGCGTGTCTAATTATTATAATTAGGGTAGTCTAATTATTGTAAGCATGAGATCTATATATGGACTCATGGGATGTATTGTAAAAGTGTAGCTAGAGAGTAAGAGAGAAAAATAAGCTCCTTCTAAGAGAAGAGAGAAATGGTGTGTTCCTCCTAGTGCCACAGTACCAAGAGTAGGTACTGGTTTGGAGAATTAGCAGGGTTCTTCATATTTGTATGATCTTGGTCAGCAGGTGTGCATGGCTTCTTTTGGAGATCTACAATGGTGAGTAAGGTCTAGTGATTTGTAGGTAGCAGCAGAGAGTAGGAGATCTACTTGGAGTATGGTTGTGTACTTGGTGTATTGGCAGCATGTTACTGACTAGTTGGAGAGGTGAACATCAATTCTATATTGGAGTTGATTGTTGGGACTGAGAGAGAGAGGGAAGGTCTTGAGGTGTGGCGAACCTTTGAGGTGGAAGAAGAAGTGGCATCTTCTTTATTGTATATTCTTCTGAGTGATTATTAATACAATTGTGTATTGTCTCTCATATTCCTGTGTTGTTTCATATATCTATTTACTTATTGATTCTGGTTAAATTCTATGTTTAGTTGCTAATACAAGAAGTAATCATATGTGCTCTATTGGTGGAGCAAGATCCTGATCAAGTGGTATCAGAGCATGTTTATTGTTCTAGGTTCTTGTCAATCCACTTCCTTGAAACTTCAATAGCTTAAAATAAAATAAGATTCATAGCATTTCTTACCTGAGTAATTTTAAAAGGGACACAGGAATAGGTGTCAATCTCTGCTACTTCATTAAAGGACACATGGCAATCTCCACATTACTTATCTGGGGTTACGTGGTGGCCTCTGCTTCTTTTATCTACCTTTTAGAAACCTACAAAAGATGACATGTGGTGGTCTCTGCTTTACTTTATTTATACCATAGAAATAAATAGGTCTCATTTCTCATTTACACAGACATTGACACCTAGCAGCTTCTACTTGCTTTAGACACAAAACTTGGGACCCACCATGGTCTTTTTGCTATATCAGTGAAGGAAAATTGAAGATAATTCAGATCATGACACGTGGTGGCTTCTGCTCTTCTTTGCTAAGGTACGTGGCATCTTTTTTCACTTTTAGAAAAGCAACATTGAGACCTTCTGCGACTACCACTTGTTGCTTTTCACCTGATCTCGATACTTAGCTTTACAAACCTTCCATTGAAAAGAGATGAAACATAGGTGCTGATGTGAAACTGTGGATGATGACACTTGGCATGTTCCATTGAGTCACTATGAGATACGTGGCACTTTCTGACCAACTCATAGAGAATATAAAAGATGCCTCAGACAATGACACTTGGCATTTCCACTTGAGAAAGGATGCCTTAGAGGATGACACTTGTCATCTTTCACTTGATCCTGACACTTAGACAAAAATGAATCAAAAGGAAAATAGAGCCTGTGCTCTATTTCAAAACTCCACCATCTTGGACCAAAGTATGCAAAGACAAAATTTCACGGTGTGCGACTGAAAAAATAGAATGAAACGTAGAGTAAATTTTTACTCTATAGTTAGTTATTCATTAAATCACTTAGATCAACCATGAATAAGTTAAAGTGTATTATAATAACATGCCTTAGTCATGAATCAATCACTATAATAGGTTTGTCATACATCAATTATCCCTCACTCCTCTTTTAGGCTTATGGAGACCTTATAGGCCTTCTCAATAACACTTTACCCTTTCATACCTTTGAAGCTTATCCAAATGCTTCACATGGTAAGAACACATCACACACCACTCCAATATCCCTTAGCCAAATTTTTTAAGGTTTACAACACCTTTTAGGTCTAATTTCCACTTGGACCCTTCTTCAAATTACTGCTTATAAAAGGGCCTTTACACATATAAAAATTCTGCCTTAAAGAACTAAGTTATATACTCAATTTTTACAAACACCTATGGAAACAACATGTATATTCATAATCCTCATGACTCATGGTCATTACCAACATCATATGATTCTTTAACCTAGGGAAAATAACCTCAAACACTCCTCTGCAAGATATTCACTTAGAATTGCCAGCTGACATTAAAACACAGTCAAAGAAATATGAACATCTAACATATGATTTATTATCTTCAAGAGATTTAAATTCATTAAAAGGATCTTAAAATATTATTAGAGCCACCGCAATTAATCAGATCATGAGATGTAATGACAAATATTAGTCTTATAGACTAATCTTCTGACCTTCTCTCTTACAAACTTTACTCAACCAAATAAGCCAAATTGGCTTCATTGATTC
This sequence comes from Torreya grandis, assembly GCA_037957365.1. Lineage (NCBI taxonomy): Eukaryota > Viridiplantae > Streptophyta > Pinopsida > Cupressales > Taxaceae > Torreya > Torreya grandis. The sequence goes on along the minus strand of JARHVA010000813.1, from coordinate 987,741 downwards.
AATTACTTATACTAACTTTAAATCTTATATAAATCATGGATAGATAATTAAATATCCCAAAAACATAATCATGAATTTTAATGAATCACTCCTTTATGAAAACACATCATGAAACATCTTCTCACTACTGACTAATTTATTCACTATCTTTTCCACAGGGTCTATTCAATGACTGGCCAACTTTGATCACCAACATCACACACCTTAAATATGAAACCTATCCATAAACCTTCATGAACATAAAATACAAGTCTCATAATTTTATCTTTATTGACTTAGTAACTTTGACTTGGTCAATATTGTCTACTACAATAAATCTTTAAAAGATAAACACTTTTTTGTATGGTATTCTCACTCACCTAAGAAACCAATCACACCTGGAGATGATTGGGAGAGTTGAATTCAACCTCCAATAACTTATATGATCATATCAAATTGTTCTAGTATTTTTTAACAAGATCTTTAACATCAGGTCACCATCAAGGTTTTATGAGGGTTTAGACTGACTTTCAGTCTTAATGATCATTAATAAAACTTAGCTCCTCTTTCTAGAAACCAATGCTTGGAGATTTTATCTAGAACCCTTCCTCATCTACCTTGAACAACGTAAGATCTCATGTAGCTGATACACATGTCAATGAGCACTGATAAAACCTTCTTAGGTAGACATCTTTTCATACTGTGCACCCATGAAACCTTAAAACACCATTCAAGCCTTTTATTTGTAAACCAAGGCCTAAAACTTCATGCACATCCTTAAAACAACTTAAATTACTAATTTCAATGTTCATCTACTCACTCATCTCTTATTCATAGCTTCTTATAGATATTTAGAGCTTAACTATAACATCTTCAAAGCAACATACATAGGTCTTCAAAGCACTCATATCTTCAGAGCTAATCTTCTACTCATCTACTAGGTATTCAATACCTTAGATACATCCTCACACAATTTCTCATACTCAAATACTATCAGGTATTCTTTGAATCATTCTCATCTTTGTAGCATAATCAAAGTATCTTTGTTTTTGCTTACATATAACTTTAGAGCACACTACTTCATCTTCAAATCTCACTCATTTCATCTTGTCATCTGCAAATACTATCTCACAAGGTCTAGACAAAGCATTAAAAGATGTTTTACTTTTGGTATATAGACCTATACATACTCATGATAATTCTTAATGATTAAAACATTCTAAAAAGGGTATTTTTTCATCACAACTATAACACAAATTATGCTAGTAACAAAACTCCTTCACATACATACCTCAAGGATTACTCGACCAAGTATTTACACTAGAACATTTGACATCAATGAGAAAGCCATGTATCCATATTAGAACATTTGACATGAATGACAACATTAAATAGCAAATCTCAACACACAAATATAATGCTAAAAAATCTCTCCTTTAATCAATGATAATGTCCAATAGTCTCCCCCTTTGTCCTTAATGGCAAACATACTCAGAAAACACTATCAACCACTTCTTGGTGACAATAATCTCTTAGACGTAGTTCTTGCCTTTTATTTCTCCCTTTCTGATCTTGCTCTTTTTCTCATCTATGCTGATCTTTCTCCTCCTTTGACATAAATGACAAAGCACTACCTACAACTAATCTTTAACAAACAAATATCAGATCAACAAGCTCCCCTTATCTCAATGCAAACCTCAGACATCTTCTTCTTATTAAAATGATGTGAATCCCCCTTTAATCGTACAACTTATACACTTCTTTCCTACTCTTTGGAATTAAATCAGTTCCTTATTATCTCCCCTTAATCACTTAACTTTCTTAGTGACTTATAGGAGTAGGAATCACACCCAATTCTTGTCTCAAATGTTCAAAAGTATCGTTTGGAAATGGTTTGGTTAGGATGTTTGCAATATGATCCTGTGCATAAATATATTCAAGCTTAACACTTTATTTACTTACCTGCACTCTTAAAAAATGATAATTGATGGGAATATGTTTGGTTCTTAAGTGCATGATAGGGTTATTTGAAACACTTATAACACTTGTATTATCATAATATATCTAACTTAGACCATCATATTCCACCTTATAGTCTTTTAGAGTCTATCTCATCCATAGGACCTGAATGCAACATGAAGCTATTGCAATGTACTTAGACTCAAAATATAGATAAATATACTAATGGTTCGTTCTTTCTTATCCATGATACTAGACATACTCTTAGGAAGAAAGTTCCTCCATTGGTACTCTTTCTATCATCTATACTTCTTGCCCAATCTGCATTTGTGTAGTCTATCAAATTGAACTTATTTCCATTTAGATACCATAATCCATATTCTATAGTTCCTTTTAGATACCTGAGTATTCTTGTAACTACTTTCAGATGATTCTCCTTTGGATCTACTTGAAATATTTCCACAAGACTTATTTCTTGCATGATTTTAGGTTTAGAAGTAATGGTATATAACAAACTTCCACTCATTGACCTGTATAATGTCTTATTAACCTTTGAGGACTCATATTCTTTACTTAACTTACATATTATAGCCATGGGTATAATGACTACCTTGCACTCTTCCATCTTAAAAATTTTCAACATCTATCTTATGTACTTGGCTTGCGAGATAAACACACCTTTTTCAGATTGAGTGATATACAACCCAAGAAAAAATGATAGTTCTCCTAGCATAGACATTTCAAATTATTTATTCATTACATTTGCAAAATCCTTTGCCGTTTTTTCATTTTTTCCTCCAAAGATGATGTCATCCACATAAAAAACTATATTCAACTGATGGTTATCTTCTATCTTGATATATAGATTATTAGCTATAGCTCCTCTCTTGAATATTTGATCTAATAGATACTTATCAAGCCTATCATACCAAGCTCTAGGATCTTACTTTAGAATAGAGAGACTTTTTTAGTTTACAAACATAGTCCTTGTTATTAGTAAGAGAGAATCCTTTAGGTCGTTCAATGTACACTTATTCTTCTAGATTTCCATTCAAAAAGATAGATTTGATATCCATTTGATATACTTTGAATCCTTTGAATCCTGCATAGGCTAAAAATAGTTTGATTTCCTCCAATATATCTAATAGTGTAAAGGTCTCTTCAAAGTATACCCCTTTAACCCATGCATATCCTTTACATACCAATCTAACCTTGTTCTTGGTGACTTCTCCATTTTCATTCAACTTATTTCTAAACACCTATTTTGTGCCAATAATAATTTTACCTTTAGGTATAGGAACTATTTGCCAAGTTTCATTTTTCTCTATTGGATCTAACTCCTCATTCATAACATCTAACCAAGATTTGTCTTTGCTTGCTTCTATAAGATTCTTAGTTTAAATTATGGGCAATAAATCAACATTTTCTTGATTTAGATTATTTACCAATCTTTTCCTTGTTTGTATACCTGTATTTTGATTTGAGATTTAGGATGATCTCTTTGAATCTACCTTGATGGTCCTTTTGAGTCTTATCTTTCTTAAGATTCTTATCCCTCCTCATCAACATCTACAATCTCCTCATCATTCTTGAAGTCTAACTTTTTTGAAGTATTCTTTGATTGTGAGTGAGATTTCCTTGTTTCATCAACATTTACATTTATAATTTCCACTATCTTTTGTAGTCTTTTATTGTAACATCTGTATGTTAAGCTCATTGATGAATAACCTAAGAGTATGGCTTCATCAAATATAGAATCAAACTTATCAAAATTTTCATCATCTCTTTTGATGAAACATTTGATCCCAAAAAACTCTAAAGTGTTCTATATTTATAGGTTTTCCATTTCATAGTTCGTAAGGAGACTTTTTACCATTTATCCTTATTTGTCCTCTATTTAAAATGTAGATAGCAGTGTTAATTACCTCTCTCCAATATCCATTAGATAACATAGATTCATGAAGCATAATTCTAGCCATCTCTTGAACTATTATATTCTTCCTTTCTACTACCCCATTTTACTAAGGTGTTTTGGCTGCTAAGAATTGTCTTCTTATCCCATGAACCTCATATAACTCATCAAAATCATTGAGTAGACACCAAAACTATGTCACACACACATGTGTAACTCCTTATCTTGAAACCCCCCTTAAGCCCATTTTTCAATAATAAAAATTAGCCTCCCTAACCCATGATTTTACCCCTCACACATTTAATTAATTTAAAATACTTAATAAACTTAATTAAAAACCCCTTATGCCACCTTACCTAGCCACCTCCTCCTAAGATTGATTCTCACTTGATGAGTCACCTCAAGACTTAGTCCCCTCATCCTAACTACCCAAGACTTATTCTCACCTCAAAACTAAATTCCTAATCAAATACATCCTTTTTAGCCTCCTATTTTTATCATTTTGTAATGGGTGTCACACTTGGCATGAGGAACACTAGAAGCTAGCCAAAAATAGTAGTTTTACCTATTTTAAGGTCACCAACATCGATCAACCCACGGCTAACCTTAGTGGGATTACCAACATCAGTTATATAAGCCAAACTCAAACCTTATGTTTAGGTCAAAAGAAATCAAGAAAACTCATTCTTATTTGCATCCAAGCTCTTGGCATTCAAATTTTGACATCTTGGCTTATTATTATCTCACATGAGTCAATCTAGATTAGGAACCAACCTCTTGAGAGTGAGTAGCACCCACTTTTTTTTCTCTATTTAGGGCATCAATTTATACTACCTGATAGGAGCTATCCATATGGAACTTATCATTTAGTCACCACTATAGCTAAGTACATCACTTATTCTATAGGTCTTTTAAGCATTTAATTTACTATTGCTTTGTATATCTATTGTTCATTACTTTACACATTCCTGACTAAACCCCCATGAGGGACTTACAAATCTTCCCTACTTTTTTCCACTTGACTTGACACACCAAACCTCCAATCATATCCATATAAACCATACTCTCTCTGATAACTCTTTCCAACCTACCAGACCTAACCAAAACCATTTCCTAGACCCAAAAAATACTTTTCCAAGCTCTTAGGAAATTATTACCCCTACCAACCTTGATATCATAATTGACATTGGTCACCTTCACCCATCGACCTCAGAAGCATAACTGATATCGATCTCTTCCTTACTGATGTTGGTGACTGTGTATTTTCCTAACCTTTCCAAAACCTACCCAAACACCTTCTAAAATACAAACAAAACATACCACCTACACTCTATCACTTTTTGCTCCACTTAGGTTGTGAATAACGGTAAAATTATCTCTCTTTCACTCTCTTTTTACCTCTCTTTTAGTTATTTATTACTTTTTTATCTCTCAAAATTGGCTATCATCTCTAAGGAAGTTTCACACTTCCTGGAACAAGCATGTAGCTTGGCAGCCCACTCAAATATTTGCTAACAAATATTTTGTGGTAGTGATTTTTTACTTGCAGGTTGTCTTCCCTAGTCAAAGAAGAGTGCTCACAATGTCTAGATATGAAATTCAAACCAATCTAGGTCCATTCTAATCATTTATCCCTATCATTCTTCTCTATTTTTCTCTAGACTTGAAATAGAAATTTTTTAGTGAAACATTTTTGGCATGCCTAATGGGACCCTGGAGTTTTCTTTGGGTTCATTCCTTGTTTTAAGCATTCATATAGGTGCATTATAGTGAAAAATTCATTTCTTGCACTTTCTCCTTTATTTTTCTCTCTCAACACAAAAAAATTTTTCATTTTATTTTCTATTTAAAGTCAATAAACTAAAATTTTCTTCTTTTCTCTTTGCCTTTAAAAGTAATTCATCATTTTTCTTACAAGTTGAAAGAATCTATTTTTACTTCTTCTTGCATGCACATTAGGATAGTGAATTTCATTCTCTCCTCCTATTTCATCTTTGTTTTCATTTAAATCTAAACGTTTTAGATTTGGGTTTAAAACATACTACATTTCATTGTTTTCTTGCTGCATATTAGCTCACCTAGTTAATTACAAGCATTATGAATAAATTGTAGTGCACCTATGTTACACAACCAAATCACACTCACACAAATAAACATCTAAACTCACCTGAGAAAATGCTCATCGAGATTTCATCACCTGGTGGATCACCTTACCCTACCTAGCTATCCTACGTAGATTTCACCACCAAGGGGAGAACCCACTCCATTCTCTGGTGGAGTATAAAATCTAGACATAAGGTATATTTTGGCTAAGCATCCTAGCTTGGATTCAGGTTTGTGAAGTGTGGGGAGTAAGGTCCTATAACAAGCCACATACCTGGTCTAACATAGATTTCATCTTGAGCACTAAGACTAACCTAAAACTAGCTCTAGATTTCTCTTTAGTACCTTCTATAGCCAAATTTTCCTCTCACTATCTGATTAAGGCATAAGCCAACACGAGGCTAAAATTAATCTCTAGGAGTTAATAGTTGGTGGATGTATGTCCTTTTTTTGCTTTTCTATTGCTTTATGTATTTTCAAGTTGGTAAGGACATTTTTCTATTAATTCACAAAATCAACACTATTTATAATACTCATCTTTCATAGCCTTTTATATCAAGATTTTTGAGAGTTCTTCCTTCTTACATAGACCTCTTGCATCCACTATTTTACCTAGTTTCTACTTCTACATTTTTAAAACATTGGATTTTCCATCTCCTAGGATATCACAGTGATTGACATCAGTTAACTATACTAACATCAGTATATTTTAGCTACCAACATTGGTAAATCCACTAATGTTGATGAAATTTTGCTACTAACATTGGTTAAGCGATCGACATCAGTGGCTATGTAATTTTCATTTGTTCAAAACAACAAGCTAAAACAACCCATTTACCTTCACCCAAACCTAGTTTTTTCTTATTATGTCACTAATAAAGAGTAGTAAGACTATTTATACTTCCTCTTGCATGGTATTGATGGGAGCTAAAGCCAAAATTCTTATTGATTATATAAACTAACAACCACTTCCACCTTCCCCTCTTGTTGTTGAGTCTATCATGGAGCATACTTCAAATACAAAGCATAATCCTAGCCTTAACCAAATTCCCATTATGCCTAAAGGAGATCAAAACTTTGCTAAATTTATTGATCTAAATGTGGCAACCCTTCAACATTACCTTATCATGAGCCAAACCCACAATTCTTTGGGTGACCCAATCTATGGTATGCCAACCTCTGTAATGGAGAAAACTTTAGTTTCAACTACCTCCACTATTTTCCCCATGGTTACTCAAACCATGGCTCCAATAAGTAACCCAACCATAAACAATATCTAAAGTTTAACATTGTCAACTACCCAATCCCACCTAAACCTAGGCATGATTTCCCTACATTCACAACCATAACCAGTTTAGTCAAGTCACACCCCATTTCAAAATTTAGTAGTACTAATTCCATCTACTCTCATGCTTATATTTACCCAAGTTATAACTCACACTTCATCTAGTCTAACCATGCCAATAACCCAACCTATAATAGCAACATCCAACCAAAGCATAGTCTCTAACCCAATAAGACAAGCCCCTTTTCTTTCTGCCCCCCAGCCTATGACTCATTATCCTTATGTTGTGCCAACACAACCACAACAAGCTATGTCATATGTTCCCTCTACTTCCTATCAGATTCCCTATAACTTAGGAGGTATCCCCCCAACTAATGCCCCTCTAAACCTAATTAAGATGCTGATGGACAAGATGTCTAATTTAGAAACATCTATTTTTGGTTCAAAAAATGTGTTATCTTATGATCAGATATGCAATGAACCCATCCATCCTTTTGTGCCTATTTCCCCTTATCTAAGCCAATGGAAACTCCCTAAATTTACTCATTTCTAGAGTAAATAGGACCCACAACAACATTTTTGAGCATTTATACATGCTTGTTATTTAATAGGGCATGATGATGCATTACTACTTCACACTTTCCCTATGTCTCTTTTAGGTGTTGCCTTGGATTGGTATAGCTATATAAATTATCACTCCCTTTTCTCATATACCCAAATCACACAAATATTCCTAGATCATTTTTCTATTAACATTTCTAAAAAGGTTTCTATTATAGATCTCTATTCTATTAGACAATTTGATGATGAGTCTATTGCAGATTTTGTCACTCACTAGAGAGGCTTGATCAATCAACTCTCCCTCTCCTTACCCCAACCTAAGCTTATTGAGCTCTTTTCAAGGAAATGTGCTATGCACATCTTGTCCACACTCTAGGTACAAACTTTCTATACATTTGATGAGGCCTTTACAATGGCACATAAACTTGAGATTCACACTATAGATGAAGGCAAAGTCAAGTTAAGTAGTAAGAACCCCAATGCCAAATTGAATGACTCTTCTAAAACTTCTCCTTCTAACGAAAAATTTAAAGGCTCTCCAACATGATGGTTGTTAAGTTAGCCTCTTCGAAAACCAAAAACCAATCAAATTCCTTGACTTCCCAAAATCTAAACAAGCAATTCCAACAATGGTATGAACAAAGACAATACACTCCTATTAGGGAGTCATAACCCTTCCTCAAATCAAACATCTTATATAGTTTGACCCCTTCCTTCCTATCCCAACTTGGTATAAGGAAGATGAGTTTTGTGGCTACCATCGAGTTAAAGGCCATAATTCTAATAATTGTAAGACATTCAAGAACATTTTTCAAGACATGCTTGATAGAGGTGATCTCGTCTTGGATAATCCTAATGCACCCCATAATCAAAGTATGAATGTGTTCAAACATCTTTTTCCTAACCATTCACCCAATCAAAATATTGTTTAGACCATGACTAACTTAGGTGATCATAATATCCATGTGGTTAATATGGTCTTTCTTTTACCTCTAGTTTAACCTCCCCCTCAACAAGAGACACCCATTGTATCGAATCCTCCCCCATAGTCAATGGAATTTTTTTTGCCCATTCTTCCTCCCTAGGTAGAAGAGCCTATTTCACCCATTCCACTCCCATATGAGGAAGACCCTCCTTTACCACTTATTTTTCCACCAGAGGAGCCAATATTGCCACTTCCCTTTGCACCAATGTTACCTATCCTCTTACCACTTGAAAACCACACCTTACCCATTCTATAACCACATGTTGAAGGAAGCCTCATTCCTATTTTATACCTCCTTAAAGAACCTTCTTCACCTACCTCTCCTCCATTGATAAAGAGTAGTACCCCATCCACTCCACCTTTATGCCTAGAAGATTTAATATTATCTACTCCCACATTAGATGAGAGACCTATTTCACCTACTCTAATTGTACCAATCTTACCCCTTATTTTACCTATGGAGGATCATACTTTACCTATTACTCACCCACTTGTTGAGGGAGAAATTATATCTATGATCTACCCCCTTGAGGAACCTTCTTCACCTACCTCTCCTCCACCCATGAAAGACCATACCTCTTCTCTCGTACCTGTCAAAGAAGACCTCATTGTATCTCTTTCTCATCTTTGGCCTGAAGTAGCAGAGACCAATATTTTTCTTCTTTCTTAAACACCTCAACCTTCTAAAGATACAAGTATAAGGCCTACATCAACTTCATCTAAACCCTTATTGTGGTTGGTGAAAATTATAGAATATATTGAATCCACAAAGCTAGATCATGTGGCATTTTGGGACTAGCTTAAAACTCCTTATCTAATAAAATGAGTGTCAACCTTTACCATCAACCCTCTCACTACCCTTTACCCCAATGTACTTGATAAAGTCATAGATTCTTCACCAAAGTCACTAGAAGCTGATCCATCTATGTCAAATACCTTATCCTTACAAGCATCTACCACATTAAAGTAGTGTAATCCCTTAGTTGTACACCCCATCTCTAATTTAAGTCATCCATAAGTGAAATTAGATTTAACTCCTCAAACACAATTTGGAGTTTCATGGATTGAATTATATAAAAATGTTAAGGTACCTTGATCTCACTGATCCCATCTTCAACCCTCATCTTTACCATCAATTGTGGGACCACACCCCTCTACTTAGTTGAATTATTGCTGACCTAAGCAAAACAAAAGCTTAAGTTATCTCCACTACTACCTTTGCCACCTGGTAGGCCTTTCACATCTAACACCAAGATTCTTAACACCAAGCAAGTGTCAAAAAAACATGTAACTTCACCACCACCAAACAAGGCACTACACAAAATTACTCTTATGACTCCTAAACAAAGGAAGGTGTCCAATCCTATTAGCACAAGTATGAGCCCACTTTCAGGGTCTCAGAGATTTTTCCTAGGTTAGTTATTTCAATATTATGTAATAACTCTTCTTCCCATTAATCCTTATAGGCCTCTTCGGATGAAGCCATCTTAGTTTAATGATATATAAGTGTGTCTATATCATCATTCACCTAGAAATGATACTGAGAGTTATAAAGCCCTCATAGTATTCATTCAACAACACTTTGATGTTGACACTCTCTTTGATGATACCCCCATTAACCTTCCCATTATTCCACTACTGGCATCCATAATGCCCCCTACTATTCAATTTAAATTCAAACCCAAAGATGTGGTCATGCCCCCTTTTCCACCTTCTTCACCTACATTTTAGATCAACATAGTTAATGTGTCCACACGATCACAAAACCAAAAGGATAAAGGTAAGGAAAAAATCACTAATCCCTAGGTTCATCCCTTCACCAAAGACACTCCTCCTCCTAATCTTAAGATTTCCATCTTAGGTGTCACTAAACCAACATCTTCAGATGTTATTCTAAGTTTTATGGTGAAACAACTTCACCAAACTCCTATGAAAATGTCTTTATATGAGTTAATCCAAAACTCACCCCAACACCATCAAGAATGATCCCCAACCTCTTATATCTTTGGTTAGCTTCCTTAATTCCACCTCCTTGATTTCTTTTAGTAATTTCAAAATTCCACTTCAACACCCTAAAGATTAGTATTTTACCCTTTTTATTACTACATATATTGATCAAACTCATGTCAAGAGAGTCATGATCAATGGGGGAGCTAGTATAGTTATTATTTTCACCCATGCCTACAAAAAACTAGCTCTTTTTGATAATTACATGTCTCAAGCTAATGTGGTACTTTGCTCCTTTAATGATACCATAACTACTATATTGGGCATAGTTGTCTCACATATCCATGTAGGTCCTTGGACAATTCTTGAGCTCTTCTATGTTGTATAAGGAGAGTTATAATATAACATACTTCTTGGATGACCTTGGATACATGCTATGGCATGTGTACCTTTGACTTTGCACTGTTGTGTCAAGTTTGAGCATGATAGACAAGTGCATGTTATACCAACTGACCCACCTCTATTTAAAACATGTAACATAGCTTATAGTCCTAATTATGTTCTCATTCCATTGAAGACATCATCTTTCCTACATCATAATTTTGAAGCTTCCACAAGATCCACTCCCTCAATTACATAGATACTGGAAACACAAATTCCTGATAAGGATCCCATGGAGGAAACTTTTCAATGTTTGTTACTTGGTGAATATTATTTATTAATGCTTGACATGTTCTATACTCCACAAGAGTATGGAAAGCTTCACATGCACCCAAATTATGATCCTCACATTATGATGGTCATCCCTTATAGGCCCCATAACCTTCAAACTAATTTCACATATGGGGGAGTTGATCAAGCTTCCACTATAAAAAATCCATATTCTTCACCCCAACCATTTCCCTGTGACTTCTCTTTCCTAAGAAACCCTAGTTTCATACATACTTATCTTCATAAGTGGTCTTGAAAAGGATTTGGTTTGGGTCATTATGAGCAGGGTATGCATATGCCTATTAAATATCTTACTAACACATCCATTAAAAATGCCAAAAAGAGGCATGGGGTGGGATATGGAAAACCAAATAAACTCATTAAAACTTCCCATGTACCAATTGTTGAATAGATAATCTCTCCTTCTCCAACTTCTTCTCCACCATCACCTACTAAATCAGAGGTATCTATACCTCCTAATTTTTTTTCAATAAATTCCATCCATTTGGGGCCTCTCACCTATCACTAGGGTGAGGAAACAAGATCCCTTCCTCTCATTCATCCTAAAATAATTGATGAAGACTCTCCCACTATTAACACTATCCAACATCAAGATGATGATGCAATTCTCATATACATTGGTGTAGATGATTCTTATATCTAATGGTCCTTCCCTTCTGAAAGATAAGATATGTTAAATGAATCAACCATTGACATCAATCTACCCTCTCATGATAACCCTCACATCCTCAAGATTAGCCAATCTTTAGATTCCTCTGAGCAAGATGACTATGCCACATTTATTAATAACCATAGTAAAGCTTTTGCTTGGTCTTATAATGACATGCTTGTTATTGACCCCTCTATCATCACCCATAACATTGTCACCAATCAAGATGCTAAACCTATTAAGTAGAAGCTTTACAAGATGCATCCTCGTATTGCTCTCCTCATCAAAGAAGAGCTCTAATGCCTCCTTTTTATTAACATTATCCAACCCATTGACTACCTACAATAGATTTCCAATATTGTTCATGTCACAAAAGTGACTAGGGGAATCTATATTTTCACTGACTATCATGATTTAAACCTTTCTTATCCAAAAGATGACTTCCCATTGCCAAGTATCAACCAACTTATTGATCTAACAACTGGCCATGAGATGCTCTCACTTATGGATAGGTTCTCTAGATATAATCAAATCTAGGTTTCTCTTGAGGATCAACACAAAATAACCTTCATTACCCCATGGGGAAATTTTTGTTATCGGGTCATGCCTTTTGGTCTAAAGAACACTGGTGTCACTTATCAATGTGTTATGACTTACATCTTCCATCATCTCTTACATAAAATTATAAAATATTACATAGATGACTTACTTGGAAAGTCTAAAATTTTCCAAGATCACTTGATGATTCTCAAAAGCATATTTACTCATCTCCTCCAATATAACATTTGACTAAACCCAAAGAAATGTGTTTTTGGTGTTCTTTCTGGTAATATTTTAGGTTATATCATTTCTCTCCATGGTATTTAAGTCAACCTTGCTAAGGTTAGAGTAATACTAGAGGTGCCTCCACCTACTAATATCAAACAACTCCATAGCCTACAAGGCAAACTTAAGTCTATTCACCACTTCATTTCTCAGTTGTCAGATCATTGCCAACCCTTTCACTATCTCCTCAAAAAGGATGTTTACTTGCATTGGAATACATATTGATAGGAAGCTTTTAACACACTCAAACAATATCTCCATTCCCCACCAATTCTTATTCCACCTAAATAAAATCATCCTTTCTACCTTTAAATATCTATAATAGACCATTCTCTGGGTGTTATGATTGCACATCGAGATTAGATAGTTTACTACATAAGCCACACACTTATTAATTATGAGACTCAATATACCCATACCAAAAAAATTTGCCTTATGTTGTTCTTTTCTGCATCTAAGCTTCTCCATTATCTCCTAAATCATAGAACCTATGCAGTTACCCATATTGATCCCCTCAAATACATGCATTCTAAGCCATATCAAAACTAATGTGTAGCTCAGTGGATCATGCTTCTTGCTGAATTCAACTTAGAATTCGTTCAACAAAAGTCTATAAAGGGGGAAACAATCATTAACCAGTTAGCTACCACCCCTTTACGTAATAACTAACCTTCAAACCTAAAACTCCCTAATGAATCCATCACAATGCTCTCCATCGATGACATCTCCTATCAAATGATGATGTTCTTAGATGGGTATAAATGTCAATATGGTGGGGGTGTAGGATTCATTCTTATTCCTCTAAATGGTGATCCTATGCCTTTGTCATTTAAACTAGATTTTTAAAGCACTAATAATATGGTTGAATATGAGGATTTGATATTAGGACTTCAAATATCTCTCTTCTTAGGTATCAAATCCATAACCATTTTTGGTGATTCTTAGCTAGTGGTTAACCATGTTAATGGTTCCTACCTATGCAAAAATGAGATTCTGCATCGGTATAAACATTGTGTAGATAAATTCTTGGGATCATTTGACTCTTATCTCTTACAAACTATTCCTTGATCTATAAACAAGTTTGCTGACACAATGGCTTCACTTACCTCACACATACCCTCTTCATCCTCTTCTTAAAAACCATATGTCACCGTGCATTGCTTAACATTACCCTCTTATGTATCAACTAAAATCCTATTTATAAAAAATGTAACATCCAACCCATATGACTTATAGTATAAGCAACTCATAGATTTCATTTCTTTCTCTATTACCCTTTATGATCTCTTGAATAATGGGAGATGCACCGTCATAAAATGTGCCGCTTATTACACTATGCTAGGGGGGCTTCTCTACAAGTGAGGTTTTGATGGTCTTCTTCTTATATAACTCACTAGTACGGAGACTCCACTATTAAAGAAGTCCACAATGGGATTTATGGGGGACATTTCAATGGTCATCCAGTCACCAAGCGTATCCTTTGACTTGGATATTATTGGCCCACGCTCCATCAAGACTGTGTTGATTACGTTTGGCATTGCATCAAGTGTCAACAACACACTAACCTATTTCACATTTTGAGTCATGAATTATAAGTATCCAAAGACTTTTTTCCCTTCTCCCAATGGGGTTTAGATCTAATCGGGGAGATTAACCCTCATTCCTCCTTCTATCATCATTCTATCATTACTACCACTGAATACTTCACCAAGTTGGTCAAGGTTGTTCCTCTCATCTCCACTAAGGTTGAAAAAATTGTCAAATTTATCAATGATCACATCATCTATCATTTTGGTGTCCCTTATAAAATTATAATAGATAATGGAAAATCTTTCAAAAATAAGACTATCCAAAATCTTTGTGATACATTTGGAATCAAATTGAGATTCTCATCACCATACTATATATAGGTGAATCGATAGGTAGAAGCTTCTAATATAAAAAAATTCTCATGAAGGTAGTCAAAAATATGGGTAAGGATTGTCACACATGAATTCTTTTTTCATTATGGGCTTATTACACTAGCATTCAAACCCCTATGGGTGCTACACCTTTTTCCTTGGTATATGGGATGGAGGCTATTTTGCCTCTTGAAGTCTAGATTCCTTCTCTTTGCATTTATCTAAAATACATACTAATGATGAATTTTTCCAAGAACATTTG
The DNA here is from genome assembly GCA_037957365.1 of Torreya grandis. Lineage (NCBI taxonomy): Eukaryota > Viridiplantae > Streptophyta > Pinopsida > Cupressales > Taxaceae > Torreya > Torreya grandis. The sequence continues at coordinate 972,641 of JARHVA010000813.1, read as the reverse complement.
TGTCAACTCAAATTGCTTGATGTGCATAATCTCATAGCCCTCAACCACCTCCAAATCTATCGAGAGTGTATCAAACATGCTTACAACAAAAACATCAAAGAGTGAGATTTTAATATTGGTGATCTCATCTTAAAAGAAAATCAACATGTGATGAACATGGAGAAAATCAAATGGGGTAATTTTTCTCCTAATTGGCTTGGACCCTACATCATAACTCACAAGTATGGCTTAGGATCTTATCACTTGTCTTCTCTCAAAGGAAGGCCAGAACCCAAGCCTTTAAATTCCTTACACCTAAGACCATTCCTTTGTTAACCAAGTGTCATTTCACCTCATGTTTAACTTGAGCTCATCCCTTGAGCACCCCAATTACAATCATCTCCCTTCCTCTTAACCCTTATTCCTACTCACTTAGATAACTTATGAAGTGCTATGGTTTTTACCTCAAAGTGGAACACCCCTAAGCCTCTATAGTCTTGTCCATGACTAAAAAAAAACAATAACAACAAATGGGATATGTGACAAGTTATAAACTCTTCGATCATGATTCTCAATGTATATTGCTCCCTTGAAGGACAACAATGTAACTTCTCTTTACTACTATCAATATACTAGTCCTTTGAAGGATAACTATTTGAAAATAAAAAATAAACACTTAGACCACTCCCTTGAAGGATGGCTAGGTCAATATTTTTTCTCAAAGAGGAATACACATGAAAATCTTCTCATATTGATCAGTTTTATATGACCTCTACATATACACAATCCCATTGTAAGGTTCTCACATTGATTAGCTTACACAAAAAAAAGCTTTAAGTCATGGACTTGCCTATAGTAGCTCTCATGTCACCCACAATAGGGGCATATCATTCCCACTTCAAAGGTTACACTACCCAAATATTTTCCCTCATTTTACCCCTTTTTCCCTCATATTCTTTTAAGGGAATTTTAACTCACTTAACATAAAATGAACACGATGCTTTTCAAACACACAAAATGGTCCAATGCTATAAGGCATGAATGAGGCTCATATTCTTGAGCCTATTTGTGTTATGATTATGGTCAATGCTAGTACACAAGCATTCTACCCCTTTGTTTTCCCACTCAAATTACATGTCAATCTCTCTCTACTGGGATGAAACATCATACTAACACACTCCAATCTACTCAATTTATTTTAAGCATACACCATCACAAATATGAAAAATGATGAAATAAACTAACATATCCAACCTATTCATTTTAAGAATACACCATCACAAATATGGATAAATGCTAAGATGAAATTAACAAACCAACCATGCATATACCATCACATATATGGGAAATGCTAGTCTAACTCAACTAACATGATCAAAATTAACATCAAAATTAACATAAATTTAGCATAATCATCTACATAAATATCATCATCACAATCACAATAAATACATCTCAAAATCACAATAAACAAACATTTCATATATATATATATATATATGTGTGTGTGTTCAAAATACATGTCCATCAATACATCATCATAATATCATCTCTCTCAAAATATATATCTCACATATTTAGCTCATAGGCTAGTGTACATATAACATATATAACTAAAAAAGGCAAACTCTAACACTTAGAGTCCTTGAGGCTCTCTATATGGTCATGAAGAAGCAGTGTCATCACTACTCTCTACCTATCTACATCTACATGATTTAGAAGTGATGGTATATGACACATATCTCTCCTACTCTCTAAACTTGAAGTACCTCTAAATCTATGGAATTTACTTGATGTCCCTCTCATATTAGGTAATCTCATCAAGGGTAGTAGTATGTCTTTCTAGAGATACAGTTTATGATGATCCCATTGCATCGACTGAAGGCCTAACCTATACTAATTCCTATGGTGGAGGAGGAGTAGCCTGACCTGCTACTATCAAAGTATCCCTCTCTATTTTTAGTGTAGTAACCTACCCCTGTAACACCCTGACCTAGTCCTATAGTACCCCAACCTGGCCATGTAGTTCCTCCACCTAGCCCTGTAATATCTCCACCTATCCCTATAAGGTTAATACCTATGCCTATGCTACATTCCTAGCTTGCACTATTGCATCCCATGCCTCTACAGCTACATCTCTATCCCTCACCACACTCTAAAAATCTAGTGGTGGCCTCTTAACCTCAACTATAGGATTTAAGTTGGCCCACCAAGCAATATATGCCACTATACATCTTATATCAACTATGTTTGACCCTATTGGTAGCTCTTCAAAATTTGGCCCATCTATCTCTTGAGGCAAAGGTAGGGGTGCCTCTATAACATCCCTCCTATATCAAGGGAAGGTAGGTGGTACATCCTATAGTAATCCAAACTACCTCCTAACCCATGCCATGGGTACCATATCTAGCTCATCAGCTTGTTTCCCCCTAACCCTTAATGAACTCTACAATCCAACTAGATACTATGCCTATCCTTTGAATATGGGGTATGTTAGTTATGGTCTCCATAAAATATCCATAGGGATCAAACCCTTAATCATGCACCTATAATAAGCAATGCTGCGTACTACACCATTTACTCAAGTTTGTGCCATCCTAGCCCTCTACCACCTAAATCCCACCCTGAAGCTAGCTAGAATCATATTAAGTAACCCTAATGGTCAGGTCATAATGATATGCTCATACACCTAATAGTGCAATAAATGACTGACACGTAAACTATATCACCATCATAATCTCAAACACCATAACTCTCTGTATAACTAAGTTAAAAACACTAGTCCCCACATAAAAACATTCCACTACTCAACCATCTATGCTAGTACACTTGTCAATGAAATCATAAATCTACCACCATCTGCATCTAGTAATGTATACACTATGATCCCTATCATCATCAGAATGCTCAGCCTATGCTACTTTTCATAGACAAAAATAATTGAATGATAGGTCACCTCACTAACATGCTCACCATATAATGCTACCATGTGTATATCATGATCCTCTCTTGAGTATGTGAAGAGCTCTTCACCCTCAAGTGGAAACTAGAATATCCTATAAAGATCCTCTTGTGTCACTGTCAACTCTCCAGTCGGTAGATGGAAGGTGTTGGTGGTATGATCCCACCTCTTGATTAGTGTTATCATTAGCTTCACATATCAAGAAACTCTATAATATCATCGCACTCCACCTAATCCTACACTTTCCATGTGTTCCCACTCTATCTGGGGTGACATCCCTCCTCATACACGTCAACAGCCTCAGCGGGCAATCTCACAACATCAACTCTAACCTCTCCTGCATCCACACACACATAACTCAAGTCACATACTTTTTAATATAATCTATCAACACATTCTTCCCTTCTCTCTAGGAGAACTACATTGGTCTAAAGCCCTCTATCGAGATATGTAGGTAGTACTCAATTGACATAGGGTCTTCTCAGGTTAGCTCGGCCATATACCCACCTAACTATCTACCCTAATCTTCCCTCTTTACCCTAGGCTTCACTACCTCTCTATCTAAACCCTAGGCCCAACTACCTATCACAACTCTAGGCCTCATGGCCTATATCCTCAAATTTGGTTGAACCTTGACCCTATGCCCTCTCTTTTAAACCCTAGGCCTCCTGACCTATTTCAAGCTACCTTTTTTACCCATTTTAATTAACACACTTTTAACCATACCTTAAATATTTTTCCTAGGCTATGGGAGAACTACATTGGCTTAAGGCCCTAGGCTATGTAGGTAGTACTCAATCGACATGGGCTCTTCTAAGGCTAGCTCAACCATTAGGCTAGTTGACTATTTCCATTAGGGATCGAAATTGACAATTTGTCCTATTTTCTATTTCTCTATAGTCACCAACATATGTTTTTATGATGACATCAGTGCTTGGTGTTAGCTAACATTGATAGAAACCCACCAAAATCAATGACTATCAGTCAATGTCAGTAGACCCCACCAATGTCGATGAATGGTTTTGCCTTAGGGCTGAATGACTCATCCACCTAAAATATAATTTTAACCTAAAAAACCTACACCTAAATCCCTCCCAACTTCACATATACCTACCCCACCCCATTTACAACAGGTTCATGACATCTTGGAGAAGATGAATCAAAAGTCTACTAACATTTTCTATCGCCCCACCTCTAAATTATCTTACAAAATCAAAATAATTGAATCAAGTTTCCAACTAAATCATAGAGGATCTTACATTATCTCATCATCTCCTTTAGGTTGGTACAACTAGCTATTTTGGTGGCACATCTCCTGTTGGGTCCCCTCTTAGCTCTACCATCTTTGTCATAGTCAAATCTCTCTTTTTATCTAATCACAAGTTATAAATGAGTTTGGTCAACTACCAAAACCCCTTTTGTCAAGTTTGGTCAGTCATTGACATCAGCATCCTTGACCTAATCCACTAATGTCAACACTTAAGGCTACCAACATTGACAATGTTTCCCTAAGCCATTGATGTTAGTACTATTTACTATCGACATTAGTGACATCATCGATGTTGACACCATTGCATTAATGTTTCCACCAATAACTCCAACTTTTTAGACTTTACCCATACTATGGGGCAATTTAGAGATTACATATATCTCCCTAACCATAACCACCAACTTAGTGATCACTTATATCTCCCCAACCCTAAAAATAACCCTTAGATATCACTTAAATATCCCCCATGACTTATTTTAGAGATCATGAATATTGCCTCACTCATTGAACCTTTTACACCAACTTTGCATTACTTATCTTGACTACTTATGCTATTTTTATATAGTTGGATATTGTACACATGAATGTATATTAAGTGTTTTGGATGGTAAACCAATCTCATCCTATAACCTATAACTTTTTTTGTTTCCCAGGGTACTTCCTACCTTGGATACCTAACACACATATACCACTTGAGCTACAACTTTGATTGTTTTGACCTTCTCAGCTATCACTTACAAGTTGTGCTTTGGTTATTTCTTCTGAGTCCTCCTCAACCTTACATGTTCTTGTCTTTGTTAATTATATCTCATAGTCTTATATGCACAAGTAGTGATACCATGTTCTCCTCCACTTACCCAATTCACTTCTTATCAAACTGGTACCTAATTTTGATTTCTCCTCCATTGATTCTTATTTTGAGGGGGGATACCTCATCCAATACTTGGAGCATCTAACTCCTATTTTCATCTTATAACTTGTCAGTGTAAATTAAAATATAAAAAGGGGCAAATGTAAACACCAAAATTACTTCACACACACATGCATAATTCCCTATCTCAAAACCCCCCTTAAGTCAATTTTTCAATAATAAAAATTAGCCTCCCTAACCCATGCTTTTACCCCTCACACATTTAATTAATTTAAAATAATTAATTAAGTTAATTAAAAACCTATTATGCCACCTTACCTAGCCACCTCATCTTAAGACTAATTCTCACCTGATGAGTCACCTCAAGACCTAGTCCCCTCATCCTAACTACCCAAGACTTATTCTCACCTCAAAACTAAATTCCTAATTAACTACATCCTTCTTAACATCCTATTTTTACCATTTTGTAATAGGTGCCACACTTGGCATGAGCAGCAATAGAAGCTAGCCAAAAATAGTAGTTTTACCTAATTTAAGGCCACCCACATCAGTTAACCCATGACCCATGTCAGTGGGATTGTCGATGTTGGTTATATAAATCAAACTCTAACCTTATGTTTAGGTCAATATAAATCAATAAAACTCATTATTATTTGCATCAAAGCTCTCAACATTCAACTTTTGACATCTTGGCTTACTATTATCTTGCATGAGTCAATCCAGATCAGGGACAAACCTCTTGAGAACTAGCAACACCCACTTATTTTCTCTGTTTAAGGCATCAGTTTAAACTACCAGATAGGAGTTATCCATATAGAAATTATCATTTAGTCACCACTATAGCTAAGTACATCACTTATTCTATAGGCCTTTTAAGCATTTACTTTGTTATCACTTTATATATCTACTATTCATTGCTTTACACATTCCTAACCAAACCCCCATAAGGGAGTTATAAAGCTTCCTTACTTGTTTCTCTTTGACCTGACATACCAAACCTCTGACCAAATCCATCTAAACCATACTCTCTCTCTCTCTCTCTCAAAACTCTCTCTAACCTCCCATACTTGACCAAAACCATTTCCTAGACCTAAAAAAGCCTTCTCTAAGCTCCCAGGCAATTATTGCCCCTATCGATCAGGATCATAATTGACATCAGTCACCTTCACCCACTGACTTTAGTAGCATAACCAATATCAGTCACTTCCTTACCAACATCAGTGACTATGGATTTTCCTAAACTTTCCAAAACCTACCCAAACACCTTTTAAAATACAAACAAATCATACCACATACACCATGTCACTTTATGCTACACTCAAGTTATGAATAATGGTAACATTATCTCTCTTTCACTCTCTTTTTACCTCTCTTTTAGTTATTTATTACTCTTTTGTCTCTCAAAAGTGGACTGTCATCTCTAAGGAAGTTTCACACTTCCTAGAACAAGCATGTAGCTTAGTATCCTACACAAATATTTGCTAACAAACATTTTGTGGTATTGCTTTCTTACTTGCAAGTAGTCCTCCCCAATTAAATAAGAGTGATCACAATGTCTAGATATGGCATGCAAACCAATCTGGGTTCAATCACTTATCCCTATCATTCTTCTTTGTTTATGTCCTTGAGTGCACATTTTAATTACACTCAACAAGTTGTGTTTTAGGATATATATATATATATATATATATATATATATATATATATATATATATATATATATATATATATATATATATATATATATATATATATATATATATAACATTTTCAATCTTTGTCTTCCCATTGTCTAAGCTCAAATCACATTTTATAATTATATTAGCAGATGTGTTATTTTCAAACCTTACTGATCTTATCGCATTCTTCATCAAAGTGATGAATTCACCTTTATCTCCTATCATGTGACTTGAGAAACCACTTTCAATGCACCACTTTAGATTTTCATTCTAAGTATGAAAATTATTTTGGGTTATCATAGATTCTTCTCCTCTAGATTCTTGCTTTTCTTTTAATTTATCCATAGGATTTACTTTCTTGATCCATTCTTTAGCATCATGATTGTTTTTTATCATTGATCTTATCTTACATTCTCTTGTAATGTGTCCTTTTTGGTTGCATTTATAACATAGGATTATACTTATCTATCTATATTTAATAGCCTTATGCCACATACTATGATTATTTAACCTCATTTATATTTTGAAGATCATAGGATGATACACCACTGCGTTTGATGTCCTTTGATGGAGCAAGACCCTTCTTGGATTATTGATGATTGACTTCAAACTTGACTACTTCTGCATAGGTCTTGACTCTACTAGCTTCATCACTCCTTGACTGATGAATGTCTTTTGGAAACTGACTCTTCTTGAACTCCTTTTGTTCTTCTTTAAAGCTAAGGCCTATCATATCATAAAAATATCTTTAACAATCCAAAATTTTTTAAGCTTTCTAGTATTCTCTTCATACTTCTGATAAGTCCTTATCTTAATTGCATCTTGACAAATTTGTGCCTCTAAAGTCTTTATTTTCATTCTAAGTTGAATGCATTCTTCCATATAATTATTTTCTTTTGAACAACATTCACAAGTTGTGGATATTTCCTCATTACAATAATAGAAAATACTTTCATTATTACAATCCATACATGTGATCCAAATATCTCCCTTAGATTGTTATGTCTACATAAGGGACCAAGCTCTGATAACAACTATTAGAAACAATATGACTGAGGGGGGTGAATCAGTCTTTAGCTAAGCACTAACTCAACAAGGAGTGACAACCCCTAAATTTACTAAGCACACACAAAGTTTTAGCAATATCCAACTTGAAATGAGGCTACAAACCCCTATATAACTTAGTACCAACTCAACCACCTTATTTTGATCACCTTAAAAAATCCTTATTGCTTCTACAATAGATGATGCTCTACTCTTTCTGCTCTTGGCTCTCTATCTGAATTCCACTCTATCATACATTAGGAACACATATCTAATGGTCTCTTAATAAATAATAAAATCATATATCTCTTCACTCTCTTAAAATAGTCTTTAGATCTCTTTGCTCTATTCATCCCTCTCAAATTGATCATCAGCCTTCTATTGACCAAAGTTGACCCTATAGGTCAAATTGGGACCCCTATAAGTAAAAATTTAATATTTAGAGGTTTATAGTGGGTTTAGTATTATTTAATATGGTGTATTATATGTTAATTGATGTCATTTAATTTTATATTAGATTTGGTCATTAGTCTTATTAGTCAATATGTCTTTTTGAGGCATTTTAGTGGTCAAAATAGAGCATTAATAACTTTTTCAGCCTCCTTGGGAAATCTAAAGGTTACAAAGGGTGATGTCAAATGACATCTATCCTATGATGCCTTATTCAATTGTTCCTAACTAAAAAGTGGTAGGTTACATAGATAAAGGGTAGTTTTCTTGGAGAAAATAGGAGTTTTAATGAGGCGTATAGACTTTTACAACCTACCATAAATAATGACATTTTAGGAGTGTCCTTTGGTCTTTCAAACACTTTTTCTAATGATTATTTGGATCATAATCTCAAATAAATGAAGAAAATCACTTATCTCTCCTACTAGGATTGGAATAAAAAATTAGTCTTATTTTTTATACTTGGTATGGTCATAAAGAAATGTTTCAAGAAAAATAATCATGTGGGGTGTATTCTACACTTAGTTAACTTCCATTTGATGTTTGGTTGTAGAGGAATGGTGGCCTATGCTTTATGAACCATCCTCATGAAATTGGCTATATTTTATGCTTGTTAATCTTTGCACCCTACAAGTTTTGATCTTGTTTGGATTATTTCATAAATAATTTTTTTGATATTGGTTCTAGAATATTTTTACTCCCTCCTTTCATGATTTCCAATCTTATTTTCATGTTTGGTAAAGATCTCATGAGCTAATTATTTCAGTATACAAGTTGATGTTCTAGGTGAAATGGTAGTCAAGTTCACTACTTGAAAAAGGTTGTATTATCTACAAGGGATTAAAATAAGTATAATATGGTTTTTTCCATGTTTTAATTCCATATTTACCACATCTTTCCATGTCTGGTCTTATAACTTCATACTTTGATTAAACACCTAGCCTTGTCACACTCACACTCAACTTTCTGCCTGCTCTCAGTCTCAGTCATGATGCTTCAGCTCCAATCATGTTTATAATGGATTAATGGAGAGTTAAATTTTTTTTACATGTTCTTGTTTTATAAATATTCATTTTAAACCTTCCAAATATCACAAAGAGTTTATGATAGTATTCATGTACAACATATACAATTACGTAACCATTAAAGTACATCTACAAGAGACTCTTAGGATGACATCATGATGAGATGAAAATTTGGATAAGTGTTTAAATATTTAAATAGTGTTAGTATTTCATTTGAAAACTTGGTGAATTATTTAATTTATCATAAACCTTTATAGCTTGCATACTGCTTAGATTTGCTTGTTGGCTGTTGACATGAAAATGGCCACCTACAGGTTTTAGTAGAGAACTGAGGTTCTTGATGGAGTAATTTTGGAAAATTTATAACCATTTTTAGAGTCATAAGGTGTTAAATATATCATAACACACATGTTTGGAGTGATAATTGAATATATAATATGGGAGATTATCTCCAAAGGTGAAAAGACTTGTTCAGGTACCATTTTCCCAAAAAGGTGAAAATAGAGGTCTAGGGGCATTTTGTGAATAACATTTAACATGTTTACCGAAGATATTGATTCATCATAATGCTAGTTTAGTGTAGTAAACATAAAGGATAATAAATATACAAAGTTTAGAGGGTATAAGAGTAGTGGAAGGCAATGGTTGAGATCCTCAAAATTTCTATCCAAACACTAAATTTCTTTAATATCATCTACATGTGCGAGACCAAATGCAACCTTTGTTTCCCAAGTTGGTACTAAACCATGCTATCAAAGTTAAATAGTAAAAAATTGTTAAAATGGAATTAATTATCAAAATTATCATTATTAAAGGTTTATATAGACTATTTGGGGTCCTAATCTACATCTATAAGTGTCCCATCACATAAAATGAGCACTTACAACCAACTATGTTTGGCTGTATGCAATAGTGAGCTAAAGGGAGATGTTTCTTGGTGTTTTGTATATTAAAAAAATTATTGAATAGATCAAATTAATTTTATAATATATTATAAGGTTTCAAGAGGGCCATATATTTTTTTCAATCCTAATCGTTCCTAAACTACCTAGAGGTATGGTACAACAAGCAAACCACAGTCAACAAAAAGAGACTACTAACTAGTCTTGATAATAGTCTAGCCTCAAGTTGTAGGAGAAATGAGACATGGATTAATATATTTTTTAAAAGGTTCTATAAAATAGTATAACACATTTTATAAGGTAATATCTACACCTACAGGTCATGATAGCTCCAATATAGTCAACTATAAGTGACTGTATGTAGACAATGAGATAAACATGGCATCTAGGTGTTGTATTTCATAATATCAAGGTAATAAAGGTAATTTTTTTTTATAAATTACATCAAATATTCAATTTATTATAAATTAATATCAAATTCCAATTGATCTTCCATGCACATATAGGAACCATCTTTGGGTCAAAAAGTAGGAAATACAGTCAACACCTTAAGTATCCAAGTGTGAGGGTGTGACTTGAAGATTTTTATCAAGAGTAACAAGAATGATAGGAAATTATAAAATTATAATGGATACTCTATGATACACCAATATTATGTAAATAGGTATGATATTTATAAAAAAACACACAGTCCATAGCATGTAACCTTGCATTTAATTTGGTTTTCTTGGAGTCTATTTTGGGTTTTAGAGAGGTTTAAGGGTAAAATTATATAATGGAAGGTTTAAATTTTGTGTATAAGGTTTAGAAAACTAGGATAAACACCTAAACATTTTTTTTCATGATAAAATAGGGCAAGTACCCTCTATTTTGTCTTAGATAGAGGGCACTTCCCTAGGTGTACAAACTAGCAAATTTAGAAAGTAGGGATAAATGGATGGATAAGGAGATATTTGAACCTTGATATGAGGTTTTTAAAGTTTAGGTAAATATAAAAAAACATGATAAACATCCCAAAAAATTAGTAATCCCATCTTGGAGGTCTAGACCCTTAAACTTGTAGGCAGGCCTATTAGGCACGACTAGGCCTAGAAGCCACATGGTAGGCCACTTTCACCTCTATCCTAGTGAGAATTATAAATAATTATAACATGTTTATAGAGTGACTTTATACATTTATAATCTCTTGGTATGAAAATAAAACACAAAAAGGCCATTTTTGGGCTCAGGACCAAATTAGACCTATGTAAAATGTGAAAATAGGGTTGACAGGCCAAGTTGAAGTGCTTAGATCTCCTTCAATGCTTTACATAGGAATAAAATAAGTTTAGGGAAGTTTATAGGGGCTTGGAAGATCACATTTTTGAGATTTATTTTTAGTTCCAATGTCTAACCTTTATAATTAATGCTTAAGAGGGTAAAACATGCTTAAACCATTGCAAACCCTGGTTATTGACTTGATGGAGGAAATGGAGATGGAAAGATAATATAATGGCCTATTTTGACCATTAAAGTGATTAAAAATTTCAAAGGGCTCTTTTAGGATCCTTCTCATCCTTTTGAGTTGTATAGAATTGTAAATATAGAGTACAAAATAGGGTATTTTTGACTATTTTATGTATTTTTTAGGCTATAAGAGGTTTAAAGATATGTCAATCACATGGAAGGTAAGATTAAGACTTATGATAACTCCCCATGTTAAGTTCATACCTCAAAAAACTCCTAAGTGTCTCAAATAGCTACTTCATCTTAGCCAGTCAAAAATGGTATAGTGACCAATAGTGAGAAGGGTGGAAAACTTCAAGTAAGCTAATTTTTGTTAGGGTGTGGAGCTAAAAGCTTCAAACTGTTGCAGACACGAAGAAATAGGAGGTTGCTAAAGATCCAGAAATATCGGCGTCGGTAGCATGACTAACGTTGGTCATTACCAGTGTAGAAGGCAACTGGTGTCGATAGGGAGTCGGCCGACGTCGGCAGCACCATTCAAGCAGGGACCAATGTCAGTCGCTTGTGTGTTCCAAAACTGCTATTAACGAATAGTCAGTTAAGTGAAGTGAGTTTTTGCATGTTAAAGGACTAATTATAGTCCCAAGCTGCATGTCTAATTATTGTAATTAGAGTTCTATTTTTATATGCATGGGATTCTATTTAAAGACCCATGAGGCATGTATTGTAAATTAAGCAAGCAAGTAAAGCATTGAAGCAAGGTCAAGAAGATCTACAGGTGTAAGGTCAAGGAGATCAGCTGAAGTATTCAAGGAGGGGATAACAACTCAAGCTGTTGAGTTTGTTGTGTTGAGCAAGAGAGAGAGAGAAGAAGGTCTTGAGGTGTGGCAAGCCTTTGAGGTGGAGGAAGAAGTGGCATCTTCCTTATTGTATTTTATTCTAGTAGTATTTAATACAAGAGTGTGTATTGTCTCTCAAATTCTTTGCTGTCTCAAGTTTCTAGTTACTTAATCATTCTGGTATAATTTCGTGTTTAATTATTTATAAGAAATTAATCAATTGTGCTTTCATTGGATAAGGGGTTCCTAACAATTTTAAGGTGTGCCTAATGCCTCTAAAGCTATGGAGGGTATTGAAACATGTCATCTACTCAATTTTACATATTTTCATGGGAAATTGAATCCAAATTTGAGGCCAAGTGTGCAAGGTGTGGGAAAGAAGAGTTATTTTGACTGTAGATGGTGATAACTCATTTTGGGAAGATTCTCAATATCCAATACTACAAATAATGAATAGAGAGGCATATCTAAAATACTTAAACTTCATTACAATCATTATACATATCCCTAATTATTTTTGGGATGTTCAAATAGAGGTGAATCATGAAGGTAATTTTCTAAGCCAAAATGAGAAATTTTACACTACATTTCAACAATTTCATGACTTGGGGGTGACATTTGTGCTTCTTGAAATTACATGGTTCATTTAAAATATTCTTCTCATGCATATTTTACTCATTTTATTAGCTTGATAGTTGTCCTTGTGACATTTGGACTTCTCTCTTCTTGTCTCTCTCTCAAGTTCTATAAGAGCTGCCATTGTGGCCTTTGTAATCTAATACCACATGTATGGCAAATCCCTACTAGTTTTGACATTGTAATTGAATTAAAAAATAAATTAAATCTAGTTTGAGTTCATAAGTTATCTTTTCAAAGTGTACAAAGAGATGTATAGTGAATATTTAAGATATATTCATCTATCTTTACTTTCTCTCAATCCTTCTGTGTTTGATGTAGTTGATTCTATGCCTAACAAGTCATATGAAGTGTTGTTAAGTGTATGGATCTGTTCTTAAGTATAAATAAAAGCCTTAGTATGCTAAACTGATCTATGGTTCCACTTACCTTGGATAGCCTTCAGGTATGTCACCTTCATATTGAAATATTGATGTTAGTGCATTCTAGGACTCTTAGACTAGTGTTGTATTCCTTGTCTCTTTGTGATAGAGTATGATAGTCTGGTGGTAAACATCTTGGTGCATAACCCCCTAGAATAGTTTTCATTTTATACAAAATCTAACCTTTTTCCCCACAAACAATCAGTTAGTTTAGGAGAAAGCATTTCAAGACACATTCAAGGAACTAGCCCTTACTTTTAGAGATTAATCTCACCAAATTAATTATGCACAACAAGTGAGATGTTTCCATTGTGACACTTACATAAGGAGAGCTAAGACATCTCCTCAAAGATTGAAAATCCAAGTAAAAGTAGTTTTTGACACACCTCATAGGACTCTTAGTCCAAGAAGTTGAAATGTTTATGGTGTTGTCTTTCAACACATCAACCTTTGGAGGCATTTATCCAAATATCAATGGTGACTTTGAGATTACATCATCTGGTCAAGTAGCCCATGTATTCCTTTTAAAGATTGTTGATGATCACTCCTTGTGTTATTATTTCCTAATGAAGTTCCATGGCTGACTTTGGTGTTGAGTATTATTTTACACAATTTGGTGATGTTTATCAAGGTTATGACACTCATTATCAACCTTGGTATGATCCTTACCAACCTAATTATGAGTGTGATGCAACACATAACAAGGCTAGTTATAGGACTGATAAGGATCATAGTGGAATTGATATGTATCATAACAAAACTGGTAAAACTACTCTTTAAGAAGGCTATTATGCTAATCAAAAAGGAGATGAATACTTATGGCATCCCTATAACACTTCATTTCCCTCTCCATATAGACATCATGTTGTTAGACAATCTTATAAGGAAGGCTACCAAGAAGCCTATCAAGAAACACCTCTCTATCAGTCCCAATATGAGCCCTATTATTCATACCATGATACCTATCAGCCTTAAGAGTGATCTTATGAGTCGTATCATATAGAATTAGATGATTCCATGGATTGTACACAAAGATATTATTGGCAAGATACAACTATTTCTCATGTAGATGTTACTCCTAATTAGTCTAATAATTCACTTCCATATGAGCTTACTAGTGCTTTTCTCTTTCCCAAATCCACTCATAAGCCTTATCCTTCATCCCACACTCCATCTCCAACTCAACATTCCAATACATCTCACATTACATATCCTTTATGTGAGCCTATCCATCATCCTTCCACCTCACCCCTTCTTAAGGAGGATCCTATCTTGAGAGAAGCAAGTAAAGAAGATCAAATTCAATTCATAGTTGATCAAGAAGATCTCATGAGTGACTATGAGGAATAAATCACCATAGGGACTCCCCTTGGTAAACAAAAGGACAATCCACAAGCTGATGCCTCCATATATGAAGGTATGTGTGTCCATGAAGTAAACTCTAATGCCTCCATTTTTTAGAGGATGTGTATCTATGAGGAATGTGGCCAAGACCTGAAGAGAGAGGTATTTGAATAAGACTTCATGTTTTATCATGAAGTTGTGGATGACCATCACAAGCATGAAGATGAATGTGATATCAAGGATGGAGAACAAGGTGAAATCACTCCTCAAGAAGTAGTATTCCTAAGAGAGTCTCATGAGACCAAGGTAGAGGAAATAACCCTTGAAGATGACATTCATGAGGAAGAAGATTTATGGCAGAAGTTCAATGTCATATGTAAGGAATTTGATAGGTTGGGTAAAGTTTTTTCTTATCTAAAATATTTCAAAGATAATGACAAGTTTATTGATGAATCTAAATGTGATATTTAGTGTTCAATAAAACATAAAGATGAAGTTCATTCTGTTGGTCAATAACCTATTGTCATAAAGCCACTTGATGATGCTAGTATACAAGAAGTTATAGACATGGAAAATGATGTCAAGGTAGATCTTGTTATAACTAAAATATAGTCAAGAGCTTCATCTAAGGTGAAACCACATTTAGGGATGTGGGAACATGGTGAAGGAAATCTTGGTGCTTACAAACATCAAGCATATTATGTCAAGAAGGAGAGAAAGGTTGAGAGGACTATCATATTTTCAAACTTGCACATCAAAGGCCAAGTACATGAGAAGGTTTAGACTATTTGAATGTAAGAAGAGTTTATATCCATAGTCAACCCATATGGAGCTATTTGGTTCTCATTGAACATCATGCTAATGAAGCTAGAAAACACCATGAAGAAGATAGAGGCATCAATGATAAAGGTGAAAAGGCTACATGTCTCACTAAATCCTTAATGGCATGAAGCAAAGAAGGTTTAAATATTCCCCTTTAATATAGGAGGGAGTTTTCATCTCAGGTTAGTTAGTATTTTTTTTAGTTATTTAGTTTGGTATGTGTGTGTTCCAAAAGTGTTCATGAAGCACAAGTGTGTTTTTTCTTAGTTTCTTGTCTTCTGTGTTACTTCTTGTTAGTTTTCCTTGTGTTTTTTGTGTTGCAAAAGGCAAGGTGTGTGTCAAAATTTATGTAAGTATGAATCCATATCCCAATAGATTGATAAAACTACTGGTCTAGTTAGTATAGTAGGCATACTACCCCTATGAATCACCAATTTGTTGACCAAAGTTGACCCTAAAGGTCAAATTGGGACCCCTATAGGTAAGAACTTGATCTTTAGATGTTTATAAGGCGTTTATTATTATTTCATAGGGTTTATTATATGTTAATTTATGTCATTTAATGTTATATTAGCCTTGGTCATTAGTCTTATTAGTTATATGTCCTTTTGAGACATTTTAAAGGTCATAATGACTTGTATAGCATCATTGGGAAATGTGAAGGTTATAAAGGGTTATGTCGCATTCCATGTTTCCTATTATGCCTTTTCAACTATTCCTAACTAAAAAGTGGTAGGTTACTTAGAGAAAGGGTAGTTTTTTTTAGAGAAAAGAGGAGTTCTAATGAGGTGTACATACTTGTTCAACCTCTCAAATCTGAGGACATTTTAAGAGTTTCCCTTGGTCTTTTACACACTTTTTTTAGTGATCATTTGGATCATAAGCTCAAACAAATGAATAAAATCACTTATCTCTCCTTCTACTAGGCTTGCCACGTGAAATTAGTCTTTAGGTTGGTACTTGGTATGGTCAGTAAAAAAGGTTTTAGGAAAAATATTCTCAGGTTGTATTCTACACTCATTAAAATTATATTTGATGTTTGGTTGTATAGGAATGGTGTCTTGTGCTTTATGAACCATCCTCATGAAGTTGATTGTGTTTTTCTACTTGCTAATCTATGTACCCTACAAGTTTTACTATTATTTGGATGATTTCATATTATCTATTTTCTAAGATTGGTTCTAGATGATGTTGAATCCTTCCTCTCATCATTTCCATGCTTATTTTCATGTTTGATAAATATCTCATGGGCTAATTAGTTCAATTTGCAAGTTGATGTTCTAGGTGAAATGGCAGTCAAGTTCACTACTTGCAGAAGGTTATATTATTTGAAATGGATTAAATTGAGTATAATATGGTGTTTTCCATGTTTAAATTCTATAGGTACCACCTCCTTCCATTTTTATTCTTATAACTCCATACTTTGATCAAACACCCAATCTTGTCACACTCAGTCAACTTTCTGCCTGTTCTCAGTATTAGTCATGATGCTTGAGCTCTAATAACATTTATAAGGGATTAATGGAGAGTAAAAATGTGTTTGAAATGTTTGTTTTGTATGACTATTCATTTTTAATTTTCTAAATAGCACAAAGAGTATATGATAGTAGTCATGTACAACATATACAGTTAGGCAACCATTAAAGTACATCTACAAGAGACTCATAGGATGATATCATGCTGAGATGGAAAGTTGGATAAGTGTTTAAATATTTAAAGAATGTGAGGAGTTAATTTTAACACTTGGTGAAGGATTTAATTTATCATAAAACTTTATAGCTTGCATATTTCTCAAATTTGCTTATTGGTTGCAAACATGAAAATGGCCACCTACAGGGGTTAGCAGAGGACTAAGGTTCTTGATGGAGGAATTCAGAAAAGTTAGAACCATGTTTGGAGTCCCAAGGTGTTAAATAGATCATAACACACATGTTTTGGGGTTTTAAGTGAATATATAAGACGGGAGATTATCTCCAAAGGTGAAAAGACTTGTTCATGTACCACTTTCCCAAAAAGATGAAAACAAAGGTCTAGGGGAATTTTGTGAATAATATATCACATGGTTACCAAAGATCTTAATGCTTATGAATGTTATTTTAGTGTAGTATCCATATAGGAAAATACATATACAAATTTTGGAGGTAATAAGAGTAGTGGAAGGCAATGGTTGAGCTCCTCAAAATTGCCATCCAAACACTAAATTCCTTCAATATCATCTACAAGTCTGAGTCCAAAAGCAACCTTTGTTTCCCAAGCTAGTAATAGACCATGATATCAAAGTTAAATAGTTTAAAATAGTTATAATGTCCTTAATTATCAAAATTATCATTATTAAATGTTGATATAGACTATTTAGGGTCCTAATCTACACCTACAGATGTCCCATCACACAAAATGAGCACCTATAACCAACTGTGTTTGACTATATGCAATAGTGAGATAAATGGAGATGTTTCTTGGTGATTGTTATATTAAAAACATTATTAAATAGTTAAAATTAGTTTTATAATATATTTTAAGGTTTTAAGAGGTCCATACATTATTTTTAAGCCTAATCCTTACTAAACCACCTACAAGTATGGTACAACAAGCAAAACACAATCAACAAAAGGAGACTAATGACCGGTCTTGATTACAATATAACTTCAAGATGTAGGATGAATGATAAATGGATTACTAGAGTTTTTAAATTCTCTCAAAAATTTCATAACATATTTTCCTTTACACCTATAGGTCCTGGTAGCTCTAATAGAGTGAGTTGTAAGTGATTGTATGTAGACAGTGAGATAAACATGGCATATAAGTGTTGTATTGCATAATATCAAGGTAAAAAAAGGTGGAAAACATTTTTAAATGACATAAAATATTTAAGGAATGTATTTATACATTAATATCAAAGTCTAACTGAGCTTCCATGCACCTATAAGAACCAGCTTTGGGTCAAAAAGCAGGAAATACAGTCAACACCTTAAGTATTCAAGTGTGAGAGTGTGACTTGAAGAGTTTTAGAAAGAGTAAAAAAATGATATGAACTTATATAGGGATAATGGAAACTCAATTATAAATCAATATCATGGAAATAAGGAAGATAGAGCTCTGATCAAATAACACACAGTCCATAGTATGAAACCTTGCATACAGTCTATTTTTCTAGGAGTCTATTTTGGATTTTGGAGAGGTTGAAGGGTAAAATGACCTAATGTAAGGATGAAATATTATGTATAATGTATCTAAAACTATGAAAATAACATCCAACATTTGGTTTTCCTAAGAAAATAAGGTAATTTCCCTTTACTTTTTCTCAGATAAAGGGCACTTCCCTAGGTGGATAAACTAGTAGATTTAGAGAATAGTGATAAATGAATGGATAAGGAGTTTTTTGAACATTTTTATAAGGTTTATAAATAAAGGGACATACAAAAAAACATCATAAACATCCCAAAGAAGTAATAATCCCATATTATAGGTCTAGACCCGTACACTTGTAAGCAGGCCTATTAGGCATGGCTAGGCCTAAAAGCCACATGGTAGGTCAATTTCATTTGTAGATATTAGTGATAAATATAAATGATTTAAAAATGTTTTTAGGGTGAATTTAGACATATAAAATCTCTTGGTATGTAGATAAAACATAAAGAAGGGCTTTTTTGGGCTCAGGACCAAATCAAACCTATGGAAAATATGAAAACAAGCTCGATAGACCAAGTTGAAGTGCTTACGTATCTTTGAAGGATATTCATGGAAATAAAAGAATATTTGGGAAGGTGACATGGGAATTTAAGATTAAATTTATTGGATTTTTTTGAATTTCCAATGTATAACCTTTATGAACAATGCTTAAGAGGGTAAAGCAGGATTAAACCATTGCAAACCCTAGTTATTGACCTAATGGAGGAAATGGAGATAGAAATATAATATAATGGATTATTTTACCATGAAATTTATTTAAAATTGTATATTAATATTTTAGTATGCTTCCCATTCTTTTGAGTTATACAAAACTATATAAATGGAGTATAAAATAAGGTATATTTGACTATTTTATTTTTTTGTAGGTTAAAAGAGGTTTCAAGATATATAAATCACATGGAATGGAATATTAATAATTAATATAAATAACCATGTTAATTTACTTCCTTAAAATAACTCCTAAGTTCCTTAACCAACTGCTTCATCTAAGCCAGTCAAAACTGGCATAGTGACAAAGTTAGTGAGAAGGGTGGAAACATCAAGTAAGATAATTTTAAGGTGTGCCTGGTGAATCTAAGTCCATTTATGGTCTTTAAAAATTTCATAAACCCAAATTTACATATTTTCATGGGAAAATAAAACCAAATTTGAGGCCATGTGCAAGGTGTGGGAAAGAAGAGTTATTTTGACTACAAATGGTGATAGCTCATTTTGGGAAGATTATAGATGATAAAAACTACAAAAAATGAATGTAAAGGCATGTTTAAAATAATTAACCTTCATTAAAATCATAAAACATATCCCTAATTATATTTTATATGTTCAAATAGAGGTGAATCATGAAAACAATTTTTTGAGCTAGAATGAGAACTTCTATGCCACATTTCAAGAGTTTCATGACTTGGGGTGACACTTGTACTTCTTGACATTCAATGGTTTATTTAAAATATTATTATAATGCATATTTAACTCCTTTTATTATATTTACAAGTGTCCTTGTGACCTTTGGACTTCTCTCTTCTACTCTCTCTCAAGTTCTATAAGAGCTACCATTTTGGTCTTTATAATCTAATACCAAACCATGTATGGAAAATGCCTACTAGTTTTGACATTATAATTACCTAATAAAATAAATTAAATCTAGTTTGAGTTCATATATAATATTTTCAAAGTGTACAAAGAGATGTATAGTGAATGGTTAAGAGATATTCATCTATCCTTGATTTCTCTCAATCCTTCCATGTTTGATGTAGGTGATTCTATTCCTAGCAGGTCATATGAAATGTTGTTAAGTGTATGGATATATTATTAAGTGTACAAGGAAGTCTTAGTATTATCAAATGATTTATGTTTCCACTTAACTTGGATAGTCTTCATGTATGACACCTTCATATTGAAATACTAATGTTAGTACATTCTAAAACTCTTAGACTAGTGTTGTATGCCTTGTCTCTTTGTGATAGAGTATGATATTATAGTGGTAAACATATTGGTGCATAACCAAATATAATAGGTTTAATTTCATTTAAACTCTAACACTTTTCCCAATAAATAAATAGTTAGTTTAGGAGAAATCATTTCAAGATACATTCAGGGAGCTAGCCCTTAATTCTAGAGATTCATCTCACCAAATTGATTACCCATAGCAAGTGAGATGTTTCCATTGCGTCAATTTGATGAGGAGAGCTGATAAATCTCCTCAAATTTTGAAAATATAAGTGAAAACACCTTCTTCTCTCAAATAGCCCTTATCATGGCTTGATTAGGTCTTTTGACCTTGATCCACTCTCATAAAACTTTTGTTAGATATTCATGATACCTCTACTAGTCCACATGAATCCCCTCGACTTTTAAATGATATATGTCATTCAACTATATTTTTCTTATGTATCACACTCTTAGCATCCCCTTTTTCATTTTCTTAGCTCACACAAAAACATACCTAACTACCTTGCTTTTTTATAAGTCATTTGATTATATCCTTCTAGGTTGACTATTCATCAAATCATTTAGGTCATCCATGAATAGGTTAAATAATATTATAATAACATTCCTTATTCATGAATCAATCACTAAAATAGGTTATCCATACATCAATTAGACCTCACTCCTCTTTTAGGCTTATCGAGTCCTAATAGGCCTTCTCAACAACACTTTACCCTTTGATCTCTTTGAAGCTTATCCAAATGATTCATATGATAGGAACACATCACATGACACTCCAATATACCTTATAAAAATAAAAATTAGGTCTAAAACACCTTTTATGTCCAACTACCACTCAAACCCTTCTTTAAATCATTGCTTATAAAAGGGCCTGTGCATATATAGAAACTTTGCCTTAAATAACTAAGGTATATACTCAATTTTACCAAAAAGCTATGAAAAAAAATATATTCATAATCCTCATGACCTCAGGGTCATTACTAACTTCATTTTATTCTTCAACATAGGTCAAAGAGGCTCAAACACTCCTTTGTAGGATGTTCACTTAAAACTGCCAGCTGACCTTAAAACAAAGTCAAAGAAACATGAACATATGATATATGATTAATTATATTAAAGTGATTTAAATGAATGAATAGGATCTTAAAATATCATAAAATCCACCTCAATCTATTAGATCATGAGATATAATTAGAACTATTGTTTTTATATACCAATCTTTTGACCTTCTCTCTTACAGAATCTGCTCAGCCAGATAAGCCAAACTGATTTCAACGATTCAATTAATTATACAGACTTCCACTATTTTTAAAAGAATGGTTAGATCATTCAATATGAAAATAACATCATCATAAATTTTAATTCATCATTCCATGAAAATACATCATGAAACATCTTCTCACTACTTATTGATTTATTCATTGTCTACTCCACATGCTCTGCTCAGTGATTAGCTAACTTTGATCACTGAAATCACACACCTAAAATGTTAAAGCTATCTAGAAACCTTCATGAACATAAAATAAAATTCTCATACTTTTATCTTTATTCACTTATCAACTTTGACTCAGTCAATGTTGTCTGCTATACCAAATCTTCAAAATATAAGCACTTTTTTGTATGGTCTTCTCACTCACTTGAGAAACCAATCACACCTAGAGATACCTAGGAGAATTTAATTCAACCTTAAATCACTTATCTGATCATATAAGACCATTTTAAGCTCTTTTCAACAAGATATTCAACATTGGGTAATCATTAGGGTTTTATTAGGGTTTAGACTGACTTCTAGTCTTAACGATCATTCATAAAACTTAGTTCCTCTTTTCAAGAACCAATACTTGAAACTTTGAGATAGAAACCTTACACATCTACTTTGTACATCTTAGGATCTCATGTAGTCACTATACATGCCACCAACCACTGATATAACCTTTTTAGGTAGACATCTCTTCATATTGTGCACCCATAAAACCTTGAAACACCTTTTAAGCCTTTTCTTTGTAAACTAGGACCTAAAACTTCATTCACATCCTTAAGACAACTTGAATTAATACTATTGATATTCATCTACTAACTAATATCTTCTTCAAATCTTCTCACAAGTCTTTAGATCTCAACTATAGCATCTTCAGATCAATATACATAAGTCTTTAGAACACTTAAATATTTGGATCTGATCTTTTACTCATCTTCTAGGTCTTCAATACCTAAAATACATCCTCAGACAATCTATCTGATACCCAAATACTATCAGGTATTCTTTGGAGCATTCTCTTTAAATAATTCACATCTTCATAAAAGCATCTTTGGTGTTATTGGCATATAACTTTAGAGCACACTGCTTCATCTTTAAAGATCACTCATTTCATCTTGCTATCTATAAATACTATCTTCTAAGGTCTATACAAATCATTACAAGATGCTTTACATTTTCTATACAAACTTGTACATACTCATGTTGCTTCTTAATGATTAGAACATTCTATAAACATTATTGTTTTATCATAGCTAAAACACACATTATGCTAAAAATAAAACTCTTTCACATACATACCTCAAGGCTTACTTGACCAAGAATTTGTACTAGAACATTTGACATCAATGACAACTTTAAATATCAAATCTCAACACACAAAGAAAATGCCTAACAATCTCTCCCTTAATCAATGATAATGTTCAACACCAAATTCTTATCTTTTTATGATAAACTAATCTATGCACATGAAGTATCTCATAGCTATCCTTATACTTATCATGTTATAATGCTTCAAGAACCTTTGCTAACAATCATTTTGAACCTTTGCCCAATGTCTTGTTTCCATTTTGCATTCCTAGTGGATATACCAAGCAATAGGAAGGGTACCCAATGTGTAATGGAAAATATTTACCCTATACTTTGGAGTGATAGACTCCAAAGTCCACACCTCAACACATCAATAAATATGAAGCTCAGGGCAATCTCCTTCATGAAATATTAGCCAATCCTTCCTTACTCTTTTTGTTAAATGGAACTAAACTATAAGGATTTGATAAGCCTCATCCCATTGCATATGTACCTCCTTATTTACAAACCACCAATTTTCAGCAATCCCCTTCAATGCATATGCTATAAAACTAACTCTCAAGTTGATGCTAGACACATATTTTTGGAATTGTAGCATAAACTAGATGACATCTGTAGTGGCAAAATCATGTGGTAGTTGATGTTCCATTTCAAAAACCATGCACAGAGGTCAGACCTCATGGTCACCCTTAATCTAATTAATAATGTGAGTGTTAGAATCTATACTAACTTAAGAATCCCTATCCTAAGGTATAATTCCATCTCTCATTGGTTCAATGTAATATTGATCTATTTGACCATCCTATTATAAAAAAATTATGTTTGACTGAGTTATAGACCTTATGGACATAAAACATACATCATCTTCCACTAATGCTGAAATCTCCACACATGGTAACATAAAATTGAGAGGTGTATCCTTTAACTACAAAGGTACCTTGGGTAGGCTTATGAAATTATGGAGGAAGTCATATTCAGTGGATCACAAGGCCGATCATCTATCTTCAGTGTTCACCTTTATCCAACTATTCTCACCACAGACATATAGAGAATCAAGATATTTAGGAATATAGTATCATTTTTGTCATCCTAATTTAAAGGAACCACTATAATATTATCTCCCTAATGTGATTTTAATTGGTTCGTTATTGTATTAATGCTTATTTGACCATCATAGGCCCATTTTTTTACAGTGAGTGTAGGATAATGCATCTCATTTATCTTCATATCTATGACTTCAAAGTCACCATGCAAGCTCAATTATATTATTTTGATCTCCACATCCTATAATTGGTTCAATACACCCATAATATAAAAGATTCAATGTAACTATGTTGTAACTTAGCACAAGTCAGCCAATAGTAACCCATGTGGACTAAGGGATCATATTTATAGTGCTACCAAAATCAAACATTGTATTAGATACCTTATACCTTATGATTTCAATATCCATCCTTGAATCGACATCCCATGGTTTCTTGGTTTTTACATACTATATCACTTAATCCACTTATTGTTGGCCCTTCTATGCACACTCTAGCATATTATGGAGAAAATTGGTGAATTTCTATGAGATGTCCTCAGTCTGCATTATACTAAGGAGCTTCATCAAGTCTTTCAAGGTGGTGACAACACCATCATGTCAAATGATGTGCACTATCTTCCCATACATTTGCACATTTGTGCTTGTAGCATCATCTTTAGTGGTTTCTTATTGCTAAATCATTTTAAGAAATTACATTGCTTTTTACATCAACCCTTTCTCCATGGTAGGCTTTGGATACTTGTTTAGTTGTTATTTATTGATCCCATTATCCTATGGAAATTCTAAAGAGGGTAATCCTTGCTTTATGTGTTATCAATGAGTGATGGCTTACAAGAGTGCATCCTCTTGGGATGTGTAGTTACCATATTTAAATTTCACATAACCTTGTCCTCATGTCATTTTGCCAACACTAGATAGTCATATATTATATTATTCAGAGACCCTATAATAGACGTAGTAGGATTGATGTTTTAGATTCATAAGGTAATTCCTTTGTATATGATTGAATTCATCATATAGATATCACTAAATTGGGGATCAAGTTTTATTTAATCTACCTCTTTATGGTCTTCCTTGATAACCTCCCCTTGTTTTTCCATGATATCCCCCTCTATTTGGTTGTAACCCCCAATTATTAAACTATTATGGTCCATAGTTCATAGAATTCTATTGAGTGTTCCACCCTTGCATTTCTTGGTTTCCCCCATATCTTTCATATTGATATTGAGTTATTTTTAGGGCCCAATTAGATTTCATTGGCTACAGGACCTCAAAATTACATGAATTCTAATTTTGCATAAGGGTTATCTAGTTCTAAATAGGTAAATTCCAACTAGTGTATATGTAGGTTGGTATGCTAGTACTATCAGTGCCTAAGGTACAAACATTGGATTGGTTCCAAACCTATTCACATCATGTGTTATGATAGCTTGCACTATCATATTAGCTTTATAAATAGATATTATAAATATATTTTTGGTAACATCTTCTCTTAGTTCTTGTAATGTTCAGTAATTCTTCTCATCATGATTATGGGCTTTGTAGAAGTTATAGTACAAATTATGTAGGTTACATATTATTTTAGCAGATGACATTGAGATGTCACATGTCCTACTATGTGATAGATATCATAAAACTTGGTTTTTATTCTTAGGCATTCATACCTATGGTGCCCTTATTTCCTACACTCTATACACCAGAGATCTAATTAAGGTCTTTGCACTACTTTTTATTATTGTTCCAATTTGTTATGAGGAGTTTTAAGGTATTATTTATCTATGAACTAGGAGCCAAAGTTCCCTCATAATATTTAATTTGTTCCACTTGTATTGTAGCTATTACATCTTCTACTTTATTAGTGAGTTGGTTTTGCACAATAACAAACCTTATCCTTGGTCACAATCCCTCTACAAACCAAGAAAATTTATCCTTGTCCACCATAACAAACTCAAATTTACTCATGAGGTCTAAAAATCTATGATCATATTAAAAAATAGTCTCTTTGGCTCCTTGTCTAATTTCATTGAGATCTTATATGGTCTGACTAGAACATTTTTGGACTTTAAATTTTTTGATCAGCATTGTTTTGACTTCCTATAATGTAGCTTGGTTAACACCTTTGTAAAAAATAAATTACAATGCTCTAACAACCAAGTTGTGATCAAATCACACTTCATCACTTCTTCATTAGTGATTATTTTATCTTTCAATTTCATAATATAGGTGAGTAAGTATTGCTCTGGGTCCATAGACCCATCATAAATATCTTAGTGAGTTAGGACTCCCAATTGATGTGTCATTCTAGGGTTTCCTATAGGTATCATATTTGATGTGGTTGTAACTAGTATCAAGAATGGTTGTAATTTTAGAGACTTCTGGGTACTTTGAGGTGGCTCTTAATCTAGTGGTAGTTACGATGTCTCCTCTAGTTTTGTGGATGTATTAGTTGTAGATATATCTCCATCATATCCTTCTTCTTCTAATATTTGAAATTGTGTAATGAAATTTTTATCTTTCATAAGAATTAGAGGATCTATCTTTGTATAAAGTAATGTTGTTATGTTCTTCTTTTATCGATCTGAAAAAGTCTACACAACTTCATGATATGCAACTTTTTGTACTTTTAAGGTTTTTATATGAACTTCTTCTAGAATTGTTCCTTGCAAAGTGTTTTTTATCTAAAATTATATAGGAATTACTATGATTTTGAAAAAAAATGGGCTTGGGGGATGTGTGCTTCCTTGGGAAATGATCCTTATGTCCAAATATGTATCTCTCAAAACTTGAACTTGTACTATGTTTGTGACTATAAGGTAACCCTTTATTTTATTTCTGGGATAGCCTTCCTAGACGCTGTGAACTTTTACCCATTTTTATACTTCTATACTACTACCTTCTTAGTTCATACATTCTAAATCCTAATCACTTTCTCATGATCTATCTTTACTTGGCCTAAGATCCTTTCTCTATTTCTCTTCACCACACCCTTCTCCTTATCATCTCTTTTCATCCAAATAATCAATGCTACTACTACTCCTTATATTCATAGCTTCAGAAATTGCACTATGTTTATTCCATATCCTCTATTGTCATGAATCTATTTCTAAATCTAATCATTTTCCTTTGGATTCTCCATGTTGGACTCAAGTTCAAGCTCTATCTTTTCATATTTGATTCATTCTACCTTATCTCACATACACCCCCATGATGCCCAAAGTGACTACTCCATATGGAAATGAATAGGTACCATTTCATTTTCCATAGCTAACATATTAATGAGTGTAAGAAGTCACTACAAGAATTTTTATCTTATCCCTCTGAGAAATAGGTCTTGTGTCACATCAAATGTTATGTATCCTTATACTACAAAGTCTTTGATATACTTGTCAATGGTAAAATATAACTAATGATCTATCACATGGGTATAACTAGTGTCTAAGGTATAAAGTTATTCAATCATCTCCTTAGACTACATAATTTTAGTAGTCACACAAGATCTAAAATAATGATGTTCTAAATGATCCAACCAATTAGCTAGCAATCTAGGTAATTCACTCTAGAATATCTCATAAATTTCACCATAAATATGTTCCTTCATAATATGTTGTTTAGAATACTTATTATCTAAGATTCCTTATGCACAAACTCAATTATTTTATAATCTAGTCAGTGTTCCACATCTCTTTGACTAGGCAACCATATTAACATATCCTTAATAGTGAGTTCGATACTCACTACACCATTATTAGTAGAGGTTCTTGGGTTCATTAGAACATGATAATTATAGGGATAACTTATGGTAAAAAGGAAAATACTTACTTGTTATTCAAATTTTATCCTAAGATCACAAAGGTTTATCCAATCAGGATTAATCCTATGATTATTTACTTTTACAAATAATTCATGGTAAACTCAAATATGATGACATATTTACCAAACTTGCAGAGAAAAGACCTTTTGTCTATTCATTAATAGACTAATATTTCTAACTAATAGAAGTAGTTCACAAACATTTATAGATAAATCATATCAATTCATTAGGTTATGATGCAATATTACTTGACTTCAAAAAGGGTTGATAATATTAATTAGAAGACAAAACCTAGATTCATACAAGATAGTCTTGTGATACATAACATTATAAAAAAGATATATCTCACATAAGAAGTGCATATCTATTATATTAATTATCAAATAATAATTACAATTATAATCTTCAGATAATGAAAACTCATTACACTTTCCATCCATAAATACAAAGATTTACTAAAAAATGTCCTAAATACAATATCACTCAATACTTATCCAGTATTATATAACACTATCTAACCCATTATATTACAATCCTTAGGGATATATAATCATTAAAGCTATATTTTTATAACTACAAAGTTTGTACTTATCATCTAGATATGTAAACCTATATTTGATTGATAAATATTCCATGTACCTGATCCTAGTTGAAACTAAACTAACTTCATAACAATCATGTACGATAACTGCTAAATAAAAAGAAACCCTAATCTCTATCAACATGGCATATTAATAGATGAAAGAAGTTAGTTTACACATTCTTTGGCTAACAAATAGCATCTAAAAGTAGTGTTTTCATAATCCAAAGTTTGTATCCAAAGGGAATTTTCATGTTTCAACTATATTTTATCAAGGATACCTTAGCTAAGGTCCACCTCCACATAAATTTGAGCATAGGTGAATAGTCCTTGTTTAGACCACTCACAATCCATATTGATGAACCTTATGAGCATATTTACTAATAAATTCACATACTAAAGGGTGCTAGAAGGGCAGAGGAAGATGATCCCAAACCCCAATTGACATATTAGACACCACCATACGGGTGGGGTCAAAATCTAAAAACTAAGGGGTATTAAATAGACCACCTCTCCCTTAAAACCAAAGGCCCTTCCTCAAAAATTATTTGATAATCCTTAAGAGAAAAGTATGAACTATGAAAAATCTATTATAGCATAATTGAATCACATAGTCTTTGGTTTAGGTATAATAGACCCAATGGTGTAATTATTATAACCAGGGCCATAACACATTAAGCTTACAAATAATAGTGTAATCTTTAAATGTTGAGATTAAATCAATTACCTCAGGAAGAGAAATTTCAACTACTCAAATTCCCTTTGATTTATTCACAATGTATGGACTTGTAAGACCTAAAATTAGAGTTATTAGTGAACGATCCTTCATACAAATAACATCCTTATAGGAAATAGGGGATCCTAAACTTTGCTTCATCATTTCATTCATAGCAAAAAAATATGTGAAATACAAAGGAGAGGAGTGGCCACAACACAAAGGGGAGGAGAGCATAGTAAATCACCATAGGCCCAGCCACCTTACAATATTAATCACCAACATGTAACTTGAAAAGTTAATATTTTAAGATGACATTGGGATGTCCCTAAAGGTGGCATTTAGATGTCCCTAAGGGGTTGTAGGCACATAAATTTATTCACAAGTATTTGATAATGCTTAATATTAACATATTAAAAACTACATGGCTTGCACACAATTACATGACTCTTATTTACCAATCTTCCAATCCTTTTATCTATATGCAGGTTCAATCTTTTGTTTATTTTTAATATTACCTATAAAATTTAATCTCAAATACTCAAGCTATTTGAAACCACCTTCTAAATGTTCCCTACAAGTTACATATATTCATGA